>VZRI01007563.1:49366-106587 GCA_013397515.1 Upupa epops
AACAGAGGAGGTTCCATATCAATATCAGCAGGAACTTCTTCCTCGTGAGGGTACCAGAGCATTGGAACAGGCTGCCCAGGGGGTTGTGGAGTCTCCTTCTCTGGAGATGTTCCAGACCCACCTGGCTGTGTTCCTGTGTGATACTGCTGAGGCAGGGGGATTGGACTGGTTGATCCTTTGAGATCTTTTCTGATCCCTAATGATTCTATGATTCTATGATTTGAGCAGCTCACCCTGCCATCATTGAAGTGGGTACTGCCCTTCACTTAGGTTCCCCAGTTAATGAGGATTACCAAAGCAATGAGGTTTAAATGCAGTCCAATAGTTCAGATGACACCCATTTCAATGTCTGATCCATTGGGCAAAACTGAAGGCGAAACAAGAGGCATCAGTGCACAGGATTGTAGGAATGGGGTCGATGAGTGGCAGAACAGGCAGGCGCTTGTGCACAGGGGCCATGCACATCAGCTGCTGTCAGCACGCCGTGGGGCTGGGGCTGGCTGCCCAGCGAGCGGAGGAGGGCATTCGGCGCCAGTCGAAGCAGCAGAGACTGAGCTGTGCCAGTCTCACCATGTAAAAACACTCAGCTCCCTTTCAGCCGTGAAAATGAATGAAGAGCAAGACTGTTTGGATAAACAGCAGCCAAAAGAAACCTTGGAGGCAGCTAGAAGGCTACTGCTTCATACAATATAGAACACGTTTCCAAATACAAATATTGCACTTGGCAGGGAGACTCCTTCGCTCCATGGGCTCTGCTGCACTCCTCGTTGGGCTGAAGTGTGTGCAGGAGGTATAAATAGCCGGGCAGCTACGAAATGAGCTTTTCCTTATTTCATTTCATTTTTCTCAAAATATAAGAAGGCTCCCAGCGCTTCACGGCACAACACAGACCGTAGTCTTGTGCTGACTGTGTGTTCCTCCTTACAGAGAGTCCCATGCAGCCGGAAAACAATGTTCAGGAGCCAGACATCAGAAACACAGGGTTCCTATATGGAGTAGTTTTTCAGAAGGCTGTCTGGAGAAGGGCACTCGGCTCGCCGCATCACTTACACGCATGCGTACATGCTTGGTTCCATACCACATCCATATCCCTAATGGTTCTATGATCATTTACGTGTGTGCTTGGTTCATGGTATCATTTACATGCGTGCTTACATGCTTCGTTCCATATCATATCCAAATCCCTAATGACTCTATGATCACTTACATGTGTGCACACATGCCTGGTTCCATACCATATCCATATCCCGAATGATTCTATGATCATTTACATGTGTGCTTGGTTCATGGTATCATTTACATGCGTGCTTACATGCTTGGTCCCATATCATATCCAAATCCCTAATGATTCTATGGTCATTTACATGTGTGCACACACGCCTGGTTCACCGTACCATTTACATGTGTGCATACATGTTTGGTTCACCCTATCATTTACATGTGTGCACACATGTTTGGTTCCATATCATATCATATCATATCATATCATATCATATCATATCATATCATATCCATATCCCGAATGATACTATGATTCTATGATCATTTCATGTGTGCATACATGCTCGGTTCACCACACTGTTTTCATGTGTGTGTGTACAGGCTTGGTTCCATACCATATCCATATCCCTAATGATTCTATGGTCATTTACATGTGTGCACACACGCCTGGTTCACCGTACCATTTACATGTGTGCATACATGTTTGGTTCACCCTATCATTTACATGTGTGCACACATGTTTGGTTCCATATCATATCATATCATATCATATCATATCATATCATATCATATCATATCCATATCCCGAATGATACTATGATTCTATGATCATTTCATGTGTGCATACATGCTCGGTTCACCACACTGTTTTCATGTGTGTGTGTACAGGCTTGGTTCCATACCATATCCATATCCCTAGTGATTCTATGATTCTATGATCATTTACATGTATGCATGCATGCTCAGCTCACCGTATCATTTACATGTGTGCGTACGTGCTTATGTGCCTCACAGAGTAGCAATCAGTTTCTACTTCCACCATGCTAGGACATGAAATGCTGAGGGAAAGTAAATGAGACAGAGGTACCTAGTTTTGGGTTTGGTCACCTCTGGTCCCCCAAAACATCTTTATCAGGCAGTCCTGATTTCACACCTACAGACACAAGACTAAGCTTTCTACTGCTTACAGCCAGCTCCCGCAGCAAACCCCAGTGATCATCCAGCCATGTCCTTCCATCTCACCATGAGAATCATGGAATCATGGGGATAGGAAGGGACCTTGGAAGATCATCTAGTCCAATCCCCCTGCCACAGCAGCAGAGGGTAGTCAGGCAGTCAGGTGTGCCATCCAGGCATGTGGCGGAGTCACCATCCCCAGAGGTTTTCAAAAACCACGTAGATGTGGCACGAGGGAATGTGGTTTAGTGGGCACAGCGGTGTCGGGTTGATGGTTGGACTTGATGATCTTGGAGGTCTCTTCCAACCTTAATGACTCTATGATTCTAAGATACTGCAACCCAGAGGTCCGCAAAGCCACTGCAACCCTTCTCCAGGTGACTTTTGGCAGAAATACACCTAGGGTTGGAGAGCGCATTCTTCAGCAAGAGGGAGCAAGTTTCTTTGGGTGGTCATTCATCCCAAGCTCAAACACAACCACATACCAGTCACCAGAGTACTCTGGAGGCCGAACGGCACCTCTATTTGTTCTTCAATAAATCTGAGCATGCATAAACACAAGAGCTCAGCAGGGCTCTCCCTACCCAAAGCCCCAGCTACAGAGGCCCCAGCACAGTCAGGACATGCCACTGCTTCTCTATCAGCGTGACAGCAATGTCCACCTGGATTAACCAATTCATTCCTGAATGGAAAAGCAAGTTCCTTCAAAAGATGGATAAAAACAGAACTACCCACCAGCCATGCCACACTACCGATTGGTTTCAGAGCAGAAAGGAGCTCAAACACAACCCCAGTTCAGGATCGCGAAGGACTTGCAAATGCAGACAACACAAAGGGCTGTTTATTCCTGCTGAAAGTCAATATTGACTTTTCAAAACCTCTCACCAAGTACTCCCAAGTATTTCAGAAGTGCTACAAGCCCACCACACCAGCGGAGCAGCCATCAGCTGAAAGCACAAGGGTATCATTAATCCTCCCACAGTCCGTGGGTCCCACTGCAGTTTTAGCACACACAGTCCTCTGTTAAACCTAAAGGCTTCACTTGGGAGTGGAAGGGATGAATGCCCACAACAACCAGCAACAGCATCCTGGGGGGGATCAGAAGTGAGTGGTTAGCAGATCAAGGGAGGTTCTGCTCCCTTTCTACTCTGCACTGGTGAGACCGCATCTGGAGTGTTGTGTCCAGCTCTGGGCCCCTCAGCTCCAGAAGGACACAGAGCTGCTGGAGGGTGTCCAGTGTAGAGCAACAAAGATGATAAAGGAAGTAGAACAGCTCCCTGATGAGGAAAGGCTGAGGGAGCTGGGTCTCTTGAGCTGGGAGAAGAGGAGGCTGAGGGGGGACCTCATTCATGTCTATATGATATAAATATGTGAGGGGTGGGTCAGGAGGATGGAACCTCAGGTCTGTGCTTTGGGGGAAAGCCACGCTGAGGATAAGAGCAAAAGAGTTCTGCCACAGCTTTGCTGTGAATTGGATGTCATCTGAAGGACTGAACAGTATCACCGAGTTCATCGGGAACAGGAACACTCATTTTCCTATCTTCTTGTGCCAGTAAAACGAACAAGCAATTTCTCTCCCTTAAAGAAATCCCACCCAGCAGCCATGCCAGCTCACTCTTCCTCATCCTCCTGGGTGTTTGCTTTGTTCCTGAGACCCAGATGGGTCTCTGCAAATGGCACGGGGTTGCCTGAAGACACACATCCTTAGTATGCACACACGGTCAGGAATGCAGCCCCTGGAGCCATGTGTGATTTCATCAAAAGTGACTTTCCAGCTAGGCTGAAGCCTTTCATGTCGTCTCTTGTGCAATCTGCAACGCTAAAGCAAACAATTCGAGCGCCAGGTCGTCATCAGGATCCGAATGCTTTGACTTATGAAAGGGCCACAAGCTTATCGAATCACAGAAAGGATGAAATCTCAAAGAGGATTCGGCTGCTGCAGATACTCCCAGGTAGATACCATCAATTTCTCTCCCCTACAAAAGAAAACAAAACACCCAAACTCTTGTGAACCCATCAAGGATTTTCAGTGAAAGCACCGGGGGGGAATTTGCCCGACCTGTGGGTTTCTGGAGTCCTCGGGACTCCTTTTATTCTGCAGCACTGAGCTGCTCCTGGTGTCGATGGAGATTCTTTGGTGTCTCACCCACCAAAGAGCCTGGGGGTCCTACCAGACAGCAGGGTGACTCTGAGCCAGCCATGTGCTCTTGTGGCCAAGAGGGCCAACAGCATCCAGGGGAGGGAATCAGAAGGGGGGTGGTTAGCAGATCCAGAGAGGTTATTCTCCCCCTCTACTCTGCGCTGGTGAGACCACATCTGCAGTACTGTGTCCAGGTCTAGGCCCCTCAGTTGCAGAAGGACACAGAGCTGCTGGAGGGTGTCCAGTGTAGAGCAACGAAGATGATGAAGGAAGGAGAACAACTCCCTGATGAGGAAAGGCTGAGGGAGCTGGGTCTCTTGAGCTTGGAGAAGAGGAGGTTGAGGGGGGACCTCATTCATATCTATAAATCTGTGAGGGGTGGGTGTCAGGAGGATGGAGCCAGGCTCTTCTCAAGGTCATCTGGGGATAGGACAAGGGGCAATGGATGCCAGCTTCAACAGAGGAGGTTCCATATCAATATCAGAAAGAACTTCCTTCTTCCCAGTGAGGGTACTGGAGCACTGGAACAGGCTGCCCAGGGGGGCTGTGGAGTCTCCTTCTCTGGAGATGTTCCAACCTGCCTGGATCTGTTCCTGTGTGACTTGGTCTGGGTGATGCTGCTGTGGCAGGGGGATTGGACTGGATAATCTTTCAAGGTCCCTTCTAAGGTGAGTTTGTACTTTCCATGGACCTGTGTTGGTTTGTTGTCTCAGTTTCTGTTTTGCCCATGACAACCTATAAAGTCCTAGGTCATGAAAATACAGAAGTACTGGAGCAAAAGTTGGACTCTGGGTGAGTTAGCGAAAGGTTTCTAAGGGTGGGTGGCAGCAGGGAGATGCACTCTGTAGGATACACTGAAACTGAAACTAGTGTAGGAGCTTGTGGGGATCAGGTTCTTCTCCCAAGCAACTAACAATAGGATGAAAGGAAATGGTCTCACGTTGTGCCAAGGGGGATTGGACTGGATGATCTTTCCAGGTCCCTTCCGATCCCTAATGATTCAATGATTCCATGTGTTTGGTCTTGGTGAAGACTTTGCTGAGCAGAGGAGAAAGGATCAGAGGAATGCTGCCCAGCCGGAGTAGGACATGCCATAGCCCCTGCATCCATACATTTTACATCCTGTAGTCAACACTGTTTGTGCTTTGCTCGCTGGCTAAATGTCCTACACGAGCAGCTTTTGTTGGTGGAGCTTTAGAGGCGGTCATCCCTCTTCCCCTTGTCCTGAATTATCCTGTAAAAAGGGGCTTGGCTGTGGGGGGAGTGCAAAGGTGGGCTGGAAGCTGGTGTTGCTCTTGAGGTCAGGAAGTGCCAGCAGCATCCTGAGGAAGGTGGGTGAGACTCACAGCCTCCTTCTTTGCTCAGATCCTGAGAGCTTTATCACTGACATTGCAGAAGAGGTTGTGACTGCATCTCCACCTCTGAGTCCCTACCTGCTGTTTGCTTTGTGGCTGCATGACTGGTTTGTTACCAAGGCCTGACCTGGCTGGCATGGGACAGCAAGGGTAGGGTGTTTGCTACACTGCATCCATCTCTCCGTGCCTGTCAGGAAGGCTTGGCCAGATCAAACCACTTTTCCACGAAGAAAACACGTGTCCTCTGTGCTTTCATCACACACACGCTTACACAACGGCCTTTGTGACTCAGGAGTTTGGCTTCTGCCATTGCATTTAATAAGCTGAGGGCTGAGGCTTGACCTCACAGAGAACAAAGTCCTCCTGCTTGCGGGACAATGTACTGACACATGAGCAGCACATTCCTGAGAGCCACTGAGAGCAAATGGTCCATGCTGTTGGCACTAGTTGCACACCCTGGTTTGCATTCTTTGAAGCTGGAGGGCTTGTAAGGTGAGCTGCTGTGAGGTGTGCAGGGCACTTCATATGGCTTCTGCCACGCACAAACACGTGGCCTCTCTAGTTGTCTAAACTAATGGTGGGTATAGACAACAGCAATGAAACCTTAGCAGGTCCTGTCATTAAACCCAGTTGCACTCCAGTGATCTTCTCCAGCAGTGAGATGGAGATCTATGGGAAAAGGTTAATTCCCTTGACACCACAAGATTCCCTAAAAATCCTGAGGATAGTAAACATTTTCATGCTTTAAAGCTCTGGGTGAGAGGAGTTCATGAACATTTGCAGTGGCTGAGACTTCTAAGAGGGGTTCAACAGTTTCACATTGAAATGTACTGAGTAGGGAGAGCACTGCGAACCCTTCTGGCTGTGGCTCTAGTCCTGCTGCCTGCCAGACCTGCCTGCAGGTGTGCAGGGGCTGACTACTGCTCACAAGAAGACCAGTAGTCAGACAGTCAAGCTTGTTTTGAATCCAATGCTCACATGGCTGTAGAAGTGGAAAGGCTCCAGTTCCTTCCCCTTGTCTGGAAAGTTTTGCCTGTGGAGGAGGAGTGCTCTCGGGAAGGGGTTATATGAGCTTTTCTACATGGGTATAGTTAACAGCTCAGAGTCCCCCGAAGCCCTGCAGCTATGTGCCAATAACCTGATGAAGTCTGCATTACCGTTGCCGATGGTTACAGCAAGTTCCTTAGTGTGGAAATGCTACAAAGCCTCACCCCTTAGTGTTTGGATGGGATCACCAAGGAGCAGCACAGCCCTCATGTTTGCTCAGGCTTTGAGCCCTTTGTCTAACAGCACCAGTTCCAACTGGCTTTTGCAGCGGGTCTGCATGTCCGTGAGAATCTAACTGGAGCCATCAAATGGTCCCAGTTAGCTATAGTCCAGTTAGGGGCAGTGCCAGGTGAGCTGGTGGCACCAAGGCATGGCTGTTCTCCTGCAACGTGGGGATATGAGCATGTCCCTCTCTGTGGTCAAAACATCTCTGTTCCAGTAGCAGTACCTGTGGGTGTTTGCTCCCCCTCTCCTCTCACCTGGTGCTGCTGCACAGGCTGCCATGAGAATCTAACCGGAGCCACCAAATAGTCCCAGTTGGCTATAGTCCAGATAGGGGCAGTTGCCATGAGAGCCAGTGCAGTTTCCTTCCTGGGAATAATCTCCTTGGATAAATCCATCCCACCTTCTCCTTCTGCGTGTCTTCATGGCTGGGCACAATGCAGCACCAGCCGAAGGGAACTGGAGGGCTGTAAGCAGGTGTCTGCCCAGGGAAGGAAGGAGCCCATGATCCCCACATGGGGATGGGGACAACAGATACTGCAACTCCGCTCCAGTTTTGTTGTAGGCTCCTCTGTGACCAGCAGCAATGCCAGACTGTTGCTTCCTAAACCATTTGCTTTGTAAAACTCTGTGAGAGTTAGAGTCACAACAATGCTCTCAGGCCCTGAGTGTGAAATGCTACGACAAAGGAAGGCATTCCAGCTCTTTATTGCATCGCACACTTTAAATCATGGAAAATTGGTCTGCAATACTTGCAGTGCAGTATGAAAAGGAACGCCTTCCAGTTGCCTGTCAGGGTCCCTTCATTCCCATAAGCGGGTGTGTGTGAAGCAACGAGTGTAATGCTTGTTGATAGTTGTTTGTTCCCTTGTTGTCTCGAAGTTGCTGGAAGCAATTTACAAGTTGCTCTTGCTCAATGGCAAGGAAAAGAAGGGAATGGAAAATGTTTACTCGCTTCTTTTGAGTAAAGAGTTCATTCCCGAAACAAGAGCTGAGGAAGATTTGAGCCTTGCCATGGATGTTGGGGGGTGAAGGATGTGGCCCTTTGTGTACCCGCTGGTGGCACTGAGCAGACCTGGGGGTGTCAGGCCCTTGTGCCCATCACGGTGCCGGCATGTTTCAGTGTCCACCTGTGGTGTTCCCATTGAAGAGAAGATTGTTACTGAAGGAACCACCACGTGGAGGACAGGACAGGATCATTCCTATGTTGGTACACAGTGTTTTTCCCATCAGTGTGTCACAGTCCCATCAGACCTGGCTCTGCTGCTGCCCTTCTGCCACCAAGACCGCTGTGTACATATCAGAAGAACCATTCCAGCTCTTGGACCAGCCAGGGTTTGTTGTCCCCTGTTACATGTGTGTGTGTGCATGCTTCTTCATTGAATGAGGGGGTGGCTACTGGAGCTGCAATGCAATGACAGAGTTTCTGAGGCATTTTAAACCACACTTTCTCTCCACAACCTGCCCAGGAACGCCAGCCCAATGATTTGGGGAAGGATGTGCTCATCCCTGGGGCTGTACATATCAATATCAACAGGAACTTCTTCCAGGGAGGGTACCGGAGCACTGGAACAGGCTGCCCAGGGGGTTGTGGAGTCTCCTTCTCTGGAGATGTTCCAGACCCACCTGGCTGTGTTCCTGTGCGACTTGGTCTGGGTGATCCTGCTGTGGCAGGGGGATTGGACTGGATGATCTTTTGAGGTCCCTTCCGATCCCTAATGATTCTATGATTCTGTGATTTCCCAGTGCACTGCAGGCATCAGTTTGTCCCTGTTGACTTCTGCAGACAGTCAGATCATGTGGAAGAGCCTTGCTCTCAGCTGGTCAGAGGTACTCTTAGCTAGGCTTACCTAACGCTTTCCTGATTTGTGCCGATTCTGCTCTTTTCTTTCCCCCTGCCTTGAGCTGGACAACAACAACAACGTCATCTTAGTCCAGCAATCAAACATGAAAGAGAGCCCTTATGTGTAAAGTACCCTCCTCGTGCTGGAACTTGTCCAACGAGACAAGCTGTTTTCATGCCGGAGCTCTGGTTTTGCCTCTTTCCACTAGAAAGAGAACTGTGACGTGAGAGTGTTTGGGAATGAGTCAGGGCAATGCAACGGCCACTGCTGGTGCTGCTGAGCTGCGCTGTCAGCCCTGAAAGCTCAGAGATGCAGTGATGTCTGAGCCATGGGCACCTGTGCTCTGGCAAAGCAGACACAGGGCAAGTTGGTGGTGGGATGTGCCCTTCACCCTGTGATGGGCCAAGAGGGGCCTGGCAGCTCTTGAGGGGGGGTGTGCAGTGACATGGTAGATGTAATTTAGCTGTGGAGGGGGGTAATAGCATCGTTCTTCTCCTTCTTGGTCTCTGTCAGACCTCTCTGGAGGGCTCTGGCTTTCAGAGTGTTGAAGGCAGATCTATGGTTGTTGAGAGTGCCTCCTTATTTCTAAATGAATCTTCTTTGTGCCCAGAGCTCCTCGTCCTGTCACTGGGCACAACTGGAAATGGTCTGGCACCATCCCCCCAACAGCCACCCTGCAGGTATCTATAGGCTGAGTGGATCAGGTCTCCTCTTCTCTCCTTTCCTCTTCTCCAGGCTAAACAGTCCCAGCTCACTCAAGCTTTCCTTGAGAGGGACCGGGTAGCCCTGTGAGACTACGTGGCCTTGCAGATCTCCTCTTCTATGGCCACAATTGTCTGGTCTCATCTGCGTTCTAATGCAGGGTAAACACCTGACAGTGACTCAGATGTCAAAGCTCAGCTCGTTCTGTGCATCCTCTGGGTGGGGGTGAGGTCCAGCCACCTGTATGGCTGTCCTGGGGCTGTCCCCATCCCAGGATGAAGTTCAGCCTGGCTGCATTGGATTCTGTCTGTAGCTGGATCACAAAATTCCTAACTCTTGCTGCTTCACAGAATGGCAGAATCATTTAGGTCAGAAGAGACCTTTAGGATCATCAAGTTCAACCGCTAATCCAGCACTGCCCAGGTCACCACTGAACCGTGTTCCTCGGCACCACATCTACATATCTCTTCAAGAACTCCAGGGTCAGTGACTTCATCACTGCTCTGGGCAGCCTGTTCCCACGTCTGATCACTCTTTCCTGTCACATCAACCCCCTCATCTTTCTCCAACCTCCTTTCAGGTAGTTGTAGAGAGTGATAAGGTCTCCTCAGCCTCCTTTCCTCCAGGCTGAAGGTGCCAGCTCCTCCAGCTCCAGTGCCCTCAGCTTCTTCTCACGAGACTTGTGCTTCCCACTGTCCTGCTCCTCATCAGAGTTGCTGATGATCAGACACATTGCATGCTGCCGCTTTCCTTCTGGCTCATGGCCTGGACCCATGGACCAGTCCTGCTGGCTGCAAAACCAGTTGCACTAGACCACCCAACCCAGCACGGACAGAAGTGGTTGTGTTCGAGGTTGAGGCTGGGGCAGCTTTCTCTCCTGCTTCATCTCTGGTGGCTCCATGCCTTCCCTCCTAGGAACACAAGAGTGGGTCTCCTCTCCCTTGTGAGCCTAGCAGCAGTGACCCAAGCCATCACCCGTGCTCTGTTGTGCAGTCAGAGGTGCCAGCGAGTGGGGCAAACCCGCTGACACTGGCGTGAGAGAAAGGGGACTGACCTTTCGAGTGAATCCACATTAAATTACAGGAGTGCTGATGGCTGTGCCGCTGTGGGCAAGGGCAAAACGGAGTTGTTTGTCAAGGTTAACCACTGCCACTCTCCTCTTGTGGACAGCTAAACGCTGTGGTGCAGCTGCCACTGTGCCGCAGCCTCAATGAGCTTGAGACGATGTGGGCTGTTACCGCGGAAAAAGGCTCGGCAGGTTTTCCTCCCGGCTGCACCTCTCAGTTTGGCTTTGCTGGTGTCGTGTCCCTAGTGCTGATGGAATGTGTGGAGAAGTAGTCGGGGAATGGGTCTGTGAGTGCACAGCCAGAGCAGGGAAGCCCTCAGCCTGCTGGCGACTGGGCACGGCTCCAGCAGTTCCTTTTCCAGACTTGCTTTGTTCCTTCTAGCGCTCCTTTCTCTGAGGCCATGGTTTGATGTCATCATCACATTTTAGTGACCCTTAACGAGACCGCTTTTTAGTTCAACACACAGTTGCCTCTTCTCCACACTGGCCAGGAGTCATTTCCATGCCTGTTCCAGTATCCTGTTTCTCAACACTGACTCTTTAGGTTGTTCAGCCTGAAGAGGAGACGACTCCGCTGGACCTTATAGCAACAGTCCAATCCCTGAAAGCAGCCCATAAGGTGGCTGGGGAAGAACTGCCCACAAGGGCAGGGAACAGTAAGACAATGGGAAATGGTGTTAAGCTAGGAAAGGGTAGATTGAGGCTGGACATGAGGCAAAAGGTCCTTAATCGGAGAGTGGTGGATCCCTGCAACAGGTTGCCTGGAGAGGTGGAAGAGGTCCCATCCCTGGAGACATTCAAGGTCAGGCTTGATGGGGCTCTGAGCAATCTGCTCTAGTTGGAGATGTCCCTGCTTGTTGCAGGGGTTTGGACTACATGACCTTTGGAGGTCCCTTCCAACCAAGATATTCTAGGATTTGTTTTAGTTGCAGTTGTGCCTTTGCCATCTTTCTACCTGAGTCAGAGAGCCCATCTCAGCTAGACGGGTTTTTCCCAGTATCAGGTGCACCCTGGCTCTGTTTTCGTGTGACTGAGTAACATCCATTCAAGAGCATTCAAGTGGGGATGTTGGATGGTGGTGACTTGGCTTTGGGGACAAACACATGGGTTAAACCAAGCTGTGCAGACAAAGGAGCCAGCTGGGCAGATAGCGTTTGGAGCAGGAGCTGTTTCCCAACCCTTCTCTGCTCCCCAAACTTTCTGACTCACATCCTGCATCTACCACCATTGTGTGCAAATGCTGTCCCTTGCTTCAGGCATCTTTTGAGGTTGTGCCAGAGCCCTCCTGAAACCCAGAGAGCTCCACTCCTCCTGAAACCACTGCTCCACTCCAAGCAAAGCACTGGTTGTGCCTGTAGTAAACAGCCAGCTCTGCTATTTAACACATGTCATGATGTTTGCCCAGTTTAAAAAAGGAAATATTATCGAAGTGTCCCTTTGAAAACTGGAGCTGCCCACACTCAGTTTCCTTGGGTTCAGCCAGTCTGACCTGTGTAGTGTTGCTGTCGCTTCCAGAACACAACATTCTGAATCCCTTACACTTTGTGCAGTTTACTGAACCAAGTGTTTCAGATCCTTCCAGTGACAGAAAATAAACAAGGAAAAAATTAGGACTCTCTGACTGAAAATTAGTGCAGTCAGAAAAGGTGTAGAGGGTGTCAGAGGGGCAGCTGAACAGGGGAGATGGATAAATCTGCCCTCTGGAAAGTAACTGCCTGCCACTGTCTACTGTGACTGCTGCTGGTTCAGCTTCCTGGCCCTTCTTAGAACCATAGAGATCAGAAGAGACCTCAAAAGATCATCTAGTCCGATCCCCCTGCCACAGCAGGAGCTTCCCCCAAGCCTGCAAACCCAGCCTCCCTTCTCTGCGAAGGGCAAAAGGATGGGTCCTGCTGTGGGTCTGTTCCTACAGCCACCACATTTGGCAGGATGCTGCTGTGCAGTGCATGGCTGGGACATAGCCTACATTCATTTGCACACACACGCACACACACACATAAAAGTGATGCGTGTGTGTAGTTGGTGTGGAATCTGAAACCAGCAATTTCTTAGCCAAGCCCTTCATTTGTCTGAAACAGCGCAGGCAGAATGGAAACTGCCCACACATTTTTCCATCAGAAGTTACAAAAGGCAGGGAGTGGGGACTGGTGACAAAACCCCCCCACATGGTCTCTCAGCTGTCCCAGAAACGCCGTGCAGCCCGGCAGCGGCGCACACACACACACACACACACCCTGGTTAGCTGGAAAAGTCACTGTCATACCGAGGTGCACTGCTGGTCTTGCTGCTTGTGCCCTCCCTCCTAAGCACAGCCGCAGCCACGCTTGTGCCTGTGCAGGTGCATGCAGCGAGCAGGAAGGAGAGCCCAGCTTGGCCCTACATGGATGGAAAGGGGGCAGCCTTGCTGTGCCGTCGCCCGCCTCGGTGCTGGATGATTGTGCCGTGTGGAACCTGCAGAGTGACATTGTCTGGTTGGGTTATGAACGGGCTCCCAGCACAGGGACCCTGCTGCAAATGGCACTGGCATCTGTAGTCCATCCAGCCTGACTGTGAGTAATGTACTCTAAGGATGGCTGCTGGGTGGCTTCAGGGTGCTGTGATGGAGAGGAAAGGAGAGGAAGCACTGTTAGACCTGCTCTGGAGACCACCATGGGTCAGAGACTGTCACTACTGCCCTTTGTGGAGGGGGCAATGGCTTGAAGCTAGAAAAGGGTGGATTGAGGCTGAGCAGGAGGAAAATGCTCTTTAATCTGAGTGTGCTGGATCACTGGAACAGTTTTTCTAGAGAGGTGGTGGAGATTCCATCCCTGGAGCCATTCAAGGTCAGGCTTGATGGGGCTCTGAGCAGTCTGTTGTAGTTGGAGATGTCCCTGCTTGTTGTAGAGGGGTTGGGCTAGATGACCTTTGGAGGTCCCTTCCAGCCCAACACATTCTATAACCTTGCTGTACATCCTGCAGCCCCCCGCTCCCCACCTCCAGGAAAGGCTGCTTTTCTCTCCTTCCTTCCACTTGCCTGATGCCACAGAGCTCAAAGCATCAGGTGCTCAGGTTCCCATCACATCCTGCCCAGTGGAAGGGTTGTGGATGGAAAAGGCAGCCCACGGCAGTGCTGGGAGAAGCGCAGTGTTGACAGCGCTAACCATTTAGCGCAGCGGGGGGAAGTGATGCAGCTGGTAACTAACACAGGGCTGAGGGGCTTGGCGGATGCCTGCGTGGTTTTGTTATTCACTATATTGTCCTGCGACCCATATGCATGGCTGTGGCTTATGTTCGTGGAATTTTGCTGCTCAGCAGCTGTCCCCACAATGGGAACCCAGGCACACTCATCCTTTTCATCATCAAAGGTACCCGTTCAGTCCGTTTCTGGCTGCCTCAGGGCACCGCTCACACATCTTCCTCAGTAGTGGTGTTGGCGTAGGGCAGTCCGCCCTCAGCAGTGAGAAGCTGACTCCTTGCAGTAACTTGTGTCTGTAGATTGATCAGGTTAAAAATAACCTGCATGACTAAACTGGGTCCTTTTGCTACACAAACATCTCTGCTTGCCCAGGAGAAAGGTAGAGCAAAGGAACAAGAGGCCAGGAGGTGAAACCACCCTGTTCTGGCTCTGCAGACGAGGAATGGGTAAACAGACCTGCTCCTAGTTGGATGGTTTGCTGTGAAATCTATATTTGAAGTTTCCTGGGGACTCTCAGGGTTTCTCATTTTTGAGACCATGAGCCCTGTTCAGTTCTGCTTGTTTCAATCCCACTTCTCTCTTTGTTTGGATCTTGCAATCTGCTCGCTCTGTGGTGATGTGGAAACATAACAACAGCTTCTAACCACTCACCTGTGCCCAGCAACTGGAGTCCATAAACCCTTCCTCAGGTCTGACTCTAGCATGAAGAGCTCTGTGTTTGAGAGACTGAGTCACAAAGTCATTCCAGGTACAACTTCAGTCGGTGGAAGCAGATAGATAGATAGATAAATGCAAAATAGAAGCAGAGCAGCCCGGAATGGACTATAGCTTTTTATGAAATAGAACTTTGTTGTTCAGAAAGCCTGTGTAAACGTAAATACCCTGTGCTCCAGGGCTCTACCTTATGAAAAACCTTATAATGGCCCTCATCGGTGATTATTGGAGCTCCTGCAGAGTTTCCAGTCTTGGCAAATTGTGAGTGATAACGCTTGAGAGTTCGTGCATCATTTCATTCATTAGAATAATCTTTCCTCTTCCCTGACACTTTATTTGTGATGGTTTCTATTAATGGCAAAGCAGCTTCTCCCTGCAGCACCGTAGCTTACTGATCCATGCACTGCAGGGCTGTGTTTTACATTTCAGCAGTTGTGATCGCCCTCTCATCGCCCTCCAGAGAAACCCGAGCCCCCTGTTCCCCCAACGCTGCTCAGTGAAGGAAAAAGCAGCGCTTTAGCCCCCGTGTTGCAGAACATACCTGCCTTCCCTCTGAAGTGCCTGATCCTGGAGCTGCCTGTGCCTTTCATCCATCTGCTGTCAATTTAACTGGCTCCGCTAGCTAGTGGCTCCTTCTTATGACCTTGCAAGAATTTACAAAACCTGGTTTCTATAAAATGAAGGGGCAATCCCCATGTTTACCCTCTTGCTCCACTAACCCTGTTTTGTCATTACCAACCAGCGCTGGAATATACCCACTTCTCCCCGTACCTCTGACTCAAGCCTGCAGCTGGGAAGACCCAACGACTTGGCCAAGACTTCCAGCTGACTAAGTTACCCCTGTAGAGCAGTTGCTGCTGAATACATGTGGTGCTGCTGGCTGTGTCTCTGGACACCTGGAGCAGAAGCGCAGTGCTGAAGGCCCTGCAGCCTGTCTGGCCATGTCTGGTGGATCCAGGGAGAGCCTTTGTGCACTGCTTGTTTGGTCAGAGGGGGTGTCCAAGTGCCAGGATGCCTTTTAATCTCCTGCTTTGCACCAGCCTAATGCTTCAGAGACTCAGGCACCTATTATAGCCACTTAGAGTGGATTGGATTGGAAGGGACTACCAAAGGTCCTCTAGTCCAACCCTCCTACAACAAGCAGGGACAGATGGCTCAGAGCCCCATTCAGCCTGATTTGGAATGGCTGCAGGGCTGGAGCTTCTACAACCTCTCTAGGCCACTTGTTCCAGTGATCCACCACCCTCACATTAAGCAACTTTTTCCACAAGTCCAGCTTCAATCTACCCTTTCCTAGGCTAAACTGTCCCCCCTCATCCTATTGTTCCCTGCCCTTGTGAACAGTTCTTCCCCATCTTTCTCATAGGTCCCTTTCAGGGACTGGAAGGTCACTATAAGGTCCCCCTGGAGTCTTCTCCTCTTCAGGTTGAGCAACCCCGACTCTCTCAGCCTGTCTTCATCACAGAGGTGCTCCAGCCATTGAGCATTTTTGCAGCCTCCTCTGGGCTCCCTCCAACAGCTCCACTCTCTTCTTGCATTGGGGGCTCCAGAACAGGATTCAACACTCCAANGCAACTTTTTCCACAAGTCCAGCTTCAATCTACCCTTTCCTAGGCTAAACTGTCCCCCCTCATCCTATTGTTCCCTGCCCTTGTGAACAGTTCTTCCCCATCTTTCTCAGGTCCCTTTCAGGGACTGGAAGGTCACTATAAGGTCCCCCTGGAGTCTTCTCCTCTTCAGGTTGAGCAACCCCGACTCTCTCAGCCTGTCTTCATCACAGAGGTGCTCCAGCCATTGAGCATTTTTGCAGCCTCCTCTGGGCTCCCTCCAACAGCTCCACTCTCTTCTTGCATTGGGGGCTCCAGAACAGGATTCAACACTCCAAGTGAGGACTCACTAGGGCAGAGTAGAGGAGCAGAATCCCCGCTCTTGATTTGCTGGCCACACTTCTTTTGATGCAGTCCAGGATGCAGTTGGCCTTCTGGGCTGCAGTTGTTCATTGGTGGCTCATGGCCAGCTTCTCATCCACTAGTAGCCTTAGGTCTTTTTCCTCTCCAGCGTGCATGTTACACACACAGATATTATGCACACATGAGTGCAGGGGGACCACTGAGCACACGTCTGCCTGCGAAGCTGCAACCAGCCAGCAGCTGAAAGGCCAACACGCTAGAGAAAAGATTTACAGCGTGTACATGTCTGCAGCAGAAGGAATGGTCTCCCATGGCTGTCTTGGGACTTCCAGCTGAGTCTGACTGCAATGCAAGTGTGAGGTTCCCCATGCAGTGCACACATGTGTATCCCACCACATAACCCCACAATAGGCCTTTCTCTAGGATCATTCAGCCTTAGTTTGCCAACAAAGACACTGACTTGCACCCAGATGTCCTGTTAACGGGTGGAACTGTATTTATTCACCCACGGTGTGCAGTTTTCATCGCTGATGAGAAGGGAGGTATCAGCTGCTGAGTTACAGGATCACCTACGTGAACTTGCAATTCCCCAACACTTGGAAGCAAAACCTTTGCCTCCCAACAGTCTGACTCTTGGCAGTCGAGTTCCATCTACAGACTCCTTTCATGTTAAAGACATATCCCACGCTGAGTTATTGTTAGAATTCAATAAATACTTTACAAAAATAATGCTAGCTCTTAAAAAAACCTAAGACGTTTTAACCCACCGATAGCTCCTCCCAGACGGCTTCCTTTACAGCTTCTTCTGTAGGATGTGGTGCACTCGGCACGTGGCAAATAGGGGGGCAAGGGCTTTATCTCAAGGACCTTAGAAATGCGTCCCCTACTTTTCCTGTTCTTTAAAAAAATACATCTCTTTATTTTCTTAAAAGAAAGAAGCAAGCAGAGCTAAACACTCTTCATGTTAAAACTGGAAAATAACTGGTTTTTTTTTTCCTTTGACGTGGTTCCCTCCTCCAAAGGGATGTCCAGGTCACAGGTAGCTGCCCTGCAAGCTGCTCCCCAGCACAAGATTTAAGCCCCAACAGCTGTAGCTCCGTATCTGAGATGTCTCCAGGAATGGGCTGTTTGTAACTCCTGTGGAACCACTGCACTGGGCCTTTTTCTGACCCACAGCTAGGTCTCCCTGCAGGGCTCCCCTAGGTGGCCTGCAAAGACCTGAGCTAGGAGGTAACAGGAAGAACTCTGAGAAAAAATTGCTAGTGACTGTCTACACTGACTTCTGAGCATTACCCTTCAAAACAATGATGTCTTCCTCTCGTAGATATGACTAGTCATGAAATCAATTCTAGGGAAAACTGATGCTGTAGACGCGTTAATCTTGTAAAGCATTCCCATATGGAAGAGTACATTCTTCAATCCTATTGTTTATAACAGCTTCTAAATACGTGCCCTGCTCAGCAGGGGCCTGACGGGGATGGCAGCTCCCCTCGATCTTACGGTACAGTTGGGGCATCAATTGAAATGCACGTTATTAAAGGAGTGTTACTGCAGTATAAAATCCTACCAGCACAGGTTTTATGTACGGCTGTATGGAAAAATAGGTGTGTGTGAGATAGAGGGGTATGTGTTTATAAATTACACACACTATGGAAATTACTTAGGTATTATATATTACAACTATATACATTCATTAGAAAGAGACCGATCGACTTCTCTCAGGGAGACAACGCAGCAGCCATCATTAGTTCTTTGGCATCCAGGAACCGAATGCTCTTGTGTGTCTGAAGAGGAGTTAAAAACCCATCTCAGTACTCCCTCGCTTCTTGAAATTGCTTGTAGTAGTCTTCATCTGAAGGGTTTTCTGTGCACTTCTGCCCATTGTTTGGAGGCCGTGCTTCATTGTACCGGCTCCAGTCACCTTTGCATATAATCCAAGGCAGAATGTCCACTTTGTAATGGAGTTCTGCTGAGAACTCGATGCTGATCAGGTTTGGTGTACCTGCCCCTTTCCCTCTGGTGATCAGCTGCATGTTATCGTCATAGCAGCAGTGCTGTGCCGCAAGCGTTGTGCTTTCCAAGGAGAGCATGGAGCGGATGCAGTACCGTGCCGTGGGCTTGTAGATCTCCAGTTTTTCCTTTGGACCGCTTGCATCTTTCCAGCGGAAGTTCTTCCTCTTAATTCGATCGTAGATTTCAGCGGTGCTGTATGCAACTTCTCTGGGATAGGAGCACGGGCAGCTGGGAAGATCGTTGACCACCTTGTGCATGTATTTCTTTAAGAACTCGCTTTTGCAGCTCATCCATCTTTCGCAGCTATCGGTATCTGTTTAAGGGCAGGAAACAGAAACTTGGGATTCATTATGCAGCATCTCCTTTAACAGAATGAAACAGATAACTAATGAGCAGAGCAGTAAGTGTTCGGCACCAGTGCATTGCTTAAGAAAGAAAGGGCAGTCAAAGCTGCTGCACTGTGCTGCGTGGTCAGAGAAAGAGATCACTGTGCTGCTGCCTTCAGGGGCTCAGGCTCAATGCACCGGGAAGAATCTTTGACAGTTCTTCTACCTGGCAAATCCTAACGAAGCTGCCTACATCCCCATGCAGCGTGAGAGACATTCCCAAGCAACAGAACACAAATAGGGAGATCACACTGGACGCCAGTTTAACCCACTAATCCACATCCCCCCCTCCTTGTAAGAACCACAGGTTCGGACGTTGAAGGATTAAGTTTCTCATGACACTAGAAATAACAAGGTGACAAGCAAGGCCCGGGTTGCCTTTTCTACAATTCATTATTAAGCCCTAATTCATCTTTCTCTTAACTAACAACTATTTCTTTCTGTTTGGGCTCCATCTCCTCAAACGGGGTTCCAAGCAGCTGTCGTTCTAGCATGGAGACTGACATGTCAGCAGACAAACGCAGCCAGACACGATCCAGTTCTGGAAGGGATGCGGGACACAGTATCAGAGTGTCTCCACTGGTACCAGCACTTTATTATTCTGCAAGAGTCTTGGAAGAATCCAGTTAAACGTCCCCTTCCTCACACACCTTTTCAGGCTACAGGTTTAAAAAACACCCTGCACAACTAGCTCCACACATACTTAAAAGGACTCTGGACTAAGGCAGAGATTGGGATCTAAAACTCTCACGGCAAACATTCTTGGAAAATATTTACTTAGTGATCTGTGTCCTGTTTTTCTCTCTCTTTCAAGAGCCCCATCCTGCTGTCATTAACTATTGCGCTCTGCCACCATCGGAGGGTGGTGCTGGATTACATTACCTACCCAATTAGCCCAGTATCGAATGTCTAAGAGTGGCCACACTACGGTCTCACTGGAGTGATGAAACGACAACACTATAGAGGCCGGGATGGGTTTTACGTGGATGAATACCAAGTCATGGTCTGTAAAATCGCCTTGGCTACCCCGCGGCAGCACTCGCAGCTATAAGGGCTACGTAAGATCATGAAAGTCACTGTCATTGTTGGTGACGTGCCAGCTGCACCTCACTCGCTTTTCCAGCATCTTCCATTCAAGGTTATTTCAGCAAAATGCAAAATAGTGGTTTTGGGGTTTTTTAGTTCTCGGTTATTGTGGAGCCTCACAGCCTTCATCCGAGCTGGGACAGAAACTCACCAATTTATAAAGAAAGAAGCAAGAAATGTGCTCAGCTTTAAGAGAGAAAGCCTCTGCGACAAAGCTCAGACTGTAATTTTAAGCCAGCTATTAGATGGCCATCACTACTGACAATTGTAATGGTAACCTCAACATCTTGGTCCCACAGACAGAGTCAAAACAGGACAACCTAAGGAAGTCTTTTATCTATTACTGAAAGATTGACCAGGCTGCTTACCAACTTCAAACAGTTTGGTAGCGTTGAAGTCTTCACTTCCTGCGAGTAAGCTCACTTCTGTGGCAGCTGTCCGGAAGGTATCCTCAATCCCTAAGACAAACACGTGTTAGTGGTTGTGGGTTTCTCCACTCAAACACAATGCATCAAGCGGCTCCCCCCTCTCCCCAGTTCAGCAAGGTGCTTTTGTTTGGCTGGAAGTGACCTGCGGCTGCTGCCGGAGGAAGCGTTCATTTCAAAGTATAAGGACCAAGGAATCTGCGGGGTTAGGAAGATAAGGCTTTGCTTAGTGCAAAGGTCACAGGTTTTCGATGTTTAGAGCTTAGATGATGTATAAGCAACAAACCGGTCAGCAAACAACCTGGATCAGGGACTGCACTGAGAGTGCAATTCCGTTCCTGCTCTTCCTGATGCAGGGCTTGCTCAGGTCAGAGCGCTGCATATGCTTCACCAACAGCCTCCTAGTGAGCTTTGTGTGAGCAGCATCTTCTCCCAGAGCAGTACCACAGATGACTGACAAGACAACGCAGAAGTGTCCTCCCAGAAGCGCTAAAGCCCTGGGTAAAATGTGATGTCTCAAGGAGACAGTCAGCTTCCCTGTCACTTTTTAACACAGTCACACGCCTGGAGACAGGTGACAGTTCATCTCTGCATGTGGGCATCTCAGGATGTATGAGGAAGGCTGATGATATTACAAGACTGGCACTGCTTAAGCAGTGTTAGGGAGCTGTAAGATGTGAGCAGATGAGAAGAATCATTCAGGTTGGAAAAGACCCTTGAGATCACTGAGTCCAACCAATAACCCTACTCTACCAAGGTCACCACTAAACCATATTGTTAAGAACCACATCTAAACGACGATTAAACACACCCAGGGATGGGGACTGACTGCCCTTTCAGTGAAAATATTCTCCTCATGTCCAGCCTAACCCTCCCCTGGTGCAGCTTGAGGCTGTTCCCTCTTGTTCTATCACTAATTACCTGAGAGAAGAGACCAGTGCTGACCTCTCCACAGTGACCCTTCAGGTAAGATATAGAGGGTGATAAGGTCTCCCCTCAGCTTCCTCTCCCTCAGGCGAAACAGCCCCAGCTCCCTCAGCCCTTCACCAGCTTCACTGCTCTTCTCTGCACCCGCTCCTGCACCTCAATGTCTTTTCTGAATTAAAGGTGCCCAAAACTGAACACAGTACTCCAGGTGTGGCCTCACCAGGGCCAAGTATGGAGGGACAATCACTTCCCTACTGCTGGTTGCACTATTTCTGATACAAGCCAGGATCCCACTGGCTGCCTTTGGCCACCTGAGCACACTGCTGGCTCATATTCAGCACCCCTCAGGTCCCTTTCTGCTGGACAACCTCCCAGCAACACTTCCCTAAGCCTATAGTATTGCAGGGGGTTGTGGCTCACGTGCCAGACCTGACACTTGCCCTCGTGGAACCTCATGCCATTGACCTTGGCTCACTGATCCAGCCTGTCTAAGTCTCTCTGTAGAGCCTCGCTCCCCTCAGCAGTTCCACACTCACACCTAACTCAGTGTCACCCACAGATGTACCGATCAAGATGAATTTCTCCTCTATTTATTTCCTCATCAAGATGAATAACCTTTCCAATCAATTCTCCTCTCCACCTACAGCAATCAAATAAAATACCAGGATCTTCCAACAGCCTCCAGTGAAGCATTTGCTATCAGCAGAGAGCAACAGGGACTGCCAAGAACTGTATTAATTAACGTTGCCACAGTAAACATCCTTTCACTGCCTGGCCTGCCCACCAGCCTACAGTTCCCCGATGCTTCTGTGCCTGTAGCCTTGAAGCGAACGTCTCTTCAAAGAAGTACTGGAACAGGTTTGGGGTTTTTATTTTCCTCTCCATCACATTAAAGACCTCCAAAGAGATCAGAAAGCTCTTTAATATGCGATAACTGTGTGGTTAATAACGAAGTCTGTTCTCCCGGCTTGCCGGTGAACTTTCTCCTGATCTCCTGAACTGGGTCGTAACAGCGACTTGCACAGCTTCAAAACAGCCTCAGGCTGCTTTTCAATAAAATTATCATCGGGGTTTGCCTTAACTCCACCAGTAGATGCAGAATAATAGATACCCATGAAGCCATTACAAGGCAGTAATTCACTGCTGGAATTATAACCAGAAGAAGCTGAGCTTTGCCCTTGTAATTTTAAAAATGTCAGCACAGCCTCAAAGAGCGAATATATTTTGCTTGCTGATTGTTGAGGGTCTGTTCTGTGACATAATATAGCCTTTCAAGCTCGCCACTGGTTGATGCTCGCTGGTTATAAATGCTGGAGGACGTAACTGGAGGCTACATGCTTTCATGCCTTCTTCTGGAATTAACCCCTTGGTGTGGAGGTTTCAGGGTGTGTGAGAGCATCTCAACGCAGCTTTCCTGCTGAACTGCCTAGCAGCTGTTAACCTTGCAAGGGACACACACGTCTGTCTGCAAGAGAGAAACTTCTCTGGAGCTCCCTCACAGACTCCTGTCCAGCACTGCTGACATTTCACTTCCCATCAGAAAAAAACGACCTCCAGTTTGAGCATTTCTGCCCTTCTGAGTCATTAAGTCAGTGAAATGCATACCAGCACCGCATGTGTTTTCACTTCTCTCTGATCTCAGGGAGTAATGACACTGCACATCGCCCATTGCGGCGGCTACTGCATCCCCTCAGTGCAAACACAGCAGCAGGTACCAAACACCACAGGATCTTTAGAGTTGGAAGGGACCTCAAGACATCACCAAGTCCAGCCCCCACCCTCACCCCCCAAAAAGCAGGGCTGCCTAAAGCCCATTGCACAGGCCAGGCTGCACCCAGGCAAGGTTTGAGTAGCTCCAGAGACGGAGACTGACTCCACAGCCTCTCTGAGCAGCTTGTTCCAGTGCCCTGTGACTCACACTGGAAAGCAGTTTTTCCCTATTCTAAATGAAGCTTCCTGTGTTCCAGCTTGTGCCCACGGCTTGTTGTACGCTGGGCACAACTGGAAACAGTCTGGCACCATCCTCCCTACAGCCACCCTGCAGATATTTATAGTCCCAGTGGATTGGGTCCGGTGAGGTGTCCTGTCCTGTCCTCTCTTCTTTCCTCCAGGCTAAACAGTCCCAGCTCTCTCAACCTTGTGCTCCAGAAGTCAAATAACCTTCACTGTCCTCCACAGGGCTCTCTCCGGTAGTTCCCTCTCTCTTTTGAACTGGGAAGCCCAGAACTGGACTCTTCCACCTTAACATTGGCTTTCCAGGACAGGAAATGTTGTAACTGTGTGCTCACCAAACCCAAACTCTCTGGAGTGAAAAACAAAGCAGGTTCTTAAATGATTCATTTTTTCTCCAGGGACCAGGACAGGTTGGGGACTGAGCTGCTGGAGAGCAGTGCAGGAGAAAGGGAACTGGGGGTCCCAGTGGCCAGCAGGGTGACTCTGAGCCAGCAATGTGCTCTTGTGGCCAAGAGGGCCAACAGGATCCTGGGGGGGGATCAGAAGAGGGGTGGTTAGCAGATCGAGAGAGGTTTTTCTCCCTCTCTACTCTGCACTAGTGAAAACGCACATGAAGTACTGTGTCCAGTTCTGGGCCCCTCAGTTCCAGGACGCAGAGCTGCTGGAGGGTGTCCAGCGTAGAGCAACAAAGATGATGAAGGGAGTAGAATGATGAGGAATGGCTGAGGGAGCTGGGTCTCTTGAGCTTGGAGGAGGCTGAGGGGTGACCTCATTCATGTCTATAAATCTGTGAGGGGTGGGTGTCAGGAGGATGGAGCCAGGCTCTTCTCAAGGTCATCTGGTGATAGGACAAGGGGCAATGGGTGCCAGCTGGAACAGAGGAGGTTCCCTATCAATAT
Source organism: Upupa epops (assembly GCA_013397515.1). Classification (NCBI taxonomy): domain Eukaryota; kingdom Metazoa; phylum Chordata; class Aves; order Bucerotiformes; family Upupidae; genus Upupa; species Upupa epops. The sequence continues at coordinate 73,409 of VZRI01007563.1, forward strand.
CAGCAGGAACTTCTTCCCAGGGAGGGTACCGAAGCACTGGAACAGGCTGCCCAGGGGGGTTGTGGAGTCTCCTTCTCTGGAAATGTTCCAGACCTGCCTGGCTGTGTTCCTGTGCCACAGGACTGTAGGTGACCCTACTGTGGCAGGGGGATTGGACTGGATGATCTTTCGAAGTCCCTTCTGATCCCTTCTTATTCTATGATTATTAACAGACACAGACTCTGAAAACAACTGTGTACACCAGGCACAAGCCATGTCACTGAGCAGAGCTGTTTGTTCACAACACAGGCTTGTCTGTTCACTTCATGACAAAACAGGAGCTCCCTTAGGTAACAGCACTGCTGGCTGGAAAGGCTAAATTGAATACAAACGTGTTTTGAGAGAGAAGATTACACCCTTTGGAAAACAAACAGACTGTGCCCAAAACAACTGCTGCAACCTAAAAAAAGCCTGTTTGTCTTTTAAGTCCCAGGGGATGTGCTGCATCTAGCAGCATATTATTACTAGTGAAGAGCCTGCCATTTCACTATCAGCATGTCTTTTCCCACCGGAATGCTCATCGAGCCCGGAAAGCGCAGTGCTTTGTGTACAGGAGGGCTCTCGTCTCCCCCTGATTGCCTCTCCCCGCTCCCCTCCGACAGCCATTCACAAGAACATGGTCACACCTGGGCAGTTGGGCCTGTCGCAGGTCCGTGACTCGGTGGCAGTGCAGGCATACCCACAGGACCTCGTCCGCTTCTGGTTGCCGGTCCCGCAAGTGACGCTACAAAGGGACCACGAGCTCCAGTCTCCCTCGCCATCAATATAATCTGTGTAAGAACAAAGATGAGGAAGGAAATGAAGAAACAAAACTCCTACTACCCAAAACTACTGTGTGGTGGTTTTTATTAAGGAGGCAAAACAAGAATGGGATCCAGATGTCTCTACCTGAAGTTTGGGCTGAATGCCAGCCGTAAGCCTGCTCTTTAAATGGTTTTCACACTGATGCTCCTCAGGGAAATGCACACAACATTATTTGAAAAAATATTTCCTTTCTCTTTTGACCTTCTGGCAACTGAGAATCCTCAGCTGCAAAGCTGGGTCATGAACTAACAGTACCCATCTATTCACATCACCTCCCCGCATACAGGAATACGTTTCCTGATCACAGACTAATCGGGCACGGGGTAAACGAAGTTCTATTTCGCTCCATTTCAGAACACGATAATACCCCCTCGATCAGCTCTTAGGGCACAGTGGAGGCTGAGGGTCATGTGTGAAAATTGCAGTGTTGGTTGTTTATTTTCACAAGAGTACTGTTTATCAGAATGCTGCCCCAAGTACAGGGAACCGCATGTGCTTCTCGCACCCAGACCAACGTGCAAACTGGGGTGTCTCAGGAGAACTATTTCACTTCATTCTTGACTCTTCTGTGAGCAAGAACCTTCTGAAAATGAAACACACTTTATTCTCTTCCGGTAGGCATCCAAGGGTGAACACCACCATGTGTGCACCAGGACGGCTCAGTGTCGCCTCTGTCAACCCTTCACAGTCTCCCCCGCTGGCCAAGTAAACTACTGTATGTCTCACTTTGCAAAGGCCACCCAATGGAGCCTATGCACCAATTCCAGCTCTCTTGCCTTCCAAATGGCCTCTCCAGCTAAGCGTTGACTCTTAATGGGGAATGTCTGGTTGAATGGATTTCTCTACAACCTACAGGAGATGTACAACTGACCCTGTGATCAGAACTCGCTGCCTTGGATTAAACCAGCACTGGTAGCAAAGCAGAATCAGGTTGAGTGACTCTGAGCCAGCACTGCTCTCTAGCTATAGGTTGGACTTGTATATGCAGGCAAGACACGGGAACAGAGCCCTGCCAGCACTGGCCTCTGTGCTGCCCAAGATTCCCACTTCCCCCCCACCTCCATGCTGTCTGTAGGCTTCCCGAGCTGCTTAGCTGAACATGTAACTTGATTTGTACCATATGTAATGACTGACGACAACTCTGTGGGGTGCTGTTAAACATTTACGGCCGGGAGTATGGGAAGGTTATATATGCTACTCACAGCAAACTGCATAGATGCAGGTTCCCTGCGGCAGGGACCTAGGTGCTCTTCCTCCTTTCCCTATACTGCTGCTTGTCGGGGAGCCACTACACCAGCATGGGTTGTCTGTGGGGTGATGTGGGTGAGGGTGTGGCTACTATCTGCGTGCAAAGTGCCCACAGACGGGCACTACAACAGCCTGAAGCAGCATAAGGTGTCCTAGGAAAATGTGACCTGACATCTTTCCCTGGCACTGATCTCCTCCCCAACTATCTTCCAATTCTGCATTTTTTTCTCTGCTTGGCTGGTAAAGAAAAGGAAGGTGGAGCAGGTGCTGTGCTTCTCCTGGCTGGGAGGCCCAGGACGCAGACAGAGCCATGCACTGCCTTTTGGCACAGGCAGGACAAGGGAGATGGAACTGTGAAACACACGCAATGGGTTGAGCCAGTGTAGAAGACCCATGTGGGCAGGATCTGCTGCTGCATCCCCTTGGACAAGGCCAATTGTCAGATGTCAGTTCAGGTTAGTGAGAAGGTCAGGAGTCCCTCCCAGTCAGTATGAAACTCTGGAGCACAGCATCGAGCTCTAGGAAATCTTTAGGTCTAACTACTTATAGTGGCAGTGTTTACACTGCACTGTGAAACACACAGTGCCCACTATTAGACTGCATTAGATTGTCATCTGGAGCTCAACCTGTAACTCCTTTTCTGTTACATATATTTTTCTAACAGAACTCTTCTTGAAAGCAAACGAATAGTTACCTAATATACGAGTTCTTGGCCATAAAGTGTGCCCACACAGAAACGCAGGTGCAAAAAAGAAGGGATAGACTTTAATCTTTGAATGTCATGCAGTACGTGTCTATGATGCTGAACACACCATTCCACAAAGTTCGATTGCTGAGCATCTTCAAGTCAACCTAAAAATGAGCCTGACTCAGTGCACGACAGTCACTCTGCAGCGTCTAAGGAATGCAGCGGCAGTGTCAGGGTGAAGGTTCTGAGGCTTTGCTACCCTGCTCTAATGAAAAATCTTGTATATTTACACACAGCTGAAAACTGAGAGGCTCCGAGCTACCTGTGAGCGCATCTCAGATCACCTCGCTCCAGTCATTCCTCGGTGGATGGTTCCAGTCCACCGGAGCTGGAGCTCCTCTGTTTCTAGTTTCATACAACAAGCTGAAAACAATTGTTTTCACCGTGACACATCTGGAAGAGAATTACACACGCAAATACACAATGTTCCTGCTGCATGTGCCACTCCCCACACATGCACCGACATCATTCATCTTGGTTGTGTATCCACCAAACGCTATCACGTTTTAGATCTCGCTTATTTATCCAATCATTACATTTTGCTTCCCAAACCACCACACCGTTCTAAATCTGTACTTATCCTTGCTCTAAAAATAAACACAAAACCTTGTTTCCTTTGCTTTTTATAAAAGTACGCTCAGGACTAAAAAAAGGCCCTCTTATGGGCTAACTGGTATGATTTTCAAGATTATAGACTTACCGGTGGAATGCAGCTACCACAGCACAGCTTGTGCATCTGCAGAGATTTGTATTTAAAAGCTGATGAACAAAAGCCACATGTTGAAAAATTCTGTTTTGCTTGGCCTGCTGTCAGCGATGCCTCACCATTCTCATTTCCTCCAAACTCGTTTTTACAATCCCAAGATGCCCATAAGAGGCCTGGAACGCAAACTTACCATACTCTGGCTGTTCCTTGGACTCAAATGTCCGGTGACTGGGTGCATGACTATCCCACCCACCGAGAGGGTTTAGGAAGTTGCTGTCCTCAGTAGTGCTGTCGTATTTGTAGTCCTGGTCACCACTGCTCATGCGAGTCAAGGTGGAGGACCTCTGCCACCAGTTTCTCCAGTCGGGTGATGGGACTGGCCAGCTGGGCTTGCTGTTCTCTTTCTGCAGGTCCTTGTCTGCCTCAGTGTCGGGGCCATCCACCACTTCAATGGTAACCTATGGGATTCAAGACAGACCAGCCTGCTTGTCAGTATCTCTTGTCGGTGGGAAACTTTCTATACAGACAAGACAAATCCATGCTGCTGCTTCGTCCAGGGGCTGTGTCATACTGCAGGGTCCACATGTTGTAAACCATATGCGGATTACTGAGCCCAGAGATATGCAGCAGCTGAGTGATTCCTTCTGCTACCTCTGCTGAATAAGACTTTGGAACAAAGGCTTGGAAAAATCCTGCATAAAACAATAACCCATGCTGTGCCTAAAACCTCTGCAGCAGAATTTTTCTGCCTTATGGGGAAAAGATGTTGAAGTCTGAACTTACATGAGCAGGAAAAAGAAAACCAAATCTGTCTCTCTAATTACGCCAAGGCTGAATTTGAGGCAAGTGCGAAGCAAACCAGTGTGCAGAGCCCACGCCAAGGATCCAAGACAGGATGAAGACAGTCCACATGTGCAAAGGTGAAGATGCAGAGTCCAGGATCTGCATCAGCCTTGCCCTCCAGTGGCAGCTCAGCCCAGCCCCTCACCGGGCTTTTCTATCACACAATGGCATGGGCTGTCACTGCTGTGGAAACCACACTCTGCAGTGTTGAGCATCAGCAGGTCCTCAGGTGCTGGCCAGCAAGTCACTTGCTGCTAACGCCTCTGAAGTAGATCCTCCTGAACTGCAGAGTGCAACAACATACAACCCATTTACAGTTTCTACAGAAGAGCCAAGATTCAAAGTGTGGCCCTCAGTTCCCTCACAGACATCATGAATGTGAACACAGTTCAGCATAGGGACATCCCCTGATTCCCCTTGCCTGTGCTGAGCACTGTAATTATGGAACTCTTGCATAAACGCTGTGCATGCATATTGGTGGCTGTTCGGGCAGACACTGGGACTGTCCCTGAGAAGCCTTGGCTCTAGGGGTCATGCAAGCACAGAATGGGCCCAGGTAAACCATGAAATGCTCCAACGCTGCATGCTAACATGGTTTAGTGATTACACTGGACTCAGTAAACAACCATGCTGCAGCAGTGGCTATCAACCAGCAGGTCTAGAGGTGTTCCTCATGTTCTACAGACTTACAGAGCAGCCTGATTAGACAGCACTGCATGCGAACTAGAGTAAATCTAGGAAAAATAGAATCATGTTCTATTGTGCTACAAGACATCGAGCTGGTTCTATAGATGTGCAGTTTGGATAAAATGTTTATTCTTACGCGATTGCTGGGAGTAACATTGCAAGAGGTGGAAAGAGGAGAGAGAAGTGGAAGAGAAGCGAAAAGAGAAGAGAAGAGAAGAGAAGAGAAGAGAAGAGAAGAGGAAGAGAAGAGGAAGAGAAGAGGAAGAGAAGAGGGTAGAGGGAGAGGAAGGGGAAAGGGAAGGGGAAGGAGCCCATGTCTCTTTATCTATCTGTGATCCTGTGATTTTCCTGTGACATCAGAGGAAGCAGAACAGACCTGGTGCCGTGGCTTTGCAGCTGCAGACACAGCTGCACAGACAAGCCAAGGCCCAACACATCTTATTTTTAAGAAAAAGAGACTTTGCAATTGCTTCATGATTTGAATTCGACCACGGACCAAGCTATTGAAATGAAACAACCTTGAGGCTACTCTTAGTAGCTTCACTGGGAGAAAGAACAAGAACGAGGGGAAGTGCAGTTGTCAGTCTAATAGCATCTTTACACAAGAGATATTTTACTCCCAGAATGACTACGGAATTGGAATGATGACCTCATAAACCTCAGCTTCTATAGACCAGGAATTAAAATGGATTTCATAAGTTTAAAAACATCAGGGTTAGTTCAGGGATTCAAAACTGATGGGTCTATCCAAGCAAAACAGTTTTCACAATAAATGAAAGGAAATAGTGTTCTTAAGTGGCTAACACTGCTCACTGCTGGCCAGTTGCAGGGCCCATGTGAAAAGTAGAATGACTCCAGTACTTGAGGAGCAAGTATTTTGAAGACCACACTAACTCTGTAAGCAATGACTCAGCAGAGAGAACAAAAACCCAACAAAATAACCCGCAACCCAAACCTTCTCATAAAAAACAGAGGGGGCACTTGACAGTAATTTCCTTTCTTTGGTTCTCTGTTGTTAGAGGAGAGTGAATCAGCAGGAGTGCACATCGCTTTGGCCAGGTACAGCTTGAGGAACAAGAACAACCCCAGGGATCAGGACAGGTTGTGGACTGACCTGCTGAAGAACTGTGGAGGAGAAAGGGACCTGGCGGTCCTAGAGGCCAGCAGGATGACTCTGAGCCAGCAATGTGCTCTTGGGGCCAAGAGGGCAAACAGCATCCTGAGGAGGGGATGGTTAGCAGATGAAGGGAGGTTCTTCTCCCCCTCTACTCTGCACTGGTGAGACCACATCTAGAGTACTGTGTCTAGTTCTGGGGCCCTCAGCTCACAGAGCTGCTGGAGGGTGTCCTGCGTGGAGCAATGAAGATGATGAAGGAAGTAGAACAGCTCCCTGATGAGGGAGCTGGGTCTTCTGAGCTTGGAGAAGAGAAGGCTGAGGGACCTCATTCATGTCTACAAATATGTGACAGGTGGGTGTCAGGAGGATGGAGCCAGGCTCTTCTCAAGGTCATCTGGTGACAGGACAAGGGGTACTGGGTGCCAGCTGGAACAGAGGAGTTTCCGTATAAATACCAGAAAGAACTTCTTCCCAGTGAGGGTAACAGAGCACTGGAACAGGCTGCCCAGGGGTGTTGTGGAGTCTCCTTCTCTGGAGATGTTCCAGACCTGCCTGGCTGTGTTCCTGTGTGACTTGGTCTAGGTGATGCTGCTGTGGCAGGGGGATTGGACTGGATGACCTTTCGAGGTCCCTTCCCATCCCTTATGATTCTATGATTTAATGTCCTTATTCAGGATGCTGAGCCAGTTTAAGCAAAGGAGGGTTTGTAGGGACAGAGACGTCTCTTGATCTGTGTATTACACCGGGGAAGAGGCAGCCAGACCTCATCACACCTCCGACAGCACTGCCACTAACTTACTGTACAATCAGACATCCCTCGTAAGCCTGTTTTTCCTATCAAGGAAGCTTATTCCAAAGGCATTTAAAGTGAGTTTTCCAAAACACAGCCTACTGAAAAACTGAACATATAAAAGCAAAACCAATGAGGTAGCCCTCACACCCCCTACACTACTCCCTTTTCTTGCTGATTACCAAGCTGTGCATTTAACACATGGCATAAAAAAATCACACAATGGAAGAAACTCTCCAGACCCTGGGGTTTGTCTGAACTGCCACTCTTGGAAATTAAAAGCCAGACAACTTTGAGTCTCGTTCTGTTTGTTTTCAGGGGCTTACCTGTGCTGTACCCAGCCCCATTCCCCTGCAGTGGACCTTCCAAAGCCAGGGAGGAAATAGGTGAATAAACCTGGCAATCCCTCCATGGTACACCCCAAAACTTAGGGCAGCAGTGTGAGAAGAGGCTGCTGCTGTCAGGCAAGTGACTGCTCCCCTATCTCAGTCTAAGGTTTTGAAAATTCAGCATTCACCAGCTTCTCCCTGGTAGTTACGGAATGATTAACATAAGCCCAGAGCACACACAAACTTCTATCTTGATTGATCAGCTTTTATACTGGGGGTTGTTTATAGAAAGGAAAAAACAAATCAGGTCTTCTAGAAGCAGAGTAATTAAAAATGAGCATCCAGAGCAGCTCCGGGAAAGCTTTCATGCTGTAATGATGACTCCAACAAAAACATGTTCTCTCCAAAATTATGAGATAGACCTGATTTATTGTTTCTACCTTGGAGTCTGCTTAAAGACCTCATTATTCTCTGATTTCTTCTTTCAGTGACTATCAAACATCTTATTTTCCCTCAAGCTCCTCAAAGTATCTGTGGTGACACGGTTCTTTGATAAGTCCACAATGACCTCCAGAAGTATTCAAACCTAAAATGAAGCGACTTCTTTTATGGTTGTGTGAGCGATGAATAAAGACTGTTAAACCCCTTGGCACAGGTACATCAAAACAGCAGATCTGCAGTCAATGAAACAAATCTATCAAGCACAGATGTCTCGAGACACCAACATCCAATTTTCTCCTGGCCACAACTATACGGAAGATAAATATTATCCCAGTTGTTGGAGCGCACAAGAAGTTCTGTGTACTTTGTCCTGTTTACTGAGGCAATGTTTCTGAATTCACTTCAGTGGTGTAAACATTGCCCTAAGCAACTGGAACTTGATGTTGCAGAAGAACTACATTTGCAGTCTTGTGCAACGACTTCCTCTGTTTCCTCCATGCAACTGATGCAAATGCAACACAGAGCTCACCGTTCCACAAAGGAGGGTCTCTGCAGCAGTGTGGGAACTGCAGCAGCAGAACAGAAATGAGTTAGTTAATTATAAGACATGGAGATGGTAAATTCAGGTTAACACCACATAACAGTCCTCTTCAATCTATTCATGAATGAATTGGATGAGGGAATAGGGAGCACTGTCAGCAGTTTGCTGATGACACAAAGCTGGATAGGGTCGCTGACACCCCGGCAGACTGTGCTCTGATGGGCTCAACTCAACTTCGGAATCGAAAGCCTAGTCCACACCTGAGCTCTGAACATTGCTTTCTGCAGCGAGCTCTCGTTACATCATTACCCAAGCCAGTGGTGTTAACTTTTTCTGGTTTAAAATCAACCCCATCCATTCTTACCAATCCCAAGACTTGAAGTGAGGATAATGATCACAATAGCTTAATAACCTACCGGTTTACTTCAGTTTTCCAGGGCACACCAACATGTTTTTTAAGATAGGAATCCTACCTAACTGCATAGTTTCTACTTGGACCTTGTCACCTCATCCAAAATGTTTAAGGCATCAACTGCAGTTGGAACTTGGCCAGCTGTGTTTCAGGTGTACTACCTGCAAAGCTTGACGGAGACTGATGCTCCCAGAAGAGCAGTAATACCCACAGAATATCCTTTCCCAACAAACAGTAATGAGCTCTCCCTTTTCTGCTCCTCTGTCATGGTGTCAAAAGCTGTTAGGAAAGCAGCAAAGCAGCGGGACAACAGAGAGCAGTGGGACAACAGAGAGCAGCACACGACCTGTTTCAGTACAGAAGCCTGGAAAACCAGGTTATAAAACAGGATGGAAGATTGTAAAAGGTTGACAAGAAAAACCTATCCAAAATGAGAAATAGGCAGGTTCCTATACACCTCTCATGTGACTTCACTCTGCTACTCAGGAGTCAGAACAATTCTGTCTTACTCTGGATAATAACCCTGACCACTTACAAGGTCTGCATGAGCATCCCTCAGCTTCCTTTCTTCTCTCCCTCCCTGACAAGAACACACAAGAAGGGATGGTCCAGCAACTGCTGTCTCACAGGAAACCAGAGAAGGAATGGCCCTAAGGAAACTCATCAGATTATCTCTTTGACCCTTTCTTTAGGTTTATTAGGTTTTTCAAATTTCCAAGCATCATTTCCCTTTAAGATGTTATTTCTGGTCTGTGCAGGTTTGTGTTAGTAATAGGGAAAAGAAACTGTTGGCCTTTGAGAAATAAATGTGACCATAGCGTAGCACATAGGATTTTCTCTCCTTTCCAACCAAACTGTCCTAGGAGACCTTTTCAATTAACAGCCCCAGGACTGTAACTGACAGAGCCTGAAGCCACTGTATGAAAGAAGAACACTGAGCATCAATTCTGCTCCCACCTGCCAACAGCTGATGGGTATTTCACAAATGAGCAAGTGCCATTCTTTCCATTCAGGTCAGTACCATACTGCTCAACAAACAAGAATTCACAGGAATCCTGTTCTTCTCACCCTTTAAAACCTTCAGGCAGAGACGTAAACTTTCATTGACTCTGTAATGAGGTAACGGGAGTTTTACCTCCATGAGGCCTGAGCGGCTGCAGGACTGTCAAGCAGGATCTTGAAGAAGCTTTGTAACATCCCTGTTTGTGCACCTAAGTAAGTGGAGTAAAGACAATGTGGTACCTAGGGAGGCTGTTTCTGAAAGAGCTGTATTTTCCAGTTTACACAGCTAGGCTTCCCTGTTCTCAGAATTGAGCAAAACTGCTGACACAGTTGGCTGATGCATTCTCAAGATCAGGTGGTGGAAAAAGATGTCACAGCAGAAGCAGTCACCATAAAGACTAGCCAGGGAAACGTTTCCATCTCATTTATCTATTCTCTGTGTCTAAACATTAAATCCTGTTACCAATCAAGGAAGGTTTTTGTTTCCTCCTATCTAGTACACATGCTGTTCAAACAATGAGGTTACACTATTTACCTCATGCCACAATCTGGGGCCCCTATAGCTTCCCTACTTTCCTTCCCAAGGTTCTCTGGAAGGCTTCTCCTAGCTTGGGGGATGTGTGCAGCCACCATATGTTGAACACATTTGCTACCTTGGCCCATAAAGCATCGGACCCACACTTGATCCTAATCTGTTAGGCTGCTTAAAGTTGCAAGCTATCTGTGATGCAATGGAGCATCAACCGGGAAACAGCTTGTTCTCGCCTGATCACATCGGTCTCTCACCAACAGATCTATTCTATCTTCACGTACATATTTCTTAGACATATCAAAAGAATGGTAATTTTGTGGGCTGGGGAACTGTAAGAAGCCAAGAATTAATATGACCAGAAAACCAGTTCTATTACCGTGTTGTTTTTAGAAGCACATCTTAAGCAGAACAACATTGCAATTTATTGTTTTGGTTAAACAAGACTGCTTATTAATGCCAACTTTGCTTTGAGGCTTTGAATTAAAACCAAATCAGTCATTTTTTCCTCTTTCCAATCCTTGAAGTTTCACGATGCAAGTGGCTTGTAAGAGGTCATTCCAAACCCAAGAACAGTTTGAGGAATAACACATTACAAAGTTCCTTGCAGACAACTTTTTCTTTTGACTCCAGGAAGCTGCTGAAGAAATGGAGTCTTGGTTCCATACAAAGAACCACGTTTTGAGCTGAAAGACTTGTTCTCTTATAATCTTTGGGGAAGGCTGTATTTTATAACACTCCAAAAGAGAATCTGCTCATAAACAAAGTCTGCAAGTCAAAGAGGACTGAAAACAGAATTTAAAAGACCCATTCAATATCAGTGAGGATAGCACGTTCCAAAATGGCAATAGTAAAGATGGGTTTAGTATCCTAAATGGGTCTCTGTTGATCCCACACTTACACAATGAATGTTATCCAAGAAGAACTTCAGAAGCAAAATTGAAATCTCTGCACTCATCTAAGGCAAGAAGCATATATTACACATAATATATTAATATTCCTATTTTATTCCATTGTATTTTCATTCTCTCTTGGTGCTGTTGGTACAGGCAGGGTGGTCTGACTGCATGACATAGAAACCAGGCTGAAATTTGTCTTGGCTCAGTAAAATCATTTTGTTCAGCTCATAAAAAACATAATCACATTTAACATGAATTTGTACCTGAATGTTGGGATTCTGCCCGTTGATATCTGCTTTGGACAGGTCAGGGAAGTTGGGGAGATCCAGGAGGAAAGATCTGGGTCCATCTCTTTGCAAGGACGTGTGCCCGTTTTCCTGTCTGAATCGCTGCTTAGGGAATGGCCGGTGGGCAGCCTGCAGATCAGGGTATTCTCTTCTGTCCTCAGGGTTCAGGGTGAAGCTGTCTTCAGCAGACGGGTCATCTGCAGTGACGGTGTTCTGGAGGGAAAAGCAATGCACTATAACAATGACTGAGAGAGCACACAGTCCTGCTTGAGCCTCATCTTCTGCTTCTGCTGGTGCTGTGTACAGAGCCCCACAGAATGCCCCCTCCAACTCATTACTGAAGCATGCAGCTTTCATGGCTGGTACAGTCTAGGATACTCAGGAGTCTGGCATCTGACTTGCACTAAAATACACTTGGTTCTAGTGCTGCAAACCTGTAACACCCTGACACAAGGTAAAACTGAGCCAGACTCGAGCACCAAGTTCTTTCAGGTTCCTACAGCAATCCACCCTGCGGTGAGCACCTACGCACTGACACAAGCACCTGATTTAAAGCAAGTCTGGAAACATGAAGCTCTTGAAACAACCACCGGCAAATCAGATGATGTCAGATAAAACGTGTCCCTAAAATGGTGAAAGGTATCGATTATAAAAGGCTTTAGTCTGCTTTGTTCCAAAGTGGAGCAAAACCACTGACTGCTCAGAGCATGTTGAAATTTCTGGTATTAAAAGCTCCTACCGCTGAACTGGCAGACTCCCTCTCTCCCTCCTCCGTTTGCAACAGCTTCCATCTCATTGTCTCTGGTCCACCCAATTTCTCTGGTCTTGAACATCTGAACCTTCCTTCCTCTGGGACCTCATTTTCATGTTTGCCTAATGGTGGGATTGAGTTTCACCGAGCTGTGGGTCAGTGGCTAATGCTTTTGTTATTGTTGAGTGTACTTTCAGGTTTTGTAGTATATTACAGCAGGCTGCCTTCAAACCAGTAGCACCACTGCCACTGCCTTTGACCTCACCAAGGAGATACTTTTAGTATCAAAACACTGACTCCCTGGGGTAGGACTGGCCTGGGGACTGAGGGAATATAACAGCAGAGAAGTCAAATCTGATGGCTACCAAAAAAATGCACGGGGCAGCTTCAGCATAGGTTTTGCCTTTGACTCAGATGAAAAATTTGAGGCTTGAGGTCTTAGTACGACTGCCTGGGGAGCTTTTCTTTTCAGTTCATAAAGAGACAGCAAGCATGGAGAGGGCAAATGTTAAAGACCTATCTTTTAAAACAAGCACAATTAAACTGGAATGGCCACATGTGGCTCTGGCTCCACCAAAGCAGATCTTTGCCAGCATTTCTGGTTAAACACAACCTCTATCCAGCTCCCCTGGCTTAGATTAAGCTAGCATACCTTCTGTTAGCTCTCAGATAAGTTCAAATGTCTTTTCTTTTATTTCGTGTTTATTTGCTTTGAAGGTTCTAAACTGACCTCTGAAGAGATGATTTTACAACCATACAGGTTACAGGAAAGCATTCAGAGAATTAAATAAACCCAGATTTAAGAGTTAATCCGAGACCAGGTGAAATTATCTCGAGCGAAAACTATGGTGGGTCTTCTCTCTGTATCTTGCTGCACTGCACTTGTGAAGAGCAAATCAGATTTATCAGATTAATGTCATCTTAGAAGCACAGAATCATTAGGGATCAGAAGGGACCTCAAAAGATCATCCAGTCCACTCCCCCTGCTGCAGCAGGATCACCCAGACCAAGTCCAGGTGGGTTTCAAATGTCTCCAGAGGAGACTCCACAAACCACCCAGGCAGCCCCTTCCAGTGCCCCATCACCCTCACTGGGAAGAAGTTATAGAATCACAGAATCAGTCAGGGTTGGAAGGGACCACAGGATCATACAGTTCCAACCCCCCTGCCATGGGCAGGGACACCCCACCCTAGAGCAGGCTGGCCAGAGCCTCATCCAGCCCGGCCTTCAACACCTCCAGGGATGGGGTCCAACCACCTCCCTGGGCAACCCATTCCAAGCTCTCCCCACTCTCATGGTGAAGAACTCTCTCCTCACATCAAGTCTAAATCTCCCCATCTCCAGCTTTTGCTCCATTCCCCCTAGTCCTGTCGCTACCTGAGATCCTAAAAAGCCCCTCCCCAGCTTTTTGTAGCCCCCTTCAGATCCTGGAGGCCACAATAAGGTCACCTCGAAGCCTCCTCTTCCCCAGCCTGACCAGCCCCAGCTCTCTCAGTCTGGCCTTATAGGAGAGATGCTCCAGCCCTCTGATCATCCTCGTGGCTCTCCTCTGGACTCGCTCCAGCATGTCCACATCCTTCTTGTAAGAAGGGCTCCAGAACTGGATGCAGCACTCCAGGTGGGGTCTCACTTCTCAGTTATTTCTAACAAGGGGTAACAGTCCCATTATTACATGACTTCAGACAGGAACTGAAATAATGTGGTATTTCTTGAGCACATTTAGCTTGGTCTCATGCCTGTAATCTTACCTTTATTAATAATAAAGTGATATTTTATTAAAGTGAATCAAATTCTCACATACAGTTCTACACTTTCCCATTGCCACTTCATGAGCATCCTGATTCTCTGCATTAACATCCCATGAAGCCTGAGCTGGCCAAGGACTTTAGAGACCTGTACTTAATTCCCTGATAAGACTCACTGCCTGATCTTGGCAGGTCACAGTGTGTCTGTGTCTGTGTCTCAGTGGGGATAACAGCACTTCCCTTCCTCACTGTGATGTTTACAGAGAGCTCAGCAACTACAATAATAAGGTCTATATAAAAAGTTTTTAATAGTGTCAGACAGATGGAATATCACATGGAGCTAGTTAAAAAATTGTCATGGTGAAGTAATGACATCAGGCTGATCGGGCCCACTACCAAGCTGCTTGGGGCAGGAACTGTCATTAATTACAGGGTGGATGTGTTGAGGTTATTTAATGTTAAAAAATGCAGAGGATGGACACGATAACTGACCCAGAGGCTGCTGCAGTGAGCAAGGCGATGGATCACGCTGCTTGCTCCGGGTGGACACGATCAGAAGACCCCAGCTCAACATAAGGCACACACTTCTAAAGGCAGCGACAGCCAAGCTACAAAGCAGACTTGGGCAGGGAACACAAAGTTTAGTCCTTAAGAGCAGGGCTGAGCGATGCCTGGCAGGAAGGACACAGGCTAAGCAGTGCATCCTCTTCATAAAAGCAGCCTATCTCTTGCCTTCCCTGTCACATGAAGCTAAGGCCACACTTTACCCCCTTGGGGCTCCCGTGCCATAGTACAACACAAGCGGACAGAAATGCCGCTTGATTCCAGCCACTAAAATGAGCAGACTACCTGTTTTTAAGGCAGCTAATTATTGATGTGGTGTCTTGGTTTGCAGTAGCATTAGAAATGTGTATTTCTGGTAAGCAGATAGAAGTGAGCCTGAAAAGCACATGAAGCAGAGCTCAGTCTTTGCCACTGCATTAACTCAGGCAAAGGCCCTTCCAAGGCCAATCTAGGAGGAAAAGGTGCATCCTTGCATGGTTTAGCAGGCACAGTGGCATTGGGTTGACGGCTGGATGAGGTGTCTTGGAGGTCTCTTCCAATCTTAAAGATTCTACATCAATGCAGCATCTTTTCAGGAGAAAACAGGGTTTGAGTTCCAAAGCTAATAGATGAGGAGAGGATATTATTTCTAGACCATTACACATGTTGACAGAATCACAGAATCATTAGAGATTGGAAGGGACCTCAAAAGATCATCCAGTTATGCTTCATACTTGTTATTTCTATGTGTACAGCATTTGTATTCTCGATTGCTTTGGGGAAAGCCGTGTTGCTTGCCTTCTTTTCAAAGCTACGTGAATTCACTCTGAACTACTGACTCGGTTTCTTTGAAGTTATGACATTTTTAATTTGCTCTAAAATTCTAATTTCTATTGGCTCTAAATACTTGAAGATATTTTTTCCCTTCATTTAACTGAATTATTCACAACTTTAAAACTTCATAGAATCAGAATCATCAGGGATCAGAAGAGATCTCAAAAGATCATCTAGTCCAATCCTCCTGCCACAGCAGGATCACCCAGACCAAGTCACAGAATAGAACATTATGGATTTGAGACCTGGAATGATCATCCAGTCCAATCCCCCTGTCACAGCAGGATCACAACAAGAGAGAAGTGAGGAATAACTGGGGCTATAAAAAACCATTCTCTAGCAGCTGCTTCTTCCCCTTCATATTTCTAACCTTCCTTCATTGCCTCCCCACTTACCAAACTAAGGGCACATTTGGAAGTGCTTCTCATTATGGACTTGAAAAAATTGGGGAAAACTGATGCAACATCCATCTCTAACAGCTCCCAGGCAGCAAGAGAATCTATTACCAAATCCCTGCCGCAGCTACATTGCTTTTTTCATGTCTTGGGCAGTCCTTTGAAATATCTTGTAAAACGATCTTGACAAGAGGTCTCGAATTGAAAACCAACAGTCTGTCAATGCACTTTCATGATGCACCTGTACAGCATCTTCAACCACCAGGAACAAGGAACGTTTATTTAATAGGAAACTTCACAGACGCTATAAAAGATTATATTGCTATCAGACACAAAATGAGGCCTGGGACCTTCACAGAAAACCATTACAGCCAGTAGACCTGGTTTCATTTCCCACCTGCCTAAACAGATTGTTTTGATTTTGAAGGCTGTCGTGGGTTTCCAGGTTAGCGTTAAATGATCACTTTAAAATTAACTGGTCTGGAGAGGCTGAGTAACATCAGGATACTACCTGCCTTTCGCCTCTGCAGATCCAAGATCTGCAATGAACGTGGATGATATAATTCCTGGGGTTTATGTGGTTTTGGTCTGTGATGGGTATAAGCGGCACAGGATCGAGCAGGAAAAGGTATGAGGACAGTGTCAAATAAGCAGTCAGTCAGGTTAAAGCTGAAAAGCATCAGCAGATATCGGGAGAAAATAGTCTTTTATGATTAATGCCACATTTTGTTTTGTTCTTAGTTCTGTCCTGATTCCTTCACTTAACAAGGCAAATCCCTTGGGTTTGTATTTAATTTCTGCGTGACTGGCTGAAATCGTGAGGTGGTGAGGAGCCTCCTGGCTCCAGTCACTCCAAGGAGTCCCTGACCAAAGAAGTCAGATCAGAAGGGTGTCACATCAACCACTTCAGCTACTGAGGCGCATTCAGATTTGCTTAGAACGTGCTTATCCCTCATGTCTGCATGCATCAGTGAAGTGAAAGGTCTCGATTTTCTTTAGAGAGCCAAACAAATTACTTGCTGCAATAATTAATAGCACGTTTTAGGTACTTGCTACTCCTAAATAATTCTAAAACAGAGTACAGTGGCTTGCATCTACACCATTGCTTTCACTGAAGAGATGGAAGGGATCTCTGGAGATCATCTAGCCATAACTCTCTTCTGGAGCAGGATGCACAGTACAGCATCCCAGCAGATTTTTAAAGTCCCCAGGGAAGAAGATCCTACAACCTCTCTGGGTAGCCTGCTCCAGTGCTCTGCCACATCTCAGAGTAAGAAGTTTCTTATCATGTTCAGCTAGAACTCCCCATGTCCAGTTTGCTTGTTGCTGGACACCAGAGAAGAGCCTGGTCCCATCCTCTCACCTGTCTTTTAGATCTTGCTAAGCAGTGATAAGGTCCTCTTTCAGCCTTCTCTTCTCCAGACCAAACAAATCAAGGTCCTTCACCCTTTCCTTGTAAGAGAGATGTTCCAGTCCCCTCATCATCTTCACAGCCCTTAGCTGGACTGTCTCCAGTGCAGCTTCTCTTCATTCAGTCTGTGGTTGGGAGTTTCTCTCACCAAGCTCCCCGTCTCTTCCACACCACTAACAAACAGTGGGTCCACATCTGGACTGCTCTGGCAAACAGTATTTTTCCCTCAGAGCTTAAGAAGAAAACGAACCACACATGGATCTGGCAACCTTTAGCTACATGTTGCGGACATACATTTCACAGCAGAGCTATTTATGCTCTGTTGTTCGCTCGTATTTTGTGTTCTCCTTCAGCTGGAAAATACAATCAGCATGGCTCTGCTTCGAGGTGAAGAACTGCCAGTTTGTATAAACACTTTGATAATAAATAGGACTCAGTGGTGACTACAGCTCAGCGTCTGCTGGAAAAAACAGAGGCCCTTTAGAATAGGGCACACTATTGCTTTGTCCTTCAGCAGATACTCAGCCATCCAGTCGACCGCCAAGCACACAGAATTAAAATTGCGTAGAGCTTTGACAGATGTTCAGTGCCAAGGTTTGCTCATAGTTAACAGATATTTCCAGTTGCCTAAGCTAGTGCTAAACACTTAGTTGTTCTTCACAACTGAAGACCTTCCCTGTAATCGCTCCCTGGCTGGAGCTCTCCATACAGAATGCATAGGGTTTAGTGGTTGAACAAGCAAATATACAACCGCAGAGTAGCCCAGCTATTCCACAACCATTCCAACCACCACAAGCGTGGTGCCAAAGTGCAAATCCTTTGAAAGTTACAATTCTTTGTAAACTCTATTAAATATTTACACTAAATTAGTAGTATAGTAAAGCCTTGAACATAATCCATTTGTACCATGGCTAAACTTCACTGCACAAGTCTAATCTTGCCCATCGTTTGAAATCTGCATCATAATTTACGCATCAGGTTCCAACAGAATGGGACAATCTGCCTTAAGATGCAATCAAAACCACAAAAGCAAAGGAAATCCAGAATACTTTTGTACACAAAGGGTTGGTCAGGCTCTGTAGGCCAGCGCACACAAAGTCCGCGTAAATGAAAGAGGACAAATGTACATCTGAAATTATTTTCATGGGTTTTAAACCAGGCCCTTTTGCAAGTTTATTCCACTAAATCACTACAGCTAGGATTTCACTAGGTGAACCGGCTTGAATAAATGAAGTTTTCATCTCTTCCCAGCCAATAGAGCAAGCTTACTTGAAACTTCCTCAGTTTCCAAAGCTGCCTTCAGCTGTTAAGTTTCCAAGAAACAGCTATTCCCAGCCTCCCTGTCTCCCTCTCATATGCCACTGAATATCCACCCTATGCTTTCAAAAACGTCTATGACTCTGGCTGTGTTAGCTGGCAGATGTTTTTAGAGACTAGAAAGTGTTTAGTCCCCGTGGACTAGAAGTTACATGATGACTTCATCACATAAGCAAAAGCTAATAACGGGAAAGCAAGAAAGCAGACAAGTGCTAGATTCCAAAAACATGGTGTTTCCTGTGCTTCTGGCAGTGCTGCCTCAGTGCCTGTAAAAAGGCAAATCGCTGGAGTCTTGATGCTCAAAACACACACACACACCAGCGAACCGCAGCCAGATAATTTCCTTGACCCTCCCTCAGCTGCCTTCTCCACCACCACGCATTTTCCTTTGGATGGAAGTTGAAGGGTGAAGGCAGAGCAAAGGCAGTGTTTGTTTACGTTAAGTATCTGTGCACTAGCTGAGCCTCCCAACGCTCCCTGGAAGGGCTTGTTACTACACCCTCGAGTTTAGAGCAAAACAGCAGAAATCTGAGCGGCTGCCTCAGGACCACACTCCTCTGCTCCTGCCGAACAGTGCTCTTTCAAGCTCTAGTGCAGAGTTTTACCCTCTCCACTTGGAACACCTCAGAGACTGATATAAGAGAACTGGAAGTCATTAGTGTTAATGGCATCGGTACCCACAGCGCAGTAACTCTCGGGTTTGTGTATCAAGACATCAGCAGTGGACGTTACGCCCTCGCTCTGTATCTGTTAACTGCCCCAGTGACAGAGCAAGAGAAAGAAACAAGAGGAAGCAGACAGACAGGAGAAAGGCCTCCCTCCAGTGACATTATGGGGAAGAAGAGCAAGCGAGTAGATATTCACCATGACAAAACAATGCGAAGGCCCTTTCTCTGCTTAAGAGGGGAGAGGGAAAGGCTTTGCCCTGGAGAGAAGTGTGGGCTTCTTCTATTATGAATTCTATACACACATATATATATATATACACATTTTAGAAGAAGAGTAATGGGGGGGATTGCTATTTCCTAGAGCTGATTAAAGAAGCATGACTTGATTTTCAATTTCAGACGACTCGGGGGGGCATTCCAATCGACTGCAGACAGGAAATGAATACCATACATGCACTGAACACGGCAGATGCTTTTGAATCTGACACTTACGTGAAAAGAAAACGTCTTCATTTCTGCCTCCTCTCCACCCCGTGACCATCACTTAGGTCTGAGCTGTTTTTAGGATGAATAGTTTTATTTTTCAAACTTCTTATAATCCTAACGTGTGCCTGAAGCCCCCCAGATGCCACTGGGATAACAAACTGGAGCAGGTCAAAGTAATCTTTACATTAGTCCCATCAGCCAGCCACAGCAGCAAGGTAGAAGACAGAAGACACAGTTCAGGACTGAGACATCCTAACATCTGTTGAGGAGAAGTGACGGGACTCTGGCCGGTACACCAGATCCTGGCAAGGGAGAGCTGCTTCTCCATAAAGGGATCCCAGAGAGCGTGCAGCAGACACAGTGCAGAGCAGGTTGAAGAGCATTTTCTGGTCGGCTGTAGCACAGAACTCCTTGCCAGCTACCAAAATCTGCTAAAGAGATAAATACACGGCTTTGCTCAACATACTAGCTCTTACAAGCAAACTGCAGTAATCGCCATGGGAGTGCTAGGGGGTTTATAACCTGACTGCAGTGTAATTGTGGCTCCATTACCAACGGAGCAGTGTGTACTGGGGAATTGGCACGCACAGCCCTTAGGTCATATGTGTGCACACACACAATTTCAGCTGTGAGTTTCTCCTGCATTTTATTGTGATATCACTGAAATAGGGAAAAATAAACCCAGAGAGATGGTATTAATCTGGCCCTTACCATATTGTTATGCAAACAATGATTTCACTTTCTTTTGGTGTTGAGACTGCCATAGCTATATTGCTAAGAACATGAAAAAAGAATCCCCTCAGGAGACAGAAGAAAGAGAAATGGGTAGGTGAGAAAGGCAGCTCTGATTCACATTATTCAAAAAGCTATGAATGCTGCATCAAAGAAAGGCAAGGATCAAATTCAGCACAAGGATTTCAGCAGCTTTTTCAGAGCTATTGATCCTTCAAGGACAAACTCTTTTAAACATAAGGTGATGCCTCTAACTAGCCAGAACTTCCACCTTAAACCAGCTAAGCCTCACGTAGTCTGCTCTCATCAGCTGGCATGCAGGGGAAAGCAGAGACAGCTAAGACATTGGTGTATCTGGGCTTGATGAAGGAGGCATTCAGCAGAGCACAGAACTAGCAGATGTGAATATACTGCACCAGACATCGCCTTTTTCATGGCCATGATGGTAGATGTTAAATAGAAGTACAGATTCCTCACTGAAGAGCCATGTGTTTGGTGACCACCAACACTGTGGAGTGCTTTGTCCAAGGATACAACCACCCTGGTAAGAGACCAGGGCAAGGTTTGTTTGCTCAGTGCTAATTTACTGATAAATATAAAATGATCTCATGCTTTGTTGTAGGATGAAGTTGAGATAAGATATCCAAAGAGCTACTGCAGCTCAGCTGGCAAGCAGTGACTTGTTCATGAGTTGGGACTCACAAGTCCAATCTGACCGCCTAAAAAGCCCAGGATTCAACCCTAAATCAAGTACTGAAATGTCAAAAGTGCACTGCACATTGGCATCTTCCCCTCCCCTTTCCTTCGTTGGATCAGGTGTCTTTGGAGTCTGGTAGAAACGTTTCCAGGTGTTCTGCCTTGTTGGGACACTTCAGCGCTTCTTGCCTTAAGCAAGAGCCATGGAATTGGGTGCAGTAAAGCAGTTTCACCTGGTGCATCCCATGAATTCCTAAGAGCTGCCTTTAGGCTTTTGATACCAGTCACACAATCACAGAATTATTGAGGCTGGGAAAGACCTCTGAGATCACCAAGCTCAACCTATGACCTAACATCACCACATCAGCTAGACCATGGCACTAAGTGCCACAGCCAGTCTTTTCTTAAACACCTCCAGGGATGGGGACTCCACCACCTCCCTGGGCAGTCCATTCCAATGTCTAACCACCCTTCTGGCAGGGAAGGGCTTCCTAACATCCAACCTAACCCTCCCCTGGCACAGTGTCAGGCCTGTTGCATGGGAGAAGAGCCTATTTCCCTCTTGTCCCTTCACCAGATGTATTGCTCTCCTGCAGACATACTCCAGTACCTCAGTATCTTGAAGTGAGGGACCCACAGCAGCACACAGTACTCGAGGTGAAGCCTCACCAGTGCCCAGTACAGGGGGAGAATTACATCCCTAGTCCTGCTGGCCACGCTATTCCCGATACAAGCCAGGATGCCATTGGCCTTTTGTGCCACCTGGGCATCTGGTGGCTCATATTTAGCTGATTATCAACCAGTACTCCCAGGTCCCTCTCTGCCAGGCTGCTCCCCAGTCACTCATCCCCCAGTCTGTTGCTCTGCTGGGGGTGATTGTGGCCAAAATGCAGGATCCTGCACTTGGCCCTGTTCAACCTCATCTTCTTGGCCTCTGCCCCTAACCCAGTCAGTCCAGATCTCTCTGCAGTCCACCTACACTGAGCTTGTTTTTGCTGATGTTGTGTCCCTGGAAATGTCCTCCTTCACACTGCCTTCCACAACTGCTGCGTGACTCATGTGGCTACAACGGTGCCTTGCAGATTATTCAGGTCTTTCCAAGCTCTGCTCACAATTCAGTCTATCCACTCTCACCAGTTCTTAGTGCAGCTTGGCACCTTACACATCTGCATGAAATGTCTGCCCCTTTTCCTTCCCTGTGTTTTGATCAAGAGCTAGTGCTGCTACCATTGAAACACAGAACAAACGCTCCAGGACTCTTGTCGAGCTGAACAGTTCGCTTTGAACCTTCGGCACTATTGTTCCAGCACGGCTGAAGACACAGCACGGCTGAGGACTCAGGCACAGTGTGGCTGCCTTGGCCCTCTTTAAATATGTATTTTCACAAATGTTAGACACAGACATATCAACCCCTCTATTCTTTCTTAATAAAAGCTTGGGATCTAAAGCGCAAGATGAGGAATAGATAACTCTATTGGCCAGCTGCACCACTATCAACCCCTGTAAAGCTCTGGAAGCTCTAACCTGACAAGCATCTGTTTTTCTGTTGTAAGCAGCAGCAAGGAGGCAGAAAAAGTTAAAACTCTAAGCACCTAAACAAACTCAGAATTAAGAGGAGCTGGCAGCAGTAATGATGGATGAATTGTAAACCACCTGCAACAGCTAAGATCGCAGCCCTCTTCTGCAGAGCACTGAGTCTATACTGCAAACCTCCAATAGACAGGGACTATGCTCTATAAAAATCAAGATGAATGCCAGCGTGTTTCTATATTATGGAGGTCCTAATCCTCCTCCTCCTCTGCCTTTGCTCTATTGTTACAACATCAAAGACCAACTGCTGGCCGAGATACAGTCAATATGAAAAGGGCGACCAGCAAATTTACTGCTTGACTTCATTCCCTTTAAATGGAATAGGCACCGTGGCCCTCTTTCAAAGTCCAATCACAGACATATATCTTTTTTATTGGACATCATGTACAATAAAGCGAAGCTGTAACTTGGAAAAAAAAGTAGAACACCTTAAAAAATCCCATGAGGTGAACATTCCTTTATAAAAATATCACTGTGGTTACATGTTTTGAACAACTCTGGGCACTCTGCAGGGCAGAAGGCATGGGCTGCTAGGGGATAGTTTAGCTAAGATGCGTACCCATGGCTAATATCTGGTTGGTTTCAGAAAAACCTCACGACTAATAAAAAGTGATATATTTAAGAGAGAAAGCCAGCATCATTCAAATGCACTGAAATGGCAGCATTCATACTGCAAGAACCATTAACGGCTTTGTTATAGCCTGCTCTGTGCAGTGAACCTTTACAGACTTCTTCAGTTCAGAGAATCTCAAAATCAGCAGTAGAAGATGCTGATAACACACAGTGCAACTTAAACACCTCCAGGCTGATTGCTGAGGTAGTTTCGAGACACTTTGAGATGAGAGTTCTATCTGTAGACATGAAAGACAGGGACGGTTTTATTGCTGTTATGATGTTAAAGAGCAACAAATGATTTAGCATCTATGACATTAAACAGTGTATAAGGGACTCACATGGATGAGTAGAAGAGGGTGTTATGGAATCCATGCTAGTTAGCTAAGCTACTTATTTTTTAGTAATTTAAAAGTCAATCTTGTGAGGATATTTTTTTTAACTATTTAAACTATGAATCCTTTCTGTTTCTTTGGTTAACTTTGGTAATCAGACGCTTACTGATCTCTGCCTGCACGTATTATACCTAGATCAAGTCCCTATTGATTTTATAATCCTGCTGATCTATGACAGATAAAACCAAGCAAACTGATGCTTTGTTACAACACACAGTAACCTTCACCTGGTTCTGGAGGAATGATTATGGTTTCCTCGTGGCAAAAGGATGCTGGGTTGCTCCTAAGGCAAGAAAGATAACCGAGCTGTGTGACTAAGCTTTGGCAAATAGCCGTCACATTGATAGGTTCTCTTCGCTGCACTTTCCATTAAGTTATGCTCTGCTGTCAGCCACCTCTACAGCCTGCAGCACAGTTGTTCTGGTTGAAGGACCTTATCTCCTGCTCAGCCTTCCTATGCACATAGAAAATACAGTGTTTTGATGCCAGTTCAATTCCTGAGCACCCAGCTCAATGGGAACATGAAGGCAAGGTGCCTGGATGAAGCTTTCTAGAAGATATACCTGGCCCAGAGACAACACTGCCTCACTAACTGCTTCTTGGAAAGGAAGGAAACCACTTGTTTTAGAGTGGTCCTGGAGAAGTGGTATCAGAAAAAGAGGGATCACATTATTTGGGTGGGTTTCATAGAAACTTACATTGTACTCATAATTGTATTGTCACAAGCATTGACCTCAAAAGCCACGCAGGGGAAGGAAGCAGTGGGAGAAAGGGATGGAGGGCGAGCCACTGTGGAACAAACAGTCCAGTATTTCTCAGTGCGTATGAAACTAACACTGAAATGATTACATACAACATGAAGAAAGCCACATGTCAAAGGGCAGCTTGTTGTCACAGATGGAGGTCCACAGATGTTATCAGTTCTGTAGAAAAGCTGAGCTGTGCAAGAATCATATTCAAGAGGAACTTCGGCTGGGTATTCAGCTAACACAATTCACTGATGTGTCTTGCTTTAGGAAAGCAAGCAAGGTCCATTTTAAATACATTGAGAACCTAGGTCTAGCACGGAGGCATAAAAGCCAAGGCATGGCTGAACTTCTGCCTTTCACCATGGCCTTTGGTGAGAGAAATCTTTAATCTCTGATTTTCAGCTCTTACCTTTATAAACACCTCTGTAACATTAAAAGCACCCAAAGAATTATTACTGAACAAGACCTTAGAGGTGAACAACTCCAGGCCTGTTCCCATCCTGCTAATACTAAAAAGGACGAATAAAAAAATATGACCCACTGCTCTGAGTCCTGCAGGCACCGAAAAACGAGGGCAAAAGGATAAAGAAACTACTTACCAGTATCGCCTACACCAGCCCCTCTGACCAAGCATTACGCTGCCACACCACCGACCACTGTGGGAAGCCATCACTTATTACAATAATAAGTTACATTTTACTTTGTTTTCTTTCTTTTTCTGGTATTTCAAATCAAAAGTACATGGAAATACCAACAGTGGAAACAGTCTGCCCTTACTGATGTATCGGTGAGCTCACTACCCTGCTTCTTGGAAATGTTATTCATCTCAGTGCTTTGGACTATGTATTTAGCCTGGCATTTTCCATCTTCAAAACTTGTAAAATGGGTGTCCTGGAGGCACAACAGTGTTCCAGTGCAGCAATAACCTCTGCATCCTTTAATGTTTCCTTCTTCGACTTACTAAGGCACTCTGTATTTTTCTGCTCAAAGTTATCACTCCATTATTCATTCATGACAGTGCTTACAGCCTAGTTCAGGCCTGGATTGCTTCTGCTGTACACGTTGTACATGAGCAACACCCCACCAGCGGAATCTCAACCTCAAAGGGCTCAGGTTATGACTTAAAAAAATCAAAATTAGAAGGCGTCAGTGCCCTCACTCTGCCGCCACCAAACAGTTATGCTTTGAAAAAGTCATCTTCCATGGAGAACATCATTCAGTCAATTCAAAGGGCTCTTCAGTAGTTTTAGAGCAGACAGCAAGGGAAGAGTCATAACCAAAAGGCCAAACAGGCACTTAACACTGTGAACAGACCAAGTGAGGCACAACAGGGTACCACAACACTTTATTTTGCAAGGAAGACTAGTGAAAACTTATTTCTGCTCTTATGTGTGAACAGCAAAAACCAACCAACTCTGCCTAAGCTCTCAATCTTGTCTATCACTATAATTTTAGGATTAAGCACTAAGAAAACCACATTGCTTCAGCTTTATAGTTTATGGTTGTGTAAGGAAAGGTCTGCATTGTCAGCCTATATATTTAAAGTATGAGTGCACTTCAAATCGTTGCAATAATAACTCAGAAGAACGTCAAGTAAGAGAAGCCCAGCAAAGCCAACGAAGATGATGAAGGAAGTAGAACAGGTCCCTGATGAGGAAAGGCTGAGGGAGCTGGGTCTCTTGAGCTTAGAGAAGAGGAGGCTGAGGGGGCACCTCATTCATGTCTATGTGAGGGGTGCGTGTCAGGAGGATGGAGCCAGGCTCTTCTCGAGGTCATCTGGTGACAGGACAAGGGGCACTGGGTGCAAGCTGGTTCCATATCAATATCAGCAGGAACTTCTTCCCAGTGAGGGTAATGGAGCATTGGAACAGGCTGCCCAGGGGGGTTGTGGAGTCTCCTTCTCTGGAGATGTTCCAGACCCGTATGGATGAGTTCCGGTGCGACTTGGTCTGGGTGATCCTGTTGTGGCAGGGGGATTGGACTGGATGATCTTTCAAAGTCCCTTCTGAGCCCTAATGATTCTATGAAAGCAATTTCCTACTGCTACTTGTGTTCTACACACGTAGTGAAGAAAAGAGAGATACATTCCTAGGCAGGGATATTTACACATCTGTGCATCTTTAAAAATAAAGTGACTTCCAGACTGATCTTTCCTCCCCACTGGAAAACATACTGATGACTGGGTTTGCAGAAGCTGTGTCTCTCTGCCCCACGACTTAAAAAAAGCTCCTCAAACACAACGAGTACATGTAGGCATCTGTGTCAATACTACTGTCTTCTGCACTTCCCCTTCTGTAAAGTTTTCAGATGCTGCGACACAACACAGCTGGAGTTTTCACTCACCCAATAATTCTTTCATTGTTCCTTGTTTTCTTGGAAGCAGTTTTCCACCATTTTGGAACAACAAGGCATTGACTGTTACTATCCAGAAGTAGCAGATACGAGACAAAGGAACAAGTGCTGAACTGAAGCCATGGTTCCCAGTTTAGATTTAATGTAACCTTGATTGGTTAAACAGATGGCTCCCCAGCAAAGGAATTCCCCAGCACAGCAAGGTGTTGAAAAAGTCAGCACACTGAAGATTTAAGTACTAAGCTTCAGTTACCTACTAGCAGGTCATAACATGTATGTTAACAAAGACAAGTGAGTACACGCAGTGACCAGCTCCAGACAGCAAAATGATGGAGAAATTGCTGGGACCATAAAGACCAGCAGCAGAGCTTGAAACCGAGGCGTCCTGTTTTGTGGACAGATGGCATTAGGCAAGGAAATGTGACAGGACTGGAAGACTGACAAGCAAAGCTGAAGGAGCAAAGAGAGTTTTGTGTCAGTCAGAGAACAGTGAGAGCACAGTAGTTGCATGGTTGCACTACTCTTGCACTGTGGTTACAGGTGTGATGGACCAGTTTTGTTATCCCTGTGTAGAAGAAACTCCTCCTCATGATCAATGACAACTACACAATAACAGCTACTCCAAAACCAGTGCTAACTGTCCAAGAGTGATGAACTGATATGGAAAGTACCAACACAGGGTCAACGTGTAACCATGCCTTGTCTCTCTACTCTTGTCACCAAGGATGATGATTACTGCTCTGGGCTTTCTCAGGAGCTATTCTGAAACCTACCACTCTTTTCACTACCATGACTCAGCCATCTGACTGCTGCAGAGCTCAGAGACCCATGCGGGTACTGTGGGGCTGTGTGTGTACTTACCTGTAAGGATGGACTGAGAGAAGAGAAAGGCAAAAGCAGGAATGTCTGAGACTTCTGCCTTGCAGTACTCATTGTGGTTTGTGGCTGGCTCCAGACCCATGAGAATAGACCTAAAGACACCATGATGGCCCAGGATGAATTTAGAACTGTACCTATTCTGCCTTTTTCATACCAATACCCTGGTGATATAAAGAATTGGAAAACAATCCTAAATGTCACTCAGAGAACTCCAGTAGACCCTTCCAAAAGTGTTCCAAGCTCTAGGTACTAAGACAACATCAAGAAGCACCCTAAGCTTTAACACCAGCGATGATCCAAGGTAAACAGTAGAGTACTTGTTAGCTGCTCAGCTGAAGACAAGTTCAGCAAAATATGCCTCATCCAAACACCTTGGTCACCCTAACGCAGCAAGTGACATTGTACCTGCCTAACACCACCTTGCAGTCTTAACTAAATACAAGATGCCTGAATCCCTGTTCTGAATTGTGCTGTAGTCTTAGATGCTATAAAGCTTACACATGCTACCCTGATGGAGTGGCAGCTCTTTTCCACCAGGGATGCTTTAGCTTGCCAGGATATGAATCGAAGTGATAGGTATGAAGAGACGCTTAATAAATACTTTCTGCAGTATTGCACCTTGGAAGGTGGAAGAATCTCTCCTGGGAGCAATGGACAGCAGCAAATGCTCCTCTGCTTAGAGCATTCTCACTCCTTCATCCTTGTTTCCCACTTTATCCTTTACTTCCATGCATGCAGCGGCAGAACACGTAAAGCTAACCACCCTTCCTTCCCCCTGGATTCTGGAACAAGCTACAGCCTACTTACAAAACCACTAAAGAGCACACATAATTCTCTCCCTTGGGAGATGAGAGAATGAACTGCACATGGTCAAAGTCATTCGTTAAGCTTAGCGCACAACTGGAAGAACATATGCTCATGGTAAGGGTGGCTAAGAACCTCCACCACAAAGCCTGCTGCGAACAGGCAGGTTTTACTATCACTGTCAAAAAGCACATCCTCTGTGATGAGTAACAACCTCACCAGAAAAGATTTTGGTTTTCAGAGACTCAGCCTGCTTCATTAACACACCACCTGCTCTGAATGTTACTTGTGTAATGTATAAACTACAGGCACAGAAGGATTTAGCACTCATATGTACATCCACTCGTGGATATCTCATACAGGACAGTCTGGAAAACACCAGTGCAAAGCATTGAATCCAGAGCTTTTCAAAGATGACTTCGACAATTGGCTCCTGCTAGAACCAAACGCAAAGCTCAGGAGCTCAAATAAGGCTAAAAAACTGAGTCTAAAAATCTCCCAAACAGCTTGAGTTCTCCTTGAACTGAGAAAGGCAGGAAGCAGAAATACAGCGCAGTATCTGACCAGAGGTTGTTCTGTAAACTGCCTGAATCCAGTACAAGGGGCAGCAGGAACATGCAGACCTTAAAAAGGCTGAATCGTGTCCCAGCAAAGGTAAGGTGTAGCACAGCATTCCCGATCCTCTCATCACATTGAGCTGCAGGGTCCTGGGAGAAAATTAAGAACTCACTCCCCTGTAAAGGCTCCGCACAGCTTGAAGAGCAACTTGTGCAACCATTTATAAGCAGAGGAACACGTTTCTTCTCAGAGAGTACTTCTGAGAGGCTATAATTGCTTACACTCTTATTGAGGAAGGGGACTAGGGCAGGAGTAAGGAGATTAACACTATAAAGCCGTTTGTAGGATCGTGCCTCTTTTCAAACAACATTCTCTTATGTGGCTCTGGCTTGAAGCAGAAGCACCAAGTTTCATGCTAATGCAACCCTACTGCAAGGGCCGCAGTGGAGAATCTGACTTCATGTGCTGTGGCATATATTGTTGGCGGCTCTGCTACTTACATTTTACAAGGTCATTTTTCTTGGTGTGGGAACACTGTTTTTCTTGGTGTGCAAGGCCTGCTAGGGGAAAATTAGAAGTGATGGGAATAAACCTCTCCATTAAGGATTCTCTTTCAGAATGAAAGCACAGATTTTAGAGCATCATAAAGTACTAGAAACACCTTTGAAAATGTACGTACACGTCTTCCCTTCATTTTAGAACTATATTTTTACATAAAAACGTATGTTTGTTCGATAAAAACACACCCAAATGACATTTTTCCATCTCACAGCTTCACTTGCTCTTATTCAGAAGCAAAGCTTTGTACTTTATGAAATATTTCATCAACGCAGCAATCCTTTCTGAATGCTCATTAAATTATACCTAATTACACCCAACCAAAAGCTTTCCCCTTCCCAATTCTCCGTTTTTAATTTGGTAGGAATGGAAGGAGGGAATAAAATCCAAAGGCTGATTCCTTTTCACAACTCGAAGCTGGATCTCCCAGTTGGCATTAGTTTACACGACCACAAGCCAATTCTAATGGCAACATGAAACTGCAGCAAAAAAAGGTCCAGTGCTGATGTCTGCAGCACTGACCCAAGGAAACCTATGACTGTACTTCACCCATCCCGAAGAGGACAAGAAGAGTCTGTCAGGGGTTTGTCCTTGCAGCTGCCTTGTTACAGCCAGCCTGTATGACACAACACAGCCCCAGCCGTGTGGGAACTCTAGAGACACACACAGTACAGCGACAGTGAAAGTAAAAGTAAAGAGGGAGGAAAAGAGAACTTGTTTAAGTTTAGGATGGAAGTTTTCTCTGGATTCCTTTCTTCTGCCAAGTCTAATTAATCGCAAGGGTTAACGCAACTGAAAGATCAAAGTAAATCAAAACCTGTCCTCCAAAATACCTCCTGCATTTGAAGGACCAAGGGATGGGAGAAAGAATCTCTTCACCCCTCAATGAGCCAGACTTCGAACGCATCCAAGTCTCTACTTCAGACTATTTGAACCTCCAACAGTATTTTAACATCCTTAAGGATCTACAAAATCCCCCTTTCCATAAAAAGGGCCTGCTATGTTTCGGGGATTCGTGCTTTGGCTTTTTTCTTGGAACTAAGACTTACATGTCAGAGTTTCTTTCAGACAAGCAGCACCAAATTCTGGCCACTTTATTTGTGCAAACAGACTGCCTAAATCCCAAAATACTATGCCCTACTATTTCCTGGATTTACTACAATGCGTGCAACAGATTTCATCAAATTAAATCTCAAATGAAACACTGACCTAATCACTTCTCATAACCGTTCCTCTCCCCAGACCTACTGAGGCAGGAAAAACAGCTTTGATTTTTTGTTTTTCAGTGGAAGTGATAGCAACCTGAGAGAATTCTACTGCTTTCCCCAGCAAACCTGGGTCTGTGCAGTTTTGCTCACCGTACCGATTCTTCACCTGGTAATGTTAATGCACTATGATTCTGTGCTTTGCTTCACCATGTGCCATGGTAACAGCTCAAGAACCGCCACAATATGAAGATCCCAGGGCAAACCTGCCATTGAGACCTACATCAGGATGCTCTGAATAGAAGCACCTTCCCATCAGGGAATGATTTTCTAAAGCAGGTGATGGTATTTTCCAGCTACCAACGGAATCCATGAAAAACTATAAATGTCAAAACCCGACAGGCTTCCCTGTGTTTAACTAGCTGCTCCAGTCAATACACTTTCCTCCCTTAATGTCTTGGACAGACACGCTCTCTCAAATACACAACTGCAGAATCGATTCAGTTGGGAAGTATATAAAAATTTCAATTCGACAAATACCAAAACACAATGAAAATACGAGCTGCTAAAGCTATCGCAGTGCTTGGGGGCACCCAGTGGTATGAGGCTGTCTGTAAAAAAAAAATAATGAAATAATCATTGGACAGAAAAAGACTTCAAAAATCCCCCATCAACAGATTTTCATGAGAGCGCCAAGTACAATGATAACACGTCAGGATAATTATCTGAAGATGGGTTTCCTTGTTTCTCCCTAACCTTTCGATAGTGCTCTGAAAGAGCTCCTCGGGGAAATGGCATCACCCTGAGTTCCCAGTTGCCCAGATGTTTCCCTCATTAAGTTACAAGGCTGTCAAGAAACGGCAAATTCAGGATTATTCTAATGATAGCAAACACCTCATAAAAAACCTCTCCAAATTTACTTTTCCAAGGAACATCATTTTAAAAGACATTTCAAGTGCCCATGAGGAAAGAAAGTATAATTTATAAAATGTTATTACCAGAAATATTGAAGATATTAAAAAAACCATCCTGGAACGTCAAGCCGGTGATAAAACTGCAGCTCAAAATGCTGCATCGCGGAGCCTCACCCAAAACACATGGCAAAGCACTCCCAGGCTGATGTCCCACCAGGTTCAACGGGAGGTTTTCAGAGTTAAGAGGACCTGATTCCAGGTTGTGATGTGGATAAGGAGTCCTCAAATTGGGTTTCCCTCTTCTAGCTAGTGGTTTCGCTTTGGGGATCACCAGTCAGCAATCCCATGCAAAGAGCGATCATTACAGCCTGCACACTCATTATTTTCTCTCATGCTTTATAGGAACGAGTTGTGCTGGTACCATGGTTCTTTCAGAGAAAATAAAGGGTTTAAGTACATTTATGGTGAGAAGTATTACACATTTGCTGTCAGTTCTTTGCATGATTTGGTAATTGATTTCTCTTTAATGCTTGTATACAGGTGAGAAACAGGGCATATGCAACTGACAAGAGATTTACAAGCTTCGCTTGGGGATTTGGGAGATGCTGCAGCCCTTATTACTCTCTTCAAAACTATTCCAAAGAAATGACAAGATGTGATAAAGAAGTACTACCCGCAAAAACAAAGAGACAAACAATAAAGTCCTTTATCTCTGCAGGACCGTTGGTTTCAATGGATCAGAAGATACTGGGTGGGTCACAATCCTTGTCAATCATGGTCACAAGCATCCATCATCCCAAATTTCTTGGCTCTGTCAGAATTGACTATCTACCTGTTCTTTGACGCTTCCCGAGTGAAGCTAAGCACTTGGTTTCCAGGTTTCCCAACACAACACACTCATCTGGTCTCCTCTTGCCCTGTGGAACTTGAAGTCCTTACACATCCCTCACGCTCTCCAGGTGAGACGGCTGTCACCTGCTGCCATCTCTCCCCGAAGCACCAGTACGGCACGTGGAGGCCACCCGGACACCTCCAACAAGGTGTCAAAACGCAGCGTGGGACACGGATCTGCCTCGTCCCACCTCAGTCCCCTAAAAGAGGGTAACGCCAAGGAGGGAGAGGAAGATGTGAAAGACCCCCCAAAGCATCATCCACACAGAGGAAGCCCTCGAGCCAGCACAGACCCGACAGCAGGCTCGTTGGTGCCGTGGACCGCGGGCAGGTGCCGGCTCCGCCAGCCCGGCCCGGCCCCGGCCGCTCTGAGGAGGCAGGTGGCGAGCGCTGGACGTTCGTGGGGAGGAAGGAGGGATGGTAGGAGGAAGGAGGGCAGGAGGACAAGTTCGGGGGGAGGCGGGGCCCACTCACCTGCCGCTGGCTGAGGTTGGCAGCGCCCGTGGCAGTGTGCGTCTCGCCGCCGCCGCGCAGCACGGTGATGTGCAGGGTGAGCAGCAGGAGCCCCAGCAGCAGTAGCAGCTCGGCCGCCAGCCGCACCATCCTCTTGAGCCGGGCGACTTTAGGGCCCCGCGGCGGCCGCGGAGGAGGCGGAGGCGGGGGAGGAGCCGC
>VZRI01007563.1:106824-122386 GCA_013397515.1 Upupa epops
GGCTCAGCTGCCTACGGGGAGATGCTGCGAGGACGGGGATAGCCGGGAGCTTGTGTGCGAGTGAGAGGAGGAGGGAGGGAGAAGCCGGTGGGGGGGGGGAGAAGGAGGGAG
This sequence comes from Upupa epops, assembly GCA_013397515.1. NCBI lineage: Eukaryota > Metazoa > Chordata > Aves > Bucerotiformes > Upupidae > Upupa > Upupa epops. The sequence continues at coordinate 106,936 of VZRI01007563.1, forward strand.
CTGGAGAAGACTCTCACATAGCGGGGCAGCCGGGACGCTCCGAGGGGAGGAGAGAGCTTTGGGCTATCGCCTCCCTCCTCGTGAGGGGTTGGGGGTGGCCCCTGGACCTGCTTCCCCCCCTGTTCCGCCGTGTCCTCACCCGCCCCGCAACTCCCTCCACCTTAGACGCCCTGTCGATGCGTCGCCGCAGCGCGCTCGCCCCTCCGGGGTGCGAGGGAGCGGGAACGCACGGGCAGCCCGCCGGCTCCCAGTTTTCGACGGGGCGCCTGCGAGCTCCCCGGGGAGTAAGAGGGGCCGATCTGTCTTTCCCTTCCACCCGAACCCTTCCTCCTCCTCTCTGCCCCCCGGCTCGGCGGTGGGGAGTGGCGGGGGGGGAGAGGTGTAGGGTGTGGAGGGAGGGGGAGAGTGAGAGGTGGGGAGCGAAGGATTCGGGGCTGTAAAAAGTGTCAGCTGCCTGCCCGCCCTCGGAGCGGGATACCTGGCTCCATCTCTCTGTTCCCTCCAGTAGCCCTAGGGCTGGCAGGGGCAGCTCCGCGCTCTCTCCTGCCACCGTGCGTGCGTGTTTGCGAGCGGCCGGCTCTGCTCTTGGCTCCCGCTGCTGTTTCCACACCGACTTTCTCGCCCTCTCGCTCGATGTCGGGTGAGGTGCGTGTCGGATGCTTTTATATTGCCCTGCCTCCCTCCCCTGCTATCCTCCCTCGCTCCCCACCCCTTCCTGCCCTTCTGCAGAGAGTCTGCCGCTCCTGCTGCGGCCCTGCAGCTCCCCGTGCCTGTGCTTGGTTGTCCTTCCCTCTGACGAGCTGCTCCTCTGCTACCTGCACCCCGGCTGCACCTTGCATGGTGGCTCTTGCTGCTACTTGCTGGGACTGACCTGTGGAAGGTTCCGTTCCCCTTTGACTGCTCTCTGTGACTCCAGGCCCCGGGGGTTTTTACACTTCTCACTGCTGTTTCGCTTCCTCTAGGTTTCTTACTGGGGAGAATTAGAGTGGAAAAAACTTCGGGGAGGAGGCCCTCACATGTAAAAGTACACGAGTTAGAACAGATGTGACAATAGGAGTTGCATTATCACTTGCTGTAAAACTGTATCTTTGCATCCAGCCTGATGGAGGTGGTGTTCTGGAGATGCTGCTCAGCGAGACAAGAGCAAACACAGCTTAAATCAACTTGAAAGATAAATAAAGTTACCTAACCTAACCAAAAAACCAGGAGTTTGGGAATCTTTTGTTATTGTGCAAGTGTGTCACAGCTGGGCGTCTGAACTGGTGTCAAGATGTCTGCATGGGTAAATTGGGTAAAAGCCTTTCTCATTTGAAACAATTTCAACCCAAGACCCATGTCTCAGCAGGTTCCTGTGATGTTGAGGTGCTTCCAGCACTCAGTGCCGGCAGAAACTCATCTGGCCTGGAAAGTGGCAGATTCGGGGTGCAAGGAGCTCGTGGGTGGCTTCTTGTAGGTCTTAGTGTGCTTGAACGTTGTGGTCATAAATGGAATGATGTCTCACACCCTTCAAGTCAGATGGGATTCCCTTCCAGCGATAACCACTGTAAATGATTAACATCAGGTGGAACATGGTTAAAATAATCACGTTGGAAGATCATTAAAGATGTGACTGAAAGCCATGAACACAAAACCTTCAGATTTAAGGAAATTTTTTTAATCCACAAACAAGTTCTCTGTTAGCAGCACAGTAGGAATGATCAGTGCAGGGTCAGGACTTCCACGGGGCTGCCCGCAGCATGTTACAGCGATGCAACCCCCCTGTCCTGTGAAATCACTGGTTGATAAATTCCCTGTGGGACTGTCATATGGCTTTTTAAAAGTGTGGGTTTTTTGTTTTAACCCAAACATTCCTTGGGCTAATCAAAATATTGAGAAGATAAAAAGCACTGATGCATTTCAGCTGTCATCACTTGCTCTGATCCTAGTAGCCAGCACTGTGCCACTGGGCAGGCATTGGCCCGCAGCATGCATGGAACGGGTGGTTAAGGAGGCAGGTTTGGAGAGATGGGGAGCAAAGAGGCAGGAGAAGGGTCAGTAGATCCTGGCTGTTGAAGAAAAGTGGAAGCTTGGTACATGAGTTCTGGATTTTGGAGCTCAGTTGTAAGAGCCTGAGCAAGACTGAAGGCTAGTAATATCAAGTAGTCCAAGAGACATCCAGGTGAAAAACATTCATGCATCTGCTGCTGAGATCTGGGTATGTTCTCCCTCACCTTATGAAAGAGCCTGAACCAAGAGACATCTTTAATCCAGATGAGATGGGGTCATTCCAATGTGTGTTTCCTCATGGGACATTGAGTTCTACCCCATCCCTGTGCTCTTAAAAAAGGGATTGGAAGGAAAGACTTATGAGGAGAGGCTGAGGGAGCTGGGGTTGTTCAGCTTGGTGGAGACTCAGGGGGGACCTTATCACTCTTTATAACTATCTGAAGGGAAGCTGCAGACAGGTGGAGGGTGGGTTCTTCTCCCAGATAACTAGTGATAGGATGAGAGGGCAGGGCCTGAAGCTGCACCAGAGAAGGGTTAGGTTGGGTACTAGGAAGCACTTCCTCATGGAAAAGGTGGTTAGTCATTGGAATGGACTGCCCAGGGAAGTGGTGGAGTCCCCATCCCTGGAGACATTTAAAAAAGGACTGGACGAGGCACTTTGTGCCATGGTCTAGCTGTTGTGGTGATGTTAGGTCATAGGCTGGGTGGGCTTGATGATCTTCAATAATTCTATCTGATTCTATGATTCCACACAGAGGCAGTGAGGGACAGAGCAATGCTGTGGCTAGTGGTGAGTGGATGGATGGCAGTGAGCTTTATCCTACTTCAAATAAGTGTGAAAGCGACACCTCGGTATGGTGACACTGCCTGCTAAGCTGCACGGGGGAGCAACCAGGGAGGGGAGCAGAGTATGCATCAGCTGTAGGTGCCAGTGTAAACTCACAAACATTAAACCAGCAGATGACTTTGTTGATGACTTCAGACAGCTGAATCACAACCTGCAGGGGAGAGAGATTTAAAAACAAAGGGAAAAGATTTCTTTTCCCAGCTAGGTGAACACATCCTCCAGCAGCTACCTATAGCCTCTGAAAGTGGAGCCACGGTTTGTCTGGGAGGAGATTCGCTGGTAGTCTGAGCAGGATGCTGCTCCAGGGATGTGGTTATAGGCACCCAGCAGGGAGATGAATAATCAAGTAGGTCTGATGGTGGTGCTGAGGTGAAGAGGTGTGTGTTCCTTTGATAGTTCTTTCCCTGTGAAGGTTCACAGCTCATAGCTCACCCCTCCACCCCCAGCATTCACGTTCCCTTTCTCTTTCCTCCAGTGATAAAGGCAGACTCCTGTGTGCTCCCAGCCCTTGTCAGTACCAGAGGAAATGTAGTGAGCCCAAGATCTTCTGAATTTAACAGGGTTAAATTCACACGTTGTGATGTGATGAGTGCATTCCACGTTGAGGTAGCATAGCTCAGGTACCATGGGATGGGTGAATAAGCTGTGGTAGTTCAACATCCAATGTCTTGCCTCTCCTGAGTCCTGCAGATCCTATGCACCTCACTGCACAGCTCCAAAACGGGGTCATGGCTGTCCGTGTCCATGTCTCCAACACATGGTGATGACTCTATCCTGAGGAGCTGTTTTGGGGGTCTGTTTGCTCCGGTCATAGCACCGCCAGATGAAAGGCTCCATGGTTTCTCTTACATCAGCCTGTCAACAAAAATGCACAACAGTTGTCCATGGCCACCATGACAGCTTCGGTGCTCAAAGCCAAGAAACTGTGCCTGGGGCTGAATTTGCAGTGCTTTCACTGGCACATCCTGCTGGTGGCGTTCCTGTCTTCTGCCTTGGCCATCTCAGCTGATGACCCCATGTTCCACGACATTGCTTATGGACACTGCTGTGCAGGCATCTATAGTTGTCCTTCAAGGTGACATCCTTCAAGGCCAGTGTGAGAACTGCTTGCTGGGTGAGGGGGAAGTAAAAGATACAGTATGATTTAATGGGTCTCGGGTCACTTTACATGCTTCATCTCAGAAGTGAGGACACAGAGGCGGGAGCACCACTGAGTTTTATGTCAGCACATCATGGCTCACTGGGGTCCTGCACCTCAATTGTCCCAGCAGTTAAAAGATATTGGTGCTTACCTGCTTATCCTCTTTACCCCTCTACTGTCAGTCCTACTATAAGTACCAGGTCTGTGGAGGCATCCTGTCTGTGAGATTGATGGGTCTTCAGAGGATGGTAACTGGTAGAGCCCCATCTACTCTCCTCAGCTGGCTCCTGCCTGCACCCACTCCCAGGATACTGTTGTTTTATCTTTAAGCCTGGGGGTAGCTTTAAAATTATCTCGGATGGAAACCTGGCTCCACTGAAGTTGTTGGCAAAGCTCCCATTGACTTCAGAGGAGCCAGGATTTCACCCTAAGATGCTTTGTAGATTATTGGTGAATGGAAAGCATACGTCTGGCTTCTTGAGGGTTATTGTTGTTGGTGACCTCTGCTCTGGCAAGCATTGAGCAAGGCTGGGTTGAGACATATGGCTAAAGCTTTCCCTGCCTCTTCCCCTGCTTTCTCACAGGGGCTTTGCTTTGTGGCTCATCATCTTGGATGCTGCTTATCAAGGAATACCTTCTCCCTGTTGCCTGCTGGCGGAATTTAATGCCTGTTTGCCCACATTCCCCTTCCCCCAGCGCCAGCAGATCAGCAGATAGGAGACAGAATGGCTGATTAGCTCCTACCTCTAACATCTTAGCTATAAGCTGCAAATGCACACACAAGGGTCTTCTACAAGAAAAACAAACCCACAAAAAAACTAAAGCAAAAAATAATAACCTTCTCCTTCAGGCGACATAAAGGCAGTCTGTGATGTATGGTTCCTTTATCTTAATAAATTACAACTTGAATAGGAACTTAGCTCTTAAAAGAATTGACTAGCTTAGAGTCCTCCTTTTTTCCTGCTTCTCTTGTACCAGTGCTTTCTTTCCTGTCTAGATATTTTTCCGTATTTTGCTGGGCCAAATGGTTGGGTCAAGATTTCTGAATTCTGCAGCACCCTGTGTGACAGATTGGAAATCCAGCAGCCACTTCATTAAAATTTGAAGCAAAATGGCAATATGTAATGAGTAGTCTGAATTACAGAATATGGAAATGGAGAAAACAGTCCAGCCTGGCTTCTGGACTGTTACTCACTCTTTTTTAATACCAAATTCTGGATTTCTCTGTGTTACTTTTCCACACACTGTGTTGTTTTTGTATCGATGACGTGCAACTGCGCTGTAAATGTCAAGATGTGGCACTACAGGAATCAGTGAGGGGATTAGCACACTGGGCAACATTTTTCAGAAGTACCCAACGAGCCTAAATTCCGCTGACTTGAAGGTAAGTTTTGCCTCTTTAGAGAAATACGATGAACCCAGCAAACCCCTTTCCTTTGAGCAGAGTTTTACTGCTGCAGAAGCGCCCAGGTTCATTCAGCCGAGTACCACAAACGGAGTAAAAGCTCAGACACTGTTGAGTTGCCATTAAATTGGCTCATCTGTTCAACTGGCTCAGCTAAATTTATTGAATTTAAATTATTACATAGATGAATGAATGACAGGGCAGCTCTCCCCGTGCATAGCTACACAGGCCATTTGCAGGTGCAGGGCAGTGGGTACTGCAGAGGAGAGTTACATAAACATGTAAGCGTGCCTGGTGGGAGCTAAGAGTACAGAGAGGCCATCAGCCCTGGCCTAGCTGAAGGGTGAGAATTTGTAAATAACCACAAGAGGGTTGTGTGACTGAGGCTTCACTCAGCTGCTCACTACTGCCAAGGCTTGCTCTGTGTTCATCAGACAAACAGCATTTCTGATTGTAAGAAAAACAAAAGGAAATAAACAGAAGCATTCACACCTTCCACACCTCTAGTTTCATCCCTTCCCCAGGGAAAATACCGCATTACTGGCTTGCACTTGGCTTTTTTTCAAGACTACTTTTGTGACTCGGGAGACGAGGAACTTAATTTTTGACAAAAAGACTCAGAAAGCCAGCTGAGTGGTTGAAGGACAGGTCTGTAGCAGCAGGAAAGAGGAAGGAGTATTTCCCAGCAAATGCTGCGGTAGCAGTTGAGGTGAAGGGTTGACTCCTCAAGAAAAGAGTTCTCTGTCTCCATTGCAGGGAAGCTTTCAATCCCACAGAGAATGTAAAGAGACTGTAGCTCACTCCAGGTGATGTCAAGTCGCCTGACTTTACCAACTGATGTAACTTGGCCGGAGCACAGCTCCAAGCGACTGACCCCTGCTAGCACATAGCTGCACTGGCACAGGAAGGATCTCCCTAGTCTAGTTATGCCACTTGGATAGGGCCTTCAGGGTTTTTATCTGCAACAGCCTTTTAAAACGTGTATTTGCTGAGATGCAGAAAAAACCTCTTACGGGAAGTGAATCTCTCTTTTGCAGGGATGATGACAGTATGCTCAGTAAAGGCGTATCTGTTACACAGGCACTTGGCAGGCTGTAAGGAAAGAGAGGGAAATAGGCTCAGAGTTGTTCCTGCAGGTGAAGAAATCAATTAAACTAGCATATGTCCCTCCTCCTAATGTTTCTTATTAAGTTGCAGAGGTCTTAAATTAATTTCTGCTGGACTAAGGATGGGCAGCTGGATTAGATGCTTCTTCCAGCAATATTGAAGTGGCAGCTGGTTTTTGTGTCCTCCCTTGGTGCAGCAGTACCCATGTTTACCATACCCGAGCACTTGCAGTGATCATCATAATAGCAATGATAGACTCCCTGGGGAATGTCCCAGCTAGTAGAGGAGAGGAATAATTTGAAAAGTGCCTTTAAAGGATGATGTTATGTCACATAAAGCAACAGAGAAAGAAAACAGAGAATCTGGGGCCTCTCATCTGAAGTATTTAATTCTAAGAAAAACGCTCTCTGTTACTCAACTTCAAGCACACAGTCTGGCGAACAAATGTGCACATCGCTGGTGCTCTCATGCACAATTTGGATTGCAACAGCTTCACCTACTGTCGACGGTGGGATGGTAAAAGTATGTGTTTGGATGAGATGGCTGCAGCATGGAGAGAAGCTGTGGGAAGGTGCTCAGAGAGCTTTTACAGTAGATACGATGTTTGATGTGTGCTGGTGAAAAGAGGACAGAGCACAGCCACTGCTAGTGCCTGGGAAATCACACGAACAACCCTTCTGGTTCTCTTCTGGTCCTGCCAGAGACAGAAGTTTTGGAAAAAGTGCTGTGGTCAGCCGGAGACACAGGGTTGGGCTGGTTGGTGGCTCCTCTACATGGCTATAGCGGGCTTACAACAGTACTCAGCCAGTGAGAGAGGGAGGGAGAACAGCTATAACCTGCAACTCATAGGTACACAGACTGGGAAAATGACAGAAGATCAAAGTATGTGTTTATTCAAGGCAGCTGATCTGTTTCTAGAAGATTTTTTTCTGGTAGTACTCCAAAGACAAGTGTGAAACAAAACAGCATGAAAAATCAACCTGCCGAGCTCTCTGCCTGGCTGTCTGAGCCAGCATTTGCTGCTAATCAGCCACAAGGTCTTTTTGTTGTGTAGTCCTGGAGAACATCCTCCTGTGTTTCAGGAGGTGATACAACCTTAGAAAAATCATCATGGGAGGCTTTACAAAGACTGGCACAAAGAAGAGCCAAGTGACACTGACTGACAGTGACTAACTCTACGGGCCCATCTGACTGAGCTTGCGATTTATCTTTCCGTTGTGCTGGCTGTAGAAGTTAATTTTATGCAGTTATGTCACACAACAGTTCATAAGTTTCCAGTGCCTTTTCTTATACATAATGTCATTCTTTTAAACCTGTGGGATGTGTGGGCTTATTGTTACTGTTGAAGCTGCTTCTGGCTAGTCCAGCAGTCTGATCAAATGGCAGGGCGTTCAGGCCAGCCTCTCACAGTTTTAGTTCCAGAGTCACCTTTTCTCAAGTTTAAAATCTCCGAGGCTGTTTCTAGCACTAGATTCACAAAGCAGGTGATGGATAAGATTATTGGCTCAAGAAAACAGGAAAGCCTTTTCAGTGATTTACAAATAAATGAACTTCAGTGCAGGCAGGATCAGACCTTTGTGTATGAAGAGTCTTTTTACTGTATATGGAGACTCTAGAGAGAACTTTTTAAAACAAGAAATGACATGAAGCACAATGAGAAATGGTGGGGGGAAGGGGGTGGAGAAAGCAATTTAATCCTTTTTTGACTTCTGGCACTTAACCTCAAGTAGCTTTTTAGTAGGATCCTGGGGGAGTTCTCTGTCAAACACTACAATTTACAAGTGGGTTTAACTACAACATGTTGCTTTTCAACCACAGTCAGACAGGAAAAGATCCAATTGACACCTGCTTCAGACAACAAATGGGACACAAAAGATGAAACTAATTTCAAAGGCTCTATTTCTTTGATTCTTGTCATGGATTAAACCAGGGGGCCACGATTTTGAGAAGGATTCTGCTCCCATTCCAGTCAATTAAAAAAAATAAAGGTTTATTTGTACGAATAATGCAGAAGCAACCCTGAGCCAGGCAAGGAGTCGGTTGTCACTGAAGTTTTCCTGACAGTTCCATTGTAAGTGCAGATATAGTACTTCTGAAATGCTCGATTTGCAAGCCAGATGTTTGAAATATGAATATTCACACTCGCAGAACTTTAAACAGACCGATGAAAGTTTACTGAAAAACAACTGGGAATACAAGAATCTTTTTATGAATGCAAAGTACCGCAGTGCTTTTTAAAAATAGGTTTTCATTTATTTGATTCAAGTCTAACTCAATTTAGAAAATTCTTCCTGTCTAAAGCAATTTCTCTGCCGATGTGTAAGAACAGAGAAAAATTGCTGAAATTACGCTTTTTGGAAATCCAAACCAAACAAAAAAGGAAACAAACCAAAAACACTACTTCATTGCCAGTAGGTTCGTTAAAGGGCATAACAAGATGTCGAAGCAAACACTCCAGATCACTAATATGTTTAAACCCCCTGCACACAAACTGTGTCAGGGCTCCCCTAAACACATTCATGCCCCAGAAACTCTCTAGGTCTGAGCGCCCAGCAGTTGTGCTCCCTGGGTGCTGGTGAGGCTGTGGGCAGGTCGGCTGCAACCCAGCTCTGCCCGTCCAAAGGAAAAGAACAAAAAGCCTGACATGAACGTTTTGGCAGCTCTTTGTTTCAGAGAGACAGAACTCTGTCTACGGCTTGCTGTCCTTTGATTTTTTGTGGATGCTGCAGCAGATGGGGTTTCTAAATCCTGCCGTTGCCAAACAGCAAGCCAGATTTTGTCTTCAGATACCTGCCTCTAATCCCCTGAGTTTGGTCCACTCACAGGCTTTTGCCTATGTATTTAATTACCGCAGGGAGGTTGTGGTAGGTAGAGCCTGGACTGTTATCCAATGCCCTGCTCTTGTGATTAATCTCACTTTCTTTTTTAATAAGCCTTCAAACTTCAAGCTATGTGAGTGTATTAAATTAATGACATATTTTTTAAACTTGTATTTCTAATGCTGACATACGTAGAGGAAATAATTAAGTCAAAGAGGCTGCAAAGCAGTAGACAAACCCTAGTAGCTGCAGGTTTTAACTCCCACCTCCTCAGCTCTGAGCACTCACAGTGCTGGTGAGCCTGCCTCAAAGAGACCTAAAAGCCGCCTGTGGGAGACCTGCCCATGGTGGCATTTGATGCTGCAAAGCACCCAAGATTTGAAGGACACTGCTGCCAGATAAGGCTGCAGGAACACCTGTGTAGACAGTCTAGAAGCAGCCAAACCTGCAATATACTCTAACAGAGAACCAGTTCCCAGCACAGGTGCAAAGAAGGTGATAGTGCACAGGGGAGTGCTAACACTGAATTTCCTGCCCTTTGTAGCACCCCTCCAACGACTTTAAAATCCCATTAACGTATAACTTTGTGTTAAATGCTAGTTTTAACGCGCCTTTACTGCAACTTTAAGTCAGATTTCTGCCCTTTTTAAGTCCTGATGGTTCCTTGAGGCTAAAGGACACATGTTTTTCTATCAGTTTAACTCCTAATTTGAAAGAGGGATACTTAAATAATATGGTGCAACTGCCCCAGCTCTCTGGGAGCAGGGAGAGATGATGCAAACAAAGTGTGTTAAGATCTGCAGGAATAATTTATACCAGCTTAAAGCACATTTTGCTCTTAACCCTACCTTCCTTAGAGTTTTCACTAACTGAAATAGATAGAAAAATCTGTATGTAGGACTGTAAGTTATGGTCATTCCTGGCTAACAATACAAATTAACATATTAGAGCCAAAGAGTTCATTTGGACTGGTGAAACTATATGAGCAATGGCTCAAGTTGCTGAGCCCGAAGCCTGCCCCTGGAATTCAAAGCAAGCTCACTTATGTTCTACATTTGCCCGACAAAGTAATTTAACCTGGACAACACTGAGCATCTTGGGTGAAATGAATGTGTAAGTATTTAAATTGCTCTGTTTTGTCTCCTTCTTGCAACCATGAAGGCTGCAATATCCTTTGAAATGAGTTAAGTATGGCAGTTTTAATTCTGTCTGTGGAAAACATATGGCAATCCTCTTGGAAGCGGTTAGACTACAAACAAATCTGGTTCACGCGGTGCAGTAGTCATATCTGTAATGACATCTACTTATTATAGACACCAGTACCAACTAAAATAGTTGATATCATTAAAGAAATAGAGGATTTGCAAGAATAACACAAAAAGATACGATACCTCTCCAGTCCACTAGCAGTCTTAGACTGTTTCAGCCAAATAACAAAGCTTACGTGGCCTTGCAGACAGACACTACCAGAGATGATTAAATGAACTGAACAATCATGGCTGAAAAGGAAAAATTCTACCACTCACCAAAAATGATCTAAACAGTAAAAAACAAAAAAAAGCAATACAAAAGTAGAATAATAGATACATATATATATGTATTAGCAAGATCAGCAGTTCTCTATCCAGTGTTTTATGTGGACTGCAGTGTTGTTTTTTCAGTAGACATGGATCCCTGTGCAGTTCCTGAGCCTAATGACAATACACATGCTTTTCTTAGCTGCCCGTTGCTTCCCCACAGATTCTTAAGCTACAGACTGAAAATCTTCTTTCTAAAGGATTTCAACCCTTGGAGCTCAGGACACTGTCATCTCAAGTTCAATTTAAAAAAAAAAAGTAGTGATGGGAATGGAAAGATTCTCCATTGAACTTAATTATGTAGGGCAAGGAGAAAACATCCCTTTCATCCAGGGATTGCATAATTGTCTATGATGGGCTACAGTCCTAGCTTTAAAATGAGTGACAAAACTCATACTGAATTAAAAGGAAGAAGGATTTGACCCATGAAGCTTCAGACGGTTTGAAGTATCTGATTTGCCAATCACTGGCAAAAAGAACCTGGGAAAAATAGTTTAGTACTTATAAGCAATGCACATGCACAGCTGATAAATCCCCAAACCCAAACCAGAAATCTGGGCTGATGCTGCCTGTCTATGCAGTGTATAAGTTTGCCTGTTGTCCAAGTGCAAGCCCAAGCCATGAAGAGAAAGTATACTTTGTGTGTAGTTTGGAGGTTTCCTTAGGCTCCGGAATGTGTGTGCACGTATGCATAGAGATTGTTAACAGGAGGAGGGTATAGGAAATCCGGAAATAATGAGTACTCAAAAGATTGGTCAAGGCTATCATTACAAATAAAGAAACCAAGCTAAGAGGCCAGTTGTAGTCAGTGTTGGACTGGCAAACTGGCTTTTAAATTAAGTTTTAGCTGGAATGAGTTTCTAAAGTTATTTTTAGCCTCAACCATGTGAGAAGCACATGGCTCCATAAATACATTCCTCTCAAGGGTAAGTTAATGGGGGTGGGGGTGTGTGGAAGGAAAGAACCTAAACAATTCACTTAAAGTTAATAACCAAGCTAAGAATTGTATAGCTTTGTTTTTGAAATATTTGCCACTGAAGTGTGGTTCACATTTGCCATAACATGCATTTGTGTGTCAACAATGCAAAGGACAGTGGACTAAGGGGAGGATTCATGTGGGCCTTTACCAGCCTAGGGATCCTTGGGATCCTTCCTAGAGCTGAGTAAAAGGGATTTGATGGTCAGACTTTTTCAGCAAAGAATCACAGAAATTTAAATTGAAAAAGATCTTTAACATCGAGTTCAACTATTACCCCAAGTACACCAAGCCCACCTCTAACCCATGTCCCTAAGCTCCGTTTTTACAGAACTTTTAAACTCGCCCAGGGATGAAGAAGGGGAATGAACCACTGAAGATATTCAATGGGTTTGGCCTTCCAGTGGAAGAGGGGGCTGAGAAAGCAGTCTGCTTTCCCAGCCCATCAGCAGATCTTATGAAAAGGCAATAGCTGCTCTTTTCTCTTCTGGGTAGGGATAAAGATGACAAAGGGTTTGTGCAATTAAACAGTATCGTGATGTCCTCACCCTGCAAGCACTGCAGTTAGGAGATGCTCTGTGGTTTCTGAAAAAAAAATAAGAAAAGAGGAAGAGAAGTTGGTCTACAGGGTTTGTTTGTTCTGGTTCATTCCCTGACCCAAAAGGCCACAGGACAACTGCTTGGGTGCTGCATACAGATGAACAAATTCAATCCTGGTAGGAGAGCAGGCACACAGGACTTTGCTGCTTCTGCAAGATAGGGGCATTCTGGTCCAATTGTTAAATCAACATGAGCACTACATTGCTGTTGCAATGGTGAGATTGGCTCCCAGTCTGGAAGGGGTCTCCAGCACCATCTGTGGCCAACAGGGCCATGGAACAAGAGCAGCTGGACCTCTGTGCTGATGAAGGGCCTGGAGGACTTAGCTGTCCCTTCTAGTCTGAGAGCTTTATTTTTAATTTTTGTCATGCTGAATAGGAAGTGTAAAGGCTCTTCCCTCATTTATACAAAATCACAGAATCACAGACTAGTTTCAGCTGGAAGAGACCTTTAAGATAACCAAGTCCAATGTTTTCCTAGCCCTATCATCACCAGGATACCATGTGCCCCAACACAACATCAAGCCTTCTCTTAAACACCTCCATGGACAGTGATTCAACCACTGCCCTGGCCAGGCTGTTCCAATGCCTGACAAGCCTTTCAGTAAAGAAATTCTTCCTAACATCCAACCTGAACCTGCCCTGGCACCGCTTAAGTCCATTGCCCCTTGTCCTATCACTTGCCACTAGGGAGTGGTATGTTCTGTTACATTGGATTTCCTCTAGATCCACAGAAAGGTTAAAATAAATGCAGTCACTATGACATTCAGAAAACAGACTTGATTTGCTGAAACAACAGTGAATTGTAGTTTTTGGCATGCTGGAGTCTGGGTTTCACCTCCCTGTTATACATGTCCGTGTATCTGACTGCAGACTTGATTTTCTGAAACTTTATAGACAAGTTTATCTTCGACTACTTCTACTGTTTACTACTGGCTTTGCCTCGTTTCAACCTACAGATCAAAGACAGTAAAAACAGTGCAATTATGACTAAAGTAAACTTTGAACTCTTTTACTATGATTTCGTCCAGATTTCTTTTCTAGATTTGTATTAACACTCAATGACTCAATCAGCATTGGTAGCAGTAAAACACACAGGATAATCCCCTGCTGATGCACCATTTGTACCCAGAAGACTAAAGCAGTGCAGCTTGTATTTTATTTCCCTTTTCTCGCTGCTGTCAAAAGTACATGGCCTTATGAAATGTACATGTGATATTTAGAAATCAAAAGAACAGCTAATTAATTACATCCCACCTCCTCATATGGAAAATGGATCTAAACTAGCATCTAAAACACAATGTGTTTGCTTTAAATAGCCAAACGCGGAGGGACCAGAGAGATCTGTGGGGAATTTTTGGCACCACATGGAGATTCTTTCAGCCCTCGAATCTCCCACCCTTGAATTCTGTGGTGGGTTAGTAGGGAAAAGATATTAAATTGTGGATTTTTTTTAAAGGCTTTTCTCTTTGTTTTCTATTCTCCTTGGCTGTGCTCTTATATTTTAATACTGTATAATAGTAAGGAACAAGGAGGGTCCTTCAAAAATATTTTTTAATCTTTATTAAAACCAGAACTGCCTTTCACTGCCTCTGGACCACATTTACCTACAAAGTCCTACAATGACTGAAAGAGCTGCAACCATAGCTTTTACTTAGGGGTTTTGAGGGGTGCCCACACAAGTCTGAATGGCTGCTGGCAGTGGAGAATACTACCCTCTTGCTCAGTTTTTACATGGTGCTGACCACTTCAGTATCAAGGCATTTCCCAGGGGTCCAAAATTAGATACCAACATTGCTCTTTTGCTTCTGAACAAAAAAGATGCTTTGCATAGAGCTTTTTCCACTTAGCCCCCCCTTTAATTAAGGCATATTTAACTTTAATTTACCATGATGGGACAGTAGGATGAATTTAAGGGGTTTGGTGAATGAGGAGGCAATTGCTCATGTATTAATAGCTACCAAGTGCCACAAGAGCAAGAGACAGAGTGAACCCTGGGTCTCTGCTATGAAGTGAGTTGTTTCTCTTGCTTCCCAGAGTAGGTGTAGATATGGAGCTTCAGGACATGGTTTAGCAGTGGGCTTGCTACAGTTGGGTTAAAGTTTGAGCTCAATGATCTTGAAGGTCTTTTCCAATCTGAGTGATTGAAAGTCTGCCTTTGGGCAGGTTTATGGCTACATCATACTTGCACTTTCAGACTTAATACCAAGATAAAGGAACTATGAAGGCCTGAAAAATGTTAGTGGTAGGAATAAGAAGGGAATAAGGAATATAGAGGTCTAGAATATAAGGTTGAATCCTGCAGAAGTATTGGGGCTGGCCAAGTCTTTACCAGTATGGAAGATGCTGTACAGTCCAAGCATTTATGACCAGCCGCACATATCAGCAATAAAGTCCCAAATTATTGGAATTACTGGATTTCTTCCAGCTGTGGGGATTTCTATTTCTTGTCCCATTTGTAAAGAATAACACAATAGAGAGAAACTCACTGCTAATACTTAGAGACTAATCAGATGATCCCAGGGCCTTGCTTATGGATACAGGCACAGCTACAGAGAATTGGATTGCTGACATGATCTCACATCATATGCGGAAAGTAACATAGAATCATAGAATAGTTTGGGTTGGAAAAGACATTTAAGATCATCAAGTCCAACCACTAAGCTAAATCTACCAAGGCCACTGTTAAACCATGCCCCTAAGCTCCAGATCAACATGACTTTTAAACATATCCAAGGATTGTGATTCAACCCCCTCCCTGGGCAGTCTGTTCCAAGGCCTGATGACTGTTTCAATAAAGTTTTTCCTAATGTCTAACCTAAACTTCCGCTGGAGGACTTTGGGGCCACTTCCTCTTCTTCTGTCTCTTGTTACTTGTAAAAAGAGGCTAACACCCTGTTCTCTGCAACAACTCCTTTCAGGGCTGTAGACAGCAGTAAGGTCTCCCTTCAGCCTCCTCCTCTTTGAACTAAACCCTTAGCTGCAGGACTCCCT
>VZRI01007563.1:122663-141185 GCA_013397515.1 Upupa epops
CTACTCTACTGCTGGCCCACTATTTCTGATACAAGCCAGGAAACCATTGGCCAACTTGGCCACCTGAGCACACTGATGGCTCATATTTAGCTGATGGATCAACATAGAATTATTAGAAATGCTACTATATAGTGTGTTTTTTTAAAAAAAGTAAATTAGAGTTAAATAAATACAAACATTAGAAAAAGGTAATTTTAAAAGAAGAATAATCTGTTTAAACACAAAAAGGAGAGCCATATAAAAAAATTAGCAATTTGGCTTGTATAATGCATGAAGGTGTCTGGGGTCCTCCAATTATTAGGTTTGATTTAAAAAAAAATAGCATTTCATAAGATTGGAGAACCAAAATCCTTAAAAAAAGTAAAATGGCATTAAAATCACATGAAGCACTCTCACTAGAGCATATACACTCTACCTCATGCTCTTTGATGTAGTTACAATGGAATATTCTTTTCTCAGAAAGAATGGGTAAAAGAGAACTTCAGGAAATACTGTGTACCCACCAAACTACATGGATGAACAGCAGATCATCCTGAGTTATCTTGGGAAAAATATCAAGCAGAAATGACAGCGACATCACAGATATGCAGACCAAGTATCATAGACCAGTTGAAGTATCTATTATTGCTTGTTTTTATCTTTCTCTAAAGGGAAGCTATGTTTGACCTCAAAGAAAGGTCAACAAGTTAATTATTGTACTCAAGACAAAGCTACTCTGTGCACAGGAAATGAAAGCTAAAGAGAACCACTTTGAAAAGAAAGATGGTTTACTCTCTTAAGTAAATGAGACCAGCAAAATTCAATATTGTTTTCATCCTGACTAGGTCTTCTGGCTGGATGCTAAGTGATGTTCATCAGGTGAAGGCAGGAAATCCAGGAGCCTTCCTGCTTTTGCAACACAAGAGCAGTAGCAGAGCAAAGCAGCTTGCAAGACAGTAAAAGATAAAAGGTCTGTGCAGGGAGGGCTCTCAATGCCGTGCTTCGTTAGAAAGCCAAATCCACTTCCTTGAGAAAACGAGTACCTTCAGACTTTTTGATTAAAAAGCACACAATCGCTTTCTATGTCAGGGCACTGCTTAGAATTGGACAGCTCAGATCTTCCAGGAAGTTACAATTTAAAGAACAAGGGAGATGCAAGAGCAGTTAGGCTCTGGAACATGTCACCCTCTGCAAGAACACCTAACATTACAGTTCACCCAAACAATCCAAAACAGGAAAAAAAAAAGAAAGAACATGCTGCTACCAGAAAATATAAGCTGCTCTGGTGCTGAGCTTTTCATCTAATATTGCGCTGCCCACTTGTACCTCAAGGTTTAATTTTCTGCATACATAGGAGCCATGAGATGTTTGATTGCACTTTGAGGTCCTTTCAGTAAAAGTGCTGTGCTGCTGTTTGGGTTTGAGCTAACTGGTGCTATGGCCAGCAGGAAGGACAGGCTGTAGCTCATGAAGGCAAGAAGGGAGGGAATCCAACTTCATCAAAAAGCACAGAGAAAGGATACTAGTCACCATGGCTGGAATGGCATGGAGCTTGAACTAGGGTGGTCTGGCAAAGGGAGTAAATCACCAGCCACAAGCATTTTCCAGAGAGGAAAATATGCCACTTCCAGAGAATAATGCAAAAAACTGCAGCCCTCCTCTGGGTGACATGGGGAGTGAGCATTTCACCATCAATCAGGCTAATGTCCAGGTTAGATAGTCTTGGAGAGTTCCCAGTCAGATGAACATGGGCAAGAGTGTATGTGTGTGCTACCTCCTTCTAGAGCTTAACAATACATTTGTGCAATGTTTCTATCTCAGTTTGTGCTCACAGGCCACAAGTAAGTACCCCTATAGTGATGGCCTGGCTGTCACCATGCCAAGTGTTACAGCTTCTCCTGTGGTTAGTGGGAACTGTCAGCAAAGTGGCCAGGCTTCTTCTGCCAAGCTCTCTACTTACCGACCAAAGACAAAGCCTCCCAACACCCATCACTGTAGCATGGTCTATTCTCACCCTGCAGCACAGTCAAGCAGCTCCACTCACTTTTGCCACTAGTCCTCTCTGTCTCCACTCCATCCTACTCAGGCGTCCAAACGCCTCTCTGTTGTTACATGGAGGAAGTCCAAGAGGGTAAGGAAATCCCTTCAGGCACCCTACCTGTGGTGTATATCAAATAAGCTGGCTAATACTTTTGTCAGCTAACCTGCTCAGTGATGAATCAATGGGATGATGTTTTCCAAAAGCACTTCACTGATTTACAGCTCATGTTGTAATTCTAGAAATCACAATAGAAAGTAAGAGCCTGTATTAAAAATAGGGCAAACACTAAGGTAGGGGGCCTGTGGAAAAATCAACAGCAGATATGCAGTGAGAAGCTGTCTCAATCCCAGTTCACAAGGAAAACTTGCACCGATCATCTGAACCCTGGCATTTCTTATCATTTGAACACTGACAAATTCTTTTTTACATAGAAGGAGTAACAATTTGAACTGCTCTGTCCTGAAGGGTTTCTGAGCTTCAAGAGCAATGTTTCAAATTCTCTGATTTCCATGAGGCCTTGTTTCTTTGCTTACAACTGGCAGAGGTGTGATAATTGGATGTGTTCATAAAGGCAGGATGCTTGCTGCAGATGATAAGGCATTCCACAGGGACAAGAATCAACCAAGTTTCAAGTTCAAAATCAACTACTTTTTTTGGGAAAACCTGTCCCAAGCAGACAGACTTTCCCTGAAACATACGCAATGGCTGAGAATGGAAGTGTGGCTAACAAGAACAACCCACCACACAGATTTAACACAAACAGACTTTAGAATGGCTGGGATTGGATTTAAACTGTCTGCATGTAGATATTGAGAAAGTCCACAGCTTGTATCTGGGCCAAGGCCTTCACAGTCACTGCCTCCAGCATGCAAACTGCCAGCTGTAGTCTTTGTTCTCAGAGGTCTGCCCTTGCATTGTGCTGTTTTAAAACACATGTTCCGAGGAGTCTAGCTGACCAAGGGTTACAGTTTGCCTCAGAGACTTGACCTGTCTTGTTTGTTTACTGCTGTGGTGCATCATTAACTTTTCCAGCAGCTAATTCATTTATTTATCCTGCAAATCCTTGATAACAATAATGAATAGCCTGGGGGCATGCCCAAATCATTGCAGAACCTTGAGAATATCACCCTCTGATACCCTTCTGTTTGATCAGCTTACTCACTCAATATGTGCTACACTTGGGGAAACAACTATTTTGTACTGTCATTTTATTATCAAAACTGTAAAAGTCACCATCTTTTCAACTAGAACTTTATCTATTTTTGCACATGTGATTTTCTTGCACGTGTCTCGGAATTGACATCAGATTAACTGGCCTATATTTACTTGAGGAGTCCGGGAATAGAGGGTCACCTCCTTCATGGTTTTAAAATAATGAAACGTTTGTTCACTTGTAGCTCTCTGCAATTTTCCTAGTACCTTATGAAGAAAGAGGGTCCACAAGGGATGTTGATATAAAGTACAGACTGTTCTAAGCAAGAGAAAAACATCTCAGCCTTAACACTTGGAAACAAGGGTGTAATACTTGGTTTCAACCAGAGCAGTATGGAAGCAGTTTACATCCATCTAAAATCCCTAATGTCAAGATGCAGCAGAACTATGTGGCACTACCGAGCACTGCCCGAGCTCCAGTTGCTACAGTACATTTCTTCTGCATGCTCTAAACTTTGCCCCAGCATGAAGTATATACAGTTACATTCACTTAACAATTCTCCTATATATACTGGAGGGAAACTTCCTCTACTGAAAGTTCTGCCTGTCTTTGACAATAAAACTGTATAATACCAGATCCTTAACTCTGGAGGAAAAAGGATACTTAAAACGCTGATATAAAGTTAGGAGAAATCCATCGCAAGAGACCTCTCTGGTTAATGATCTGTCTTTAAGAGACTTCCCACAGATTTCCAGAAAGCATACACTAGATTCATCCATTTTCCCTCATTCTTGTGAGAACAAACCCAGTGACATAGCTAGTACTTCTTGTCTGTTTGCTTAGGACATTATTTTCCTTTCATCAAGAAGTATGGTTTTCACAGACACACTGCTTACATAGGCACACGGTCAATCTCTGTGCATTTTCCTCCACCCTTACTCACAACAGAAAGAAAAGAAAATGGCATAATAAGAGAATAGCTTTCACCACTACTTTTAGGCCTCATCCAATATCAGCATTTCTCTTTCAAGAAAAACTCCCACTCTCAACATCACAAAGGTAGAACTGGTCTTTATTCTTCATTAAACATCCACAGGGCCAGATACACTGCTGGACTGGACTAGGGTTGGGACTTCTGAGCTGGGATACAATGAACTCACCCTGCACTATGGCTTCTTGCAGTTATTTTGGACTTTGGAGGGTGGCTTCCCAGGATGAAGCCTCAAATGCACCTGTAGAGATAGATTCCTAAGCCTGAGAGGTAGTACCAGGCTCCACATCCTCCCTCCATTTCTGTACCTATTTAAACTTTTACTCTTGAGTTCAAAGTCGTGACCTGTGTGGTGTCTTTTTGTAAATCAAGAGTATTCCTGTTGGAAAATGATCCCATGCTAATATAACATTGGAAAAACGTTTTGATCAACAAGAGTATGTGAGAAATCCAAATGCATTTGAGAGGGCTGAAGAGTTCCAGCTGTAGTCTTTGCACCTTAAAGAATGCAAAATTATTTGCTACAAACAAATTTATGCCCTTTGAAGTTCCTTTTAGTTATACAGAATTTCAGCACAAGGTCTATGTCCACTTAAGCTTTTCCGTTGATGTTTCTCTAATGTTTAATGGAAAGATTGGGCCAAAGAGTGACACAATAGTTCAGCCAGACTCCCCTGGTTCTTGATGGTTCTGCAAGGACTTCACACAAGTTTGGGAGCACTAACTGATACAGAGTGAGTGCAATCCACCAGTGGCTAGGAAGAGATAGACAACCTCTCTGTCCAGTATGATACAGTGGAGTCCCAAATGCACTTTCCCTCAGGGGTGCTATTTACATCAGGACTAGGAACCACTTGTAATAACCACCTGTTCTACTAATTTTAATGCAATCATATCCCACATCTTCTTCAAGCCGTAGAGTTATTACTAAAGAGGAAAAAGGAAACCTATTAAAAAGAACATGTCTTTAGTCTCCATTAAAGTAAGAGTGGAATTCAATGTTAACTTGATGCATTTGTTGCCAGAAGTTTCCTTCTAAAGCATAAAAAGACACTGAAAATCAGTTCATTCACATAGCACTGACAGTAGATGACATAGAAAGCCTTTGCCATGCTGCTTCTCATGTGGAGAAAGTGGCTATGTCTATCTGGACACACAAGGTCAAAAGCATGAGTTTCTATCTC
The DNA here is from genome assembly GCA_013397515.1 of Upupa epops. Taxonomy (NCBI): domain Eukaryota; kingdom Metazoa; phylum Chordata; class Aves; order Bucerotiformes; family Upupidae; genus Upupa; species Upupa epops. The sequence continues at coordinate 128,012 of VZRI01007563.1, forward strand.
TAGCCTGTGTCTTGGGCTACAGCAAACAAGCACTGCAATTTATACCAGGCACTGGAGAATATGAATATTTTCTTTACTACTCAGCTCCAGGAAAGGATAATTACTATAAGCAAAACCAGATGAAAATCTGAGAATATTTTATGATCCACTTTCATGAAAAAATATATCTATTAGCATTAGAACAATGGGGCCACATTCACACTTGGGGCAACATCACTGACATCAGTAAAGTACTACAATAAATTTGGCCCACGGGACCTACTTGAAAATATAACATACTGTCCCAGGATGTGACAGCCAAATTCTGTGGAGAAAATCTTTCTATACTAATTTGGCTTTAAAAAGACAGCACAGCTGTACAAGCACTCATCCAGTGGGCTGGATCTTCAAGTGACACTCTGCTTACCTCTGTCCAGTAAAGCTCAGTTATAACTACCTGAGAATCTGGCTGAGTGCCTTTTCCAGACCAAATGGGAGATCACAGTATAAATACTATTTGACACCAGAATGATGCTTATGTGGCATTCAGAAAAACAAAGAGAAAGACAGCGGGAGGTAGAATTCAAGAGGAACCAGGTAGCCGAAGATCTAAATGAAAAGCTGATATCCTTTGCTAATCCTTTCTTATCCTGTCTCTTCTCTCTCTCACCAAGCAGTCTCCTGAATGATATTAAGCTGCAGGGACAATCAACAAGAAAAGCAAGATCTTTTGCCTTTTCTGTTGTCATCTATTTATTTTTGAACAGAAAATTCTTGTCTGTTTCAGTGATGATGTTTTAATGAATCCATCAATCACTACAAACTCCAAACTAGAATCCTACAAAAAAAGAGACCTATTTGTAATACGTGACTTAAGTCCGTACCTCACAAAATTACTTCTCAGGGAGACAATGCAGGTCTTTCATTGCTGTCTCCATGGAATCGTAGATGATTAAGCTGGACAGGGTCTTGTGGTCTTCAAATCCAATCCCCTACACCTAGCATCACTTTATCCCTGTGTTGTTCCCTTGAGTAGGTTATCTAATCCTTTGCTGACTGATTGTGACCCACCTTACAACTTCTCTTCTATGGGCAAATTTTAATTGTGCGCTGCCTGGGCAAGGTCTTGATCACCCTTACAGGTCTTCAGTTCCACTAATGATTGCTAGGGTGTTTGGATGCATGCTATCTCATCTTGCTTTAATTATTTTAAGTTTTTCCAGCACTGTCTTATACTTTATTTCCTCCTCATTCGCTCTGTACATCTCAGTGTTGCAGGTTCTACTTCAAGAGCAGTTCAGCCAACACTGCCTTACATTTCTGCCACCATGCTGGGCTCCTCAGAGCACATTCACAGCCAAATCTTTGGCTGTTTTGTGCCACTGCCATATGCAGTAAATTCCTCAACTTCACTACATCATGACTCAATTTTTTACTTCCCTTCTAATGCCTAACAGACCCATTAAAATTTGCTTTCATTACCTTTGCTCCATTTCTCTCAGGTTGGTGATTCACAGTTCTCTGTGTTCCTACTACAGTGCTGCTTTTCTTTGTCACTTCTCCTATGCCTAGAAGACCTGAGCTTTCTTCTGACACCCAGATTGAGATGATTGCATAATCTTTTTCCTTAAGACTCCACTGAGATGCAAAGAAATAATGTGATTTTTAAAAGAAAGTTTGACTTAGAGAAGACTGTGAGTCCATGTTCAAAAATTCTGAGCTCTCTACTCTTCACTGTTTGCTGTTTTGGCTGCTGGTGATTTCAACTTAACTAGATGACTTAAACACACTCGGTGTGCTGCATCCATGGATAAATCTCCCTGATGGTTTCAGAAGTATTAAAGAAAGCAGTTGCTGCTCCCTCGTGGTCATTGGCTTCATTCTGTTTTGAAAATTACCATTGCCTAAACTTTGTTTCCATTTATGATCTTCTATCTCTGTCTGCAAAGATGCTTTTATCTGAGCTCTTGGTTAAGTCAAAATGAACCAAGGTAATAAAGACTTACTACAGAAACGGCTTAAACCAAGCCAGGTCGGCATCCTCATGTGATGACTCAACAAGAGTCAGATTGCGACACTGCTACAAACCACAGTTTCTAAAGCAACTGGACAATTCTCAGCTCAATTCCTCCTCTATCCTTTTCCACTTTTTTTTGTTACGCATGTTAAAGTGTTTTCACTGACTACATTTCCTGCCAGCACTGCTTGGCATGGCTATGAAGCCCTTTTAAAAGTTAGGTGGCCCCTTGACTTCCAAAGAACAGAAAGAGACCATAACACTTATATTGTATACAATACAGAAATCAAAGCTTAGATGTTATCACACAGCTGACCTCCTGTGCTCACCATGGATGGCATCACACAGTACATTTGCAATTATATGTGAGTGGCAGTTTCTAAACCTTTAGAAAAACATTTAATCTTCATATATTGAGACCAACACACAATGAACACTTTGCTGTCAGTGTGTCTTTATTCTTTTCAGATCCATTGTCCCTTACTATATTCACTACCAAGATAGTTCTTTTCCCATCTGTTAAAACCCGGTATAAAAATCATACAGCACTCCTGTGCCCGTTTCTTCCTATTTTACACTTGAAAGCTGGTTTTACTCACTCTTGCCAATTTTAGTCCTGGAAGGCTAGTAGCAGAAATGGCCAAATGGAGACCATCCTCAGAGAAGAAGGTGGTTTAGCTGCTTGTCTCTCAGTGATCAAACACACCCAGATACCGTTCAAAGAACTAGTTCTGAGAAAATGTATTACTTGTTTGTAACTTGTTGTTCATAGGGAGCAGAAGAGTTCTGAGGAAAAAATACAGGAGCATCTGTATCTTAAAGCATTGTCCTCTCTCTGTTGAAGTTGTTCTTGATTTGTTTCCACAGTATCAGTTTTCCTGAATAGAAGACAATACTTGTTTCCATCAGTTTTTCTTATTTTCTTTGCCGCTGACTCACATCTAACATTCCAATTAATGGAAGAATAAGGCATCTCTCTATTCTTTGTCTTCACATTGTTCTTTACTTGCTGTAAACATTAAGGGACCTGTCTGCTGTCATGGCCATCCATGTCATACTGGTGTGGTAGGATCCCCTCTCCTGATTGTCTGAAAGTCAGTCTGTCTTTTCTTTCCCCCTTCATTCTCCCCTGTGGAGTCTCAATCCTGGCTGTCTCCACTTCTTTGTCATTTTGTCTTTGGGGGGTGGTTTCCCTTTCTTCCTTCTTTGACTTTGTTTTCCTTACCCAGCTGAACAAATTTGTGGCTTAGCTTCATCTCTCCTGCACAATCTACTTTCATCTTCTCTCTTGCACTTGGGGAGGGTTCTTCCATGAATATCCCTTTCTGTTTCTCAGGATCTTCTTCATAACATGTTGTGCTCTAGTGTTGCTTCTGCTATCTCCTCAGGATATTCCTCAATTACCTCTTTGAATTCCTGCCCAAGTTTTAAGTTATCTCTGGTTGCATTTTTAGGGCTTGTATAGTTTCTTCCATAACTGTGGTCAAATTACCTTCCATACTTATCTACCTTCTATGTGCCACACCGCACTGACATCAACTGTGAGATTCTCTGTGAACACTGCTCCTCTTTTGTCTGTTTAAAATTACTTTTCTAAAGAGCCTACCAGAGCTAAGCACCAAAATTCCAGGGTGCATAGTAGGTGCTAGGTGCACTTCTTTACACTACATGTTAGGGAAACAGGAGACTATCACAAGCTGTTAAGCAATAAAAATCTCCGCAACATGATCTGTTGTGGCTGGGCATTTTAATGAAATCCTGGATAGTCATTTGCAAAAAAAAAGCTGACGTGGAAGGTTTGGATTTAATCTTCACATTTCCACTCAAACTGTGGCATTGTTTGAACACAACAGCTTTGGGATCCTGGCAAAAGAGTAAAACTGTCCAAGCTGTTCCACTCTGGTTTGAATTATCGCTCTCTTTATTTATTTATTTTAAGCTTTGAAGTCTGTGTACTTTAAAAATCAATGAACATCACATTAACAAGCAGACACTAATTACATCTTACCAAACTGGAAAGCTACAAATCTTTCAAAAGACAAATTGACGTTTTAGAAATCTTCCTAGTCTAACTGGCATCATCGTAGTAACATACTGACAAAGCCTGCACAGAATGCATTTCCATGATGCAAAAGAGCTAAGAGTCTGTTTTCCAGAAACGTTTCCTATAATTTAAAATCGGTCTTCGTCATTGTACTGTCTTGTATCCTAGGTCTAGCAAACAGAGTACTTGTGACTTTTACAGGTTAATGGAGAAGTTCTGAGCTGCAGAAAACAAAAGCTCACCCAGATAATAACACTTAGCTCTTTTGTAGTTCTTCTCATCAGTTCAACCTAGTTTTACAAATGCATCAGGATCTTTATCACAGTTTTGCAGAGGGATAAAAATGAGGCAAGGAATGCTAACGTGTCAGATCACGGATGACTTAGCAGAGCAGAGACAAATCAGAATCCAGGTTAAAGCTCTGGTTAATTTTAAATATAGGTATTTTAAAATACAAGTGTGAGTGGAACTCAGAGAGTTCCTATCAGAATGGCAGTGTTTGTACACTGGGAAGTGCCCAAACTAAATAGGAACTAATAAAAATGTCATCCATCCTCTTTGTCCACTCTGGCTGAGAGTGTCTGCAGCCTTGGTGTTAGGACTGTTTGAAAATCAACTCTCACATAAAAGTAAGATCCCCAGCAATGTGCAAAACGGTTCCTGTACAGTGTAGAGATCCAAGTTGTCACAAGGACTGTGTGGTAACAGTACAGGGATTCACATGGGCTACTCATGTCAGAGCAAACTTCAGGAAACACACAGACAAAGCTATGCTTTTGAAACATCCCCACTTCCTTAATCATTTCTGTGCTATTCCAGAACAGCTGCTGGAGATGTCAACAGACAAAGAACCTGCTTCAGACAAGAGGCCATCTGCAGCACAGCAAAAGCTATTCTGTGCTAAGAAACACTTAGAGACCATATTTGACCCAAACAGGCTTAGCTGTCCACTTTGTCACAGAATTATCGTGGTTGGAAAGGACCTCCAAGATCACGGAGTCCAACCATCCCCACACTCTGCCTTCTGTGATGGCCTTGAACTTGCTTCCACTCCCCTCTTTTACTCAGGCTTCTATCTTCCTTCTTAGGTTGTGTTCCCTCAGAAGTAGTGTTTTGAACTGGTAAGGCAGACCTGCTGCTTGCAGCACCAGGACTGGAAATGGAGCTGTCATGGTCTTGCACCTGCTTTCAAAACTGTTTTGTTTTTAAATAAGATTCCCCCCTTCATCCCATCTTTCCCCCCTGGTCTGTCTCTTGATTCCCCGGTACACGGACGGGGCTGAGGGAGGTGCCACCGCCGCATTCCCGGTGCTCGCGGTGGTGGGATGGAGTGGAGGGGATGGCGGCGGCGGCCCCTTGGATTTGCCGCCCATGCTAGCGCCGGGAGCGGCGGGCTGGCAGCGGCGGCGCCGGGGTGCCTGCATCCCTGTCTCTCTGCCCGAGCGGGGATGGCGCCGGGGGTGGCCGCTGCTTTCGGCCCCCGTGCGCACAGCGCAACCGGAATTTCGCGGCCTTTCGGGCGGAGGCGGAGCCGGGCGCAAGGCGGGCTCGGTAATGGCCAGTGAAGGGATCGAGTGGAGCACAGCCGCGCCCCCGGGCCGTGTCAGGAGGCAGTGCTCAGGCTCGGGGGGTCGTAGGAAAGGCTCAGACTCTATATAAGCTGCTGGCGCTCACAGCAGGTCCTGGCTGGCGGCGGGGGAGAGCGTCTTAGGCGGGAATAGAGATTCCCGCGCTGCTGTGAGGGGGGCGGCCGCCATTTTGTTCAAGCTCACGTAGTCGCGACCCTCTATCTCGCCTCTGCCTTCTGCCTTCCAGCCGATCACCAGCTGTATTCAACAAAAGGACTACAGCCCGCCGATCGTCATCGATTAGCCCGAACTCTAGCCCCCATACCTTTGGGAATCCCTCGTTTTCTTTTCCAGCAACCTCTCGGTGACAGGCACCCCCCTCTCCCAAACCTGGGCACAGCAGCCCTACCCTGACGCGATCCTGGTGGGCCTCGGTTAACCGCTGGACCTCCACTACCAACGACAGAGGACTGTTTCACATGGTTTTGCTCATTTTTCTACCTCACATATACATATTTCTGCTAGTAAAATCCTGATTTCTTTATGCATCTTTTATCTCTGATTTTTACACTGATAATTGTCCTAAACTAGGACAAGAGCTAACAAAATAAGGACAAGAAACATGATGGCACTAAATGTTTCACAGGATGAGACAAAGAATCATTAGGGATGCGAAGAGATGAATCATCAAGTCCAATCCTCCTGCCACAGCAGGATCACCTAGACTAAGCTGCACAGGAACACAGCCAGGGGGGTCTGGAACGTCTCCAGAGAAAGAGACTCCATAACCCCCCTGGGCAGCCTCATCCAATGCTCTGTTACCCTCACTAGGAAGAATTTCTTTCTGGAATTTACATGGAACCTCCTCTGTTCTGCTTGTACCCAGTGCCCCTTGTCCTATCACCAGCTGACACTGAGAAGAGCCTGGCTCCATCCTCCTGACACCCACCCCTCACACATTTATAGACATTAATGAGGTCACCCCTCAGCCTCCTCCAGGCTAAAGAAACCCAGCTCCTTCAGCCTCTCCTCATAAGGGAGCTGCTCTACTTCATCATATTCATTGCTCTACTCTGGATACCCTCCAGTAGCTCTGTGTCCTTGAACTGAGGGGCCTAGAACTGGACATCCGTGCTATGCTTTGTGAACTGCCGGATACAGATTCCTTGGTCTGGTCACAGGACACAACATTCAAGTCATGATCATAGCAAATTCTGTGGGACAATTTCAATAGAGGTGATAGAAAAGCAAGCTTCACCCAGCATATCTGTCCTCATTGCTCAATGTCCTACACATCAACATTTCTGTCTGATACTGGAAGTACTTGACTTGTGAAAATTGATATTCTAGACTTCCTACAGGGTCCTGCTTCAAAAGCTATTTTCTAGATGAGTTTGTTTGCCAGAAACTAACTCATCTGCTGGAGTGACCTGCTGGCCTTGTTAGTCTGTATCTGTAAAGAGGAGGACAGAGCGTTGTGCTTATCCTGGAGCTACATCAGTCTGGCAGACCAGCACAGTCAGTTGTCATCGTAGCACATCCTAGCAGTGATGCCCACTGAGGGCATCATGATCATCAGTGATGCTATGCAGTTGTCACTAGACTGATCCTTGAACAACTTTCAGCAACAGCATTGTTCTCTTTAGATGGTGGTTCAAGCATTACCGCAAACCTGGTTACCTCAGTAACACAAGCTGTTCTGTTCGTTGATAACAATTAATGCTTGTGGCCTTGACACAGCATCTGCCAGAAATAACTCTCCAGAATGTACCTATAAAATGTAATAGTGTACCAGATATCAGGGATGTTTTGTGCACTCTCCCTTCATAAACATTTGGATCACAGATGGGGTGCAGCAACTCTCTGCCTGCTTTACAGTCTCTGTTTTGATACCAAAGACCAAGGGTTCCACCTATCTCATTAAAATGATTTAACAACTACTGTATCATTTGCACAAAAATATCTCTTTGCAAACTAGTGGATCTAGTTGAAGCTTCCAGGTCTACCATGTCTTTTCAAATCCTGTGCTCTATATTATCTTGCTTAGCATGTGATGCATATACATTTATTCCGTATGCTGCCTTATGTCACTTGTCAGTAACAGACTAGATATATGGAAAGAAACACACTCACCTTAGGTAACTGCTGCACACACAGTCTGATGTAGACCCCAGGCTCCTCTTCTGACCTCTTATTTTGTGTGGTCGCTTGGGTGGTGGCTTTGGGACCATCCCAACAGGTCTGAAGCTCTGTTTCACTAATGAATAGAATGAGATTCTCATTATCTCATGAGAAGTCTGCAGTGAGAACAAGCAACATTTGATGTGTGAACAAATGAGGGAAATACCTAGATACCTTTTCAGAAGACAGCTGAAGTCTTTGATGCTCAGTTGCCAATACTGGAATGACATCTACTGTTTCTCAGCTGGTGGTGTGGTTTCTTTAAAATCTGGGGCTGATTTGTGTTTTAATTTCAAGAACAATTAAACTTCAGGCAAAATAAAAAGCAAGTAATATATTAGAGGACCTCTACTGGATTTCAAAGCAGGCTAGAAAGTCCATAAACACCTTTAGTGTGGATTGCTCTTGCTACATCATAAATTTGTTCCCTGTCTCAGCAGGGCAGGGGAATACATGATTCACCTTCAACCAAATGTATTTTTGGAAAAAAAAGCAACTTGAAACGAAAGTAAGTTGAAATCTTACCTTAAACAAATCCACTCCTGTATCTTGGTCTTCTGTGAAAAGCAATGGCTGTGAAGTAGTCCAGAGCATTGAAATCCCTCTGAAATAAATGCAGGCAACTACCCTCACACTGACAGGTTGCTCTCGTGGTTGCACTGATTTCAAATCAATGGTATTAACTACAAAGCAGGATTTAACCCAATCTGCTGTTACCAGAGTGATAAGTCAAGCCCATTCTTGGTTCAACAGCTTGGGTGTTTCCGATTTGGTTCAGCTTAGAAATTCAGCACTATCAGTAGGAATTACTTCTATTGAAAAAGGAAAAAGAAAGCCTGCAGGAGCTGATGAGGATACCAGGAAAAGCAGAATGAGGCAGTGCCTAAAAAGACAACTGCTATGCTTTGGATCCTCTGCAGCTGCCAGTGGGCTTTCCCCTAGACCCAGAAGACAGAAACTAGAAGAACAGTGAGAACAAAAGAAAAGAGACAGAAGAAGTGAATGGCAGAACCCACTTTGACAAGTTCAAAAAATTAAGATGAAGTTTTTCTAACAGATGAGGAAAAGGTGCAGTGAAAGGCAAAGAATTCAGATACTCTGTCAAACAAGTCAGCTCTTGACTCTTCCCATAGTGTGAAGGTCAATCAAGACTTTATGTAAGATAACAAGAGGTTAGAATTGAAGCTTGCCAACAAAAAGTTGGTGTATTCCAACTTAGCTTTCCACTGGATTAAAATATGACAAATTGAGCAATTTTTATTGAAGGCAGTTTGTCAAACCCTTCTAAAACAGAGTACTGTATCTCCTGAGAACATACATGCCTGAAGACAGAGTATATTCTGGAAAATATGTGATCCTTATGCTGGATGTGCTAATTCCCTAAGAAGTACTCCATTATATTTTTCCTTAAGCTAGCTAAAATAGAGTTCCCCAGTGCTGATCAACTCCGAATCTATTAAAATTTATATAAATCTGGAAAAACTCCACTGAAATTAGACTGGTGGAAAAGCCAGTGCCAGACCCTAACTGAGCCTCATGGGGAAAACTGAAAAGTCCGAAGTTCCTGAGAGTTCTCTATTGAACCAGCGGAGCAGGGATTTCGCCCTAGCTGCTCTCCAGGCCCAGGGATAGTCAGCCTGTATTTTCTGTAATGTGGAAGGGATGGAAGAAATCAGAAGAGTGCATACAATAAATCAACTGGCAGTCTCTGAAAAATAACTGTCCTGTCTCCTTAATATGAGAGAGAGTAATGTTCTGAGGGCAGGAAGAATTTGGCTTGAGACAGAAAACATTCCCCTGTAGTGGGACAAAAAGTGATCATTGTGTAGTTTAATCAGTCTCAGGCCCCACTTTGAGGGCTACAGCGTGTTGCCTGCAACAGCACGTGTAATAATGTTTGCTGAAATATAAACTATGGCCATAAACCCCCAAATGGAAGGTCAGAAGTCAACTGAGGATCTGGCCACAGATGTTCAGCAGTAGAGATCAAAACGCCATTCATCAAATTCAGCACTTTTCCTCGAGGAACAGGTTGCAGAAATGTCTCTGCCCATCTTCACATTAAGTACGTTTGATCTGCATATAACAAAGCTGTACACCACAAACCACCAGGCTACTCAAAGAACTTCACGTTTCCTAATTTCTACTTGTCCTGTGCTTGATAATCTTAACAGAAAATTCGCAAACACAGCTACCTTAATACTGCAATATTTTTCAAGTTTGTCTACCACTGTGAAGAATCATATGACACCATCTAGCTCTCCCCCAGCCCTTGATAGATTTTCCTAAAGCTGACATTTGATATGATAGAATGTATTGTAATCAATTCTTACAGCTGTAGCACCAGTGGATTTTTATTAACTTGCACAACAACAACAAAAATCCGATAAAAAATGGGCCCTCATAACCAATCAGCCTTGATACATCCTGAACGCTGCTTTAACAAGCAGGGAGTAATGTAGTGTAATTGGTACTCCAGTTTAATTATTCTGTTCTTAAATCTAATATTGCAGCTGTGGGTTGAGTTTACACCACAGCTTTCAAGAAAACATGAAAGTGTGGTACATCTGTGCAACAGAAAGCTAAACATCTCTCGTCTGATGTGTTTACAATGACATTTGATAGCATGGAAGGGTTTGGAGTTCATTCTTAAAGCTTCAGAACCACATTTCAACACTGCAGAAAAAGGGAAAAGTTTCCAATCTCCTTGGAGCAACTCAGTCCACATTAGCCTGACGATAATGCTGTTGCAGGCATTGCAGGAAAAATGCTGCCTGTAACCATTCTTCTAGAACCTTGAAGCATTTGTCACCTGGACAATGGAAAAGCGCATGAGGATTTCTTCCCCTGCAGATGACACAAGGAATTCTTTTAAAAACAAACCACTCAAAAAAGTTTGCAACTAGACAAGTAAAACAAGACCTGACATGCATAAACCAGACAAGACTATTTCAAGAAATGTTATTAACTCGATGATTCAACATGCTTAAAAACGGCAGTTTTCAGTTTAACAGATGGCAGAACAGCTTACGGTATCTTGAACTTCATAGGATCATAGAACATTAAGGTTGGAAGAGACTTCCAAGATCATCAAGTCCAACCATAACTCACTGGCTGGGTTCACATTCTGTATAACTAACAGCTTCAGCATTATGTACTTGTTAGTGAATTTATTAAGCCCGTAAGTAGTTCAAGAAACTTAGAAACAGGCCCATAAATGTCATCTGCAGTTTGCAAACTGCAAGTATCTGACTGTTTTGATCAAGGTTTTTACGGGAAAGTTAAATGGTTATTAAAATCATTTACTACTGCTACACGAAAAGGGAGTGAGCCTGCTGAAGAACTCAGACTGTGATAAGATGTGATAGGCTGTAGATCAAATGCATTAGCATTTCTGCTTATGTCTAAGCCCTGTTTTTTGAACATTATGAAGCTTATAGTGGATTTAAAAAAGGGACTGTGGAGCAGATGGAACATTTTCCCTTTCCTGTAATCTATTCTTAAATGATCTCATCAGGCTACTTTTCTTGTTCTCAGCATTAGCTGCCTCCTATAATTTTCTGGAGGATGCACCATAGGGTGGGTTTAAGAGGTTACTTTCTGCTCATTCCTCTGTAGCAGTCCACACCAATGTCGTGATCTATGCCCTTTAACAGATAAAAGCAATCTCACTGATGAAGCTTAACTATATTTCCATGGTACTCTGGAATATATTAAGTTTTTAAACTTTATTGTTTCAGTCACAATTAAGACTATCTGAAGCCTCTTCATAAAAAGGGGCCATAACAAAAGCTGTACGCTAGCAACTCGGTCAACGGATGCATTGGTTCTGCATCAAAAATACCGTAAGAAGGACAGATCTCCTGGGGAGGCAAATCTGTATCAATATTTCAGTCTCTTGAGTGCAGACGTCTGATACAATAAAATGCAACACCTGACCTTCCCCTCCTTTCAACCAGCTGAGAAACAAATATTGTCCTTAGAAGGGAAGAAATGCATTTGTATTTTTTGGTTTTCGGGTTTTCCCCCCTTTCATAACATCATAATGTTCCCTTCATGGGTGGAAAACTTAATCTTCAAGTTCAAGCCTGTTTTCTTCATACAGTTCAGGATGAGATGACTTGGAATACCGGGAGTATTTCAGATGAAGGAAATCACCCAATTCATCCAGAGCGTTCAAAACCTGTAAGGCCATTATACTGTGTCAGTTCTCTTGCATAATAAATTAATTTCTAGTCATCACTACTTTTCAGCAGAACAAGAAGATCATTAAAACATCCGTTAAAAAAGTTTAAAGGGCAAAAGGTCAAATTTTGCTTTTGTTCTCCTGCTGAACATCAGTCATAGATGAACAACAGCATCTATGAGAAAAGAATTTTCTCCTTCTGTAGGCTATGGTTTCTAGTAAGTACATTAAACAAGCACAGATGACAGAAAGGCGACCTTCTTCTCAAAGCGCAGGGAGATAATAATCCAGATACAATATTATCTTTGCTTGTGCCAAAGTGGTGCGTAAAGCAATACATCAGTATTTCCCTATAGATCCCGAAGACTGGAGCTGCCACTGCCTTTTCTTAGTTAGAACTCAGTCCCCAGTGCTGATCTGTCTTCATAAATACATTCCCTGAATAATTCAAGGTACTTTTATTGCACTTAATTCTTGTATTAGTTAATTGCATTGATATTGCAATGTAATTTGCTGAGCTGCATATGTTACACTCATTAGATTCAGAAAAAAGCCAGGGAATTATATCATAGCAAAGCAGCTCAGTGTGTTGCAGCATCTATCTGATCCACATTCAAAAGCATCCAACCATTTGGCTTCAAAGAAGAAAACAGCAATTTTGAGTTTGAGCCTGTTTCTGTTAAGCTACTAAAATGAGCTCAAGAGCGAAAAAGGAGCAATTTAGCACTCGTTTATGCAGAGCGATAGCTTCCAGATCATTAAGAAAGTTATTCTTGGGAGCTTGCCCTTTCATGGATCTTTTCTCTTTTTATTTCCAGGCTGAATTTCAAAACAAATTTTGCCAAAGGGAAAAGTTTTCATTGAGCTCGTTACCTGTTGTTACCCTGGGTTTAGGAATATTCAGGAAGTGTTTGTCCTAAAAACTTTCCATCTGCAAGTAATTATACTCAGGGCATTTCCATTCTCCCATACTGTAAGGACGTTTAAAGAATGCCGTAAGTCCTATGGTGATGACCTCAAGTTCAGAGGCAAAAACACAGCCCATGCAGGAATGATGGCTGAGTGTGTTTCAGACCTTCACTGGTACCAAGAAGCAGCTGTGTGCAGGTAGCAGGAAGTGAACGTGCAGTTACGGCCCAAAAATGTCATAGATGTGACATTTGGGAGTTCAGACACAGGAAGAAAATCAAAACAGTGTC
>VZRI01007566.1:450-27132 GCA_013397515.1 Upupa epops
TGTGGTAGGGGGATTGAACTGGATGATCTTTCCAGGTTGCTTCCAATCCGTAATATTCTGTTCTATAACTTGGTCTAAGTGATCCTGCTGTGGCAGGGGGATTGGACTAGATGATCCATTAAGGTCTTCCCATCCCTGATGATTCTGTGATTCTATGATTCTAAGATAACCTGTGCTTCTGGGTCCTTCACTGCTGCTCCCAGTGCCTTGTAATCCCTCTTGATGTTCTTTAGGTTATTCATTGTTGCATTGGTGCTGCCCACATGGAGCGACAGCAATGGACAGTAATCAGTGGGGCATACAAGGTCCAGTAACCTCTCTGTGACATCTCTGATGCAGGCCCCTGGTAAGCAGCATACCTCTCTAAATGAGATGATTTTATAAATAACATAAATCACAGAATTATTGAGGCTGGAAAAGACCTCTAAGACCATCAAATCCAGCCTATGACCTAACATACCCACACCAGCTAGACTATGGCACTAAGTGCCAAAGTGCCACATCCAGTCTTTTCTTAAACACCAAGGATGATAGGGATTCTACCACCTCCCTGGGCAGCTCATTCCAGTTTCTAACCACTCTTTTCATGAAGAAGTGCTTCCTAACATCCAACCTAAACCTCTCATGGTGCAGCTTCAGGATATGCACTCTTGTCCTGATGCTAGTTGCCCCACCTGTCTACAACTTCCCTTCAGGTAGTTACGGAGAGTGATAATATCTTCACTGAGTCTCCTCCTCCTGACTAAACAACCCCAGCAACCTCTGCCTCTCCTCATAAGACTTTCCCTGTAGTCCCTTCACCAGTCTTGTTGCTCTCTTCTGGACAACCTCCAGCACCTCAATATCTTTCTTGAAGTGTTTTGTTCTTTTCTTTTAAGGAACGTTACGACTGGGTTATGATATTGCCAAGCTGGCTTTGAATGAATTTGGCAGGAGTGAAAGTAGGGCAGGAGTACCCATGATGACATAATAGAATTGTCTGGACTTACGAGCAGACAAGTTAGGATGGAATGAATGTAGCTGTCCTTACAGCTTGAGTGACAGCAGGGAAGATAACTCATTCTTGGTGAATTGTATGCTGGTGTAGGAGAGTTAACTGCATCTTTCCAAAGTTTCAGCCCTGAAAAATATTGCTCTAGAGCAATGAAAGATTACAAAGACCTATCACCTTTGACAGCAAAAGTTGCACTTATGTTGGTCTTATAGACCCTTTATTAGCAATAATTTCATTCAAAATCAGACTAAACTCTAAATATTTTTCAATATTTCTGGATTTATAGGCACTTTTTAATGATTTAAATATCACTGCAGGAACTCAACTTGATTTTAACTATTAGACTATATATATAGTAACCAGAATGATTTTTTTATCATTTATTTTCAGGAGTTAGAATCAGCTCTTTAGCTGTTAGTTGAATTGCATAACTTCTGTGCCATCTGACTTGCTAATGAGCTTGTCACCTGCTTACATTAATGCCAAAGATCTAATGTCAAGGACACATACCATGTTGGTACAGGCTGTGCAGTCCAGAAGCTGACATGCTCACTCTCTGGGGTAGGCATCTGTCTAGCCAGTGTAAGCAGCATGCCCTGCTGTCATTCCAGAGGGAAAAAATGCTAAGTGACAGCTTAACAAGAATTGAAACAGTGAGTAAGGAATAACAGGGAACAGTGGGAATAAAAACATACAGTATGGTTCCTTCAAAGAGCTTCTCCTTATTTACTGAGTGCCCAAATTTAAATGAGCATTATTTCTTCCTACCTGCTTGCCAAAGAAGATTAAAATCTTGCCTCAGAAAACAGGCTTGTTTTACAGAGAAAACAGTGCTATTATTAATTAATCTTTTTCTTAGTATAGAATGCCAGAGATTATCACTGAAACAATACATTTACTGTTTCCAAAGTATTTAATCATTCTATCCGAGTAGCTAAGGAGTTCAGCACGTTGTAACCTACAAAGTGGTTACAGATGGAGAAAAGACTAAATGAAAACATGGGGATTTAACGAAGCAGTACCACAGAGAACTGACTAGTCAAAGAGAACAAGGATGGAGCACTGGATGCCAGCTCTGGCTGGAAAGCATTTACATGACATTCTTTAAGGCAGACCCAGTTCTGATGATGGAAGTGAAAGAGCTGTCGCAAATCATTTTGCAGAAACAATCCAATTAGCTCAATGATGAAGGAAAATTTGGACAGTTATTAAAAAATAAGTAGGATATGTTCGGATTTGGTTTGTTTTTTAAGGAAATTATACTGCCTGGATGAACTTCAACTAACTCAGCTTTAGCAGTCATTTAACTCTTTTCCAGCTGCCATTTGTTCTGCATCTTACTTGCATAATTTCTTTTAGTACTAAGATTTGTTGATCACTATTATTTTCTTCTTGAAATCATGATCCTAAAAAGCCTTTTATGTAAAGCTGCGACCCAAGATTTATCCTGGCTTAAGACTATCCCTGTTCATAAAAACTTCTGCTACAGGTTTGGGACAGGAAGCGGCAACTGGGTCCCTGTCACCATAGCACACTCTCACTGGTGTCATTTTTTTCAGTGCTCCAGCAGACTGCCTCAAAAACCTTTCCTAAGAGCCTTCTTCTGTTGTTTGGTAACATTCTCATCTGTGTTCAGTGGTTTTTTTTGAGTGAATCTTTTTGGTGACCTCTGCCCACTCTCTTTAAGAAAAATAGTTTATTTGCAGTGCAGATACAGCAAAGAAGACTTTATTCAAACATTTGCAAAAGGTTGGCTGCAGTGCCATGGTACTCAGCATATGGAAGTAGGTAGAACTTGTCTGTTTTTGCTGGAAAACAACACTCTCTCTGCTGTGGTTACACTGCAGATGATATTCAGACTGATTAGTTAGTAAAGTACAAGCTACAGTTACATTAGCCTGTGGCTGCAGTGCTGACATAACTAATATAAGATTAACAATTCATGTATGTGAAAAGATGAAATACAGGGCTGAATTTATTTGATATTATTTGTGTTCCTTGGAAATCCACCTCCTGATGGGACATACTTATTTTTAAATGAATATCATGTGTTGCAGAGAACTTGCACAGCAGGGAGTTACAACAATCATCTCTTGGTAGCTTTACTAAATAGGCTGCTGGCACACATCCATCTCTTATTCAGTGTCTTATTTTGTTTACTTTGTACTCCATTGTTCCTATTACTTATCCCATGTTTTAGTTTATTGCTCATTTTCTTTGCGTCGGTTATAATTTTCCAGGTCACTTTGTTCAGACATCTGCTACCGTATGCAAAGAGACTCTGCAAATTGGATATAAACAACTTAAAAGTATAGAATTGTTATTTAGTGGCTAACACAAATACAAGGTAGCAATGATTACTGTTCTATTTAGCTAAGTATTAGTGAGCTGACCACTATGCTCCTAATGGTCATCAGTCATGTGGGGAAGGGCTAGAGTTCACTGCCCCCTGTAGCATATCCCCAGTAGTGGTGAATTGTTTTCCAAATCCTTGCTTTTCCCTTTAATATTTTATACTTCCAGTGTTCATGCTTTTCCTTTTGGACTTCCTTCCTTGAACCTTTCTCAACATCTCTGTCTCCAATTTTACCTGCCTTATGTGCTTCTGCTCTACACACCACTGTAGCGCTGTTTATCACAACTTGAGAAACAGCGTCCTCAGCAGCCTGAGCCAAGGTTATGTGTCTGAGCTGTGTCAGAGCTGTGACTCTGATTGCAGAGTGGCAGATCCCTCAGAAGGGTGGGTGTCACACTTTGCCACATCATTCTTCATGTTGAAGCGCCTGGCCATTTCTGGGATTCCAGCTCATGAAATGCCCTGGAGATATTCTTGGGCAAGTGTAGGCCTATTAGAAGATATATAACTTCCAACAGGCTATTTTGTGAGCTCACAGTCCTTGGTAGTTTATTATTGACTGCTAGCTGTCTTCCTTGGGCCTTGGTGGAGACAATCTACAAAGTTGATCTTAGAGTTTGCTGAACATTAAAATCAACATGAGTTTTGCTCTTCATCTTTCAGTAAGCTTTGCATTGGGACTCAGACTGTAAACAGTTTTGGATAAGGCAACAGCCTTTTCAGGTCTGTATCTGAGATCTGGAACGGACTATCTTGTATCAGTATATTTAGGACTTTACAGACATGGTGTCATGTGCTGTGTCTGTAAAAGGTCATTCAGCACATTGGATCAATTAGCCTCCAAGGTTTCCTTATAGAATAAAACATATTATAGACTTTCTTGTAGACATTCGGTTTCATGGAATCTCTAGCTCTGATTCATGAAAGACAGATCTTTCAGTGGATTGTAGAGATAAAAGAACATGTGTCTTCATTATTTCTCTTTGAATGACACAATGCAAAATGAAATTGTATTTACACTGTATTTAACTGAAATGACATGTTCTTGATATATTTAGTTATTTATAGTTGTCTAGATTTAAGAAGTGTTCCATATATTTCTTTCAATGCTTTTCTATTTTCCAAGTAATGAATTTATTCCAAGGGACACATCAATTTTACAAGGAAAAGAAAGGAAGCACTAACTCTTTTTTTCAGAGCATGCTATAAAAATGGAATAAATCATGTTTTGATAATAAACATTTGCCAATGTAAATGGGCCAAAGTGCCAGCACTGGTAAGTGCCTGACTATCACATTAATCATGGTCAGAGTGCAGGCTTATGCAGCTAGACACCATGCTCTGGAAGTGCTTGGGCATGCATTCCCTTCCCAGACGGATTTGTCATTTGAAGAATGGCTGGTTGTTACTAGTCATCAGTGTACACTGTCCGTTTTGAGCAGTGAATTTACAGTTATTCAGCCTCAATGATTCCTGACAAGCAGAAATGGAGCCATATTCTATTTTCTGAAATGTCTTCTCTCATTACACATTGGTGCTCCTTTGACAACTTCTCTTCCTGCTGTCATAAATTCCTGTCATTCAGCTTCCAATGAACTCAAAACAAAGCTCATTTTTTTATTAATTAATGACTGCTGATAGTCAGGGTTTCTCCCTTCATCAATGCAGTGTTCTCCTCATTCCTTTTTTAATGACATATGATGACATAGATGCAACTTTTGAAGTAGCAAGTATCTTCGTCTTTCCACAGGGCTTATTGTGTATTGCAGTGCTATCAGGTGAACATTACTGCCAATAGAAGGCAAAGCACTGCAGTATGAGATGTTTGATGGGTTACATCCAGTGTGAGAATGACTGACATCAATCTCATATGTGTCTTAAAGCAAGTAACATGAATGTTTAACTTATTAAAGAAGTAAACAGACGTGCAAGTGTGTGTTTCATGATAGTCTCCTTAGACATTGTCAACATTTTGCTCTAAATTCGATGAAAAGTTTGGAAGGTATGTTTCACAAAGACTTTCCCCTCCACATGTTATCCTGACAGCTGTATGATATGCCAAGATAGGAAGCTAGAATAGTAAATTTCCAATAAGATACAAAAATCACTATTAATTTGAGTTATGTTCCCATTTCTCAAGAGTGATTACAAGCCAATTCCAGAAGCATCAGAGTTGTCCTAACAATTTGCAGGTTGGCCCTTATAAGTAAACAGAGACTATTCAGTCCTGGAGTTATACATGAGAATACCTGAGAATTAAAAAAACATATTTAACACATCTTTCTCTACATTCAAATCATTAATATGAAAACATTTTTATGGATGCCGAACATTGCTACATATTTCTGTTACTTGCCACTTCTGTACTGCCGCTTCAGATCTGGTCAGTGGTTGACATAACCTGAGGAAATACTGTGAACAGAGAACAAATCACCCGAAAATCTGCAGAATATGTTTAAAGATGTTGCACTGCCCTGTATGAATTAAAGAAGCAAACACGTACAGGAATGAAAAGACATTACCCTGCACTTAGATCCCTAGTTTTCAAGGGTTTGAACATTTGAAACTCTGTTTGGCTTCAGTATGAATCAGGGTTATACAAATCAGTGAAAGTCAATCCAGCAGAGTAGACTATGACAGTGAGTAAGTATCCATTTGTGTCTGATTACTTCCTAAATCATGTAATGAAATAAAACAATATTTTAGAATGAGTCATCTTTCATATTCAAGAAAATGCAAAGACTATTAGACAACTAGAAAGTAAAGCTGCGTCTCGGAACTGGTAAGAGATTTTCTTGGGAAAAAGATACTGAAACAGAACCCTAGGAATTTTTTGAGGCTTGGGGGTCACAGAGTGTTCTACACAAATTAAGGCAAGGGAGAAGTGAAGAAAGAGAGATAGTGTGGAACCATTTCTGCATCTAGATGAGAAAAGCTCAACAACAAATGCATTAACAAGATAAGCTTATTTATTAAAGGTTTAATAAAGCAGAATGAAAAGAGTAAATCTTATATCCCTTCAGTTCCCAGACACACCCTGCATTTCTGAAGTGTCAGTCAGACCCTGGATGGATTTTCCATGTTGCACAGATCCTGTCCATGGAGCAGAGTTCTCCCTTTTAGCTTTTCTATCTAATGTATAATTTCCTTACATTTTGTAAGTCTGCAGTGAAGGAAACTGAACAACTTCTCTGTGCAGCCTGTTCCATGGTCTGTCACCCTCAAAATAACGTTTTTCCTTAAGTTTAGATGAGACTTCTCATGCTGTAGTTTCTCCTTGTCTATCACAGGGCATCACTGAAAAGAGACTGGCCCCAACGTCCTCGTTTCTAAGTATTAATTAGATCCCATTCAGGTTGCCTTGTTACAGTGAGTTGAGCTCATCATGCGGCCAAGGATTTGTGCAGCACAAGGCAGGCCTGCACCAATGCAGATTAATTGCCATGTGGGTCCCTAGCTCCTATTTGGGTAACAGTCTCTCAGCCACGTTCAATACATAGGGTTAAGGTTAGGGTTTACTGGATCAAAGGGAGGGATCTAACTTTTACTGTTCCTGTTCACTATTTTCTTAGATTCAGTGAGGCTGGAAACTGATCAAAAGTACATACATGTTTGAATAAGTGCAAATCTAAAGCATCAGTCTAAGAATTTTAACTTCTAAGCAAAATGCAGCTATGGCTGCAATATTTATGCAGAAGGACATCAATTTAGACAGTGAAATTTTGGGTAATTTGAGTAGTATGATCAACTACAACAGGGAGAAGAAAGTTCAGTAAAAGTCATTTAAGAGATATTTGTCTGGAGAAAGAATACCCAGAATCTTAAATGCTGGGTTGAAAATCTGATTATGTGTAAACAATTAGAAAGGAAAAATTTAAGTCCAGATATCTTTCTGTATCAAAGCTGAAAACATGGGGTTTTTCTATGTTTGAGAACAGTAATACAGAACATATGCAGTTGCTTCATTAGAGAAATGAAAGTGAAGTAGCTAGAAAATGGGAGTAATGGAGAATTGCGGATGTGCTGGATTCACATAGATGGCTAGGGAATGTCGCACATTTGATGGAGGTAAAGTACCATGTTAGACAGGCATGCTAAAGCCATGTTTCTGCAAGCTATAGAGAAAGGTTATGTGGACCGCAAGAATGTTAGAAGCCCCTGACTCTGAAAAATTGATTGTGTCCTTACAAAGATAGCTGTGGTCTTTTGCTGCTCTTCCATGATCCATGTGGGGATCCACAGGGGTCACAGGATTTGAATAGATAGTAAGCATAACCTACAACACTCCTTCTGATGGTGATATCAGGATGATATTCAATAGGCATCCCCTTTTTTTCTCTCCCATGTGTTTTGTTACTTTCTGGCCTGGGCTGCATAAATGGAAGAACAAATTGCCAAAGTTAATGCTTGTCATACAGTGGTACTGAAATAGCTGAGCTATCCGGTTATTGATGGAGTAGAAATAAGTAAGAGCTACTAGGATGCAGTTAAAAAGGGTGACATAAACCTCCTAGCTGGATATTTTTGATGTGTGCAGAAATCCAATTTAAAAGGATTTACAGGAACTGAGAATGTGACACTGTTGATGTGACATTTTGAGTTTCTTCATGTCAGTTCTGTGTAATGATTGTTGAGTTAGTGTACTTGCGTATTGTGAGAATAAAGGCTTTACTTTAGTTCTAAGCTGTGCTTCAGGCAGATGGGAATATTTTCTTGATATAGAAAATGGCTATAATAAACAAAGAAATATAGGTGAGGTTAATCATGATGGTTAAAGATCTGTTAGTCCTGAATATATTGCCTGATTTAGCAGAACAGCAGGGGTGTTTCCTTTTCCTTCAGAAATCTGGCTTGCAAAGTAGTTGGTGAGTAATAATAGGTTTTGAAAGTTTTAGTCAATTTTAAACCAGAAGGATTCTAGCCACTAACATTTTGGGAAAGTAAATTGATTTCCTGAATAGCATGGAGTCTTTTGTCATATCACAAACAAGTCTAATCATTGATTGTTCTTCCATATGGATTCCATTGTTACAGGTATTTCCATTTAGGAGTCATTAGATTTATTACCAATCATAATATTTTTGCACATTCATTGGTTTCCCTTCACCCAGGAATCCTTGAGTATTTAAATTAATTAGAGATAGGCCTAAGCCATGACTTTGAGACTCTGAGGTTTGTCTGCATTCTCCTATGTGAGCTTTTCCCATAAGGTTTGAGTTCAGTTGCATCCCACTAATAATCATCATTTTGACCAATGCAGAATCAGTTAGGAGATGTGGTACAGAAGGTTTGTGTTGAAGGCAGCTGCACAGATAGCTTTTCTGAAGAGGCATTATATATGAATGGGGTGTCAGCAAGAAATACATCCCTTGCTTTCCACGCTTCCTAGTGGACAATCTGTGCAAAGGAAAGTTTCTTTGCAAAACCAGCAATTTAAAGATGACTTACAGAGAAAAAAGGTACTTCCAGTAATTTTATTTGTAAAATAGAATTCGGATTAATGAGTTGTGCATTAATTTTAGGATTCTTTTCCCCTAATAACTCCTTTAAAAGTATATGAAATTTATATGATCAAGACTGAAAAAAAATCTTTATTCAATATTCAGAATAAATCATAGAGTCATAAAATCAGGAGTCATAAAAGCATTGAATGGTTCCAGTCCTGCTGTCATGGACAGAGACACCTCCTACAAACCACCGTCCAACCCCACCTTTGAATACATCCAGTGATAGAACACACATAACTTCCATAGGCAACCTGTTCCAGAGTCTCACAACCCTCTGAAGAATTTCTGCCTTGTATTTAATCTAAATCTTCAGATGGAAGCCTTTCCCCCTTGTCCAATCACTACATGTCCCTGTAAAAAAGTCCTTCCCCAGCTTTCTCGTAGTCCCCCTTTGGATACTAGAAGGCTGCAATAAAGTCATCCTGCAGCCTTCTTTTCTTTTAGATTTGTTTTAAGTGGTCAGTTCATAATGGTTATTCATTTCCTTTATTTAGAGGTGCTAAGTTTAATTTAAACTTATTAATGTAATTTATCCCTCAGTTCAGTTTTGCATTTATCCCTCAACTAGTGTCTTTTTATAACTTCATATTGCATATAATCACATTTTCATTAATTTATTATATATACATTTCATTAATAACAAATACCTGTTTGAAAATGCATTATTCTGCATTTGACATCCCATATTTCATTAAATAATATTCTGAAAAAAACCTTTCTGAATGCACCTTGCTGTATTTGCTGATTTTAGTACAGAAACCAACAGCTGCTTCTTTTCTCAGGGAAGAGTAAAAATGGAAGCAAGCAATCAGTGTTAGTCAAACTAGATTATACACTGTGCTTACCAACATTGTGTCTGCAGCATCAGTGGCAGATAAAAGCAGTTGTAATTTGATTCATATCAATGTCTAAAATAGCTGAAACGGCCATTGATGGATTTAAGCGCAGGCTAGTATAGATAAGCAATTTATCACAGATGTTAACTTTATATCGCCAAGGGAACAAGGAAGCAATTTTGCTGTTTTCTGAAAACAGACTGCTCTGGGTCAATGTACTGTGACATAATGAGGTGCTGTGCATTAATATGCAATGAGTATAGTTAAATTCCAGTGAGGACAGCTAATGCCAACTCCACACACCTCTCATCTGCGGTGTGAAAGATTCTCTTGCTATAGTTTGCCAGCAATTCATGCTGAAGTTTTTCCAGTGAAAGGAGATGACCTGAGATTATGTTGTCCTCAGAGTGACTACATTTACTCTAAGATATCAGTGTATCTATTCTGCCCTGCATGTGATGGTTTAGAAAACAAAAATGAAGAAGATTATCACAAGATTACAACAGCAGTATTTTGGAATTTTGATTTATTACTTTTTAAATGTTTTTTAAGCATGGTTTTTGATTCTGAACTAGATATTGCGTTGAAGTAATAGGTAGGAGAGAAGCTGTGGCAATTTCAGTACAGACCATGAAATCTGGATATCATCTTAAAAACTCCATTCCCATATCATTGTCAGATAGGCTTTGAATATATGTTCTGGAGAGCTTACATAAACAGAACTTCAAATGTGCCCATTTCTACACAGCACTTTGGACAAGCACTTGGAAATTACACTAATTCAGGTAAGTTCCAGTTTTTTCTTTTCTTCACAGGCACTATGATTACGCTGGATGCCACAGGGGTTAAAATATATTTGAAAGTGTCTCTGTGTTCTTGCAGTTCCCTGAATGTGCTGTATCCTGCATTTTATTTTCATTGACCATAGGAAGAACACTCCTTTCTTTTTCTGTCAATTGCTTTTGGAAGAGGATGCTGAACAGTGGCATTAATGGTTTGCAGCTTGGAGAAATTTTCTTATCCCAAGAGCACTGAATATTACAACAATTGACACAGAGGTGCTAGCATCAGCAACATTGTGCTTCTCCCTTCCACTGCTAGTGGCATTGATGACCAGCTTAGAAGGGGCTAGAGAGTATCAAGTGAGGAGCCTGGGGACAGAAGTGGCAGATTGCCTTCCATTTTGTTTTAGATTTATGCATTTTAAGCCACTTCTCATTGATGTTTGGGAAGACTCCTAGCAGAAAAATACACAAAAGAAGAAAGTAAAATTGTGGAATATACCAAGCAAGAATCCTTGGTGATGGCAAAGTCAATACAAGAGAATAATTAGTTATTGCAAGTGCTATTTTCATTTCCCATTCCCAGCTGCTGTTTTAGCAATGGATTTACTGTGCTTAAGAACTTGTCTTTGTAGAACCCAAGAACGACTGTTTCCATTGGTTCCTCTTTATGTGTCATAGAAAGCAGGAAAAGTCAGTAATAGTAATTTTTAATTTTCAGTAAGAAATTAGCTTGTTTCTGGTTTTCTTGCTCTTCTTATTTATATTAGAACTTTAAAAAATTGTCCCAAATTGACTGCCATTGCCAGATGGAACCAGCAATCTAGAGGGTTCCTGGAGTGTGCTGAGGATAACTTTCTCATTCAAGTGATAGGGGAATCTACAGGAAGAGATGCTGTCCTTGACCTTGTCCTCACCAGCTAGGAGGGGCTGGTGAGTGAAGGGAAGCTCAAGGGCAGTCTCAGCTGCAGTGATCACAAAATAGTTGAATGTAAGATTGTTAGGGTACCTAAGAGGATGCACAGTAAGCTTGGAACCCTGGACTTCAAGAGAGCTGACTTCACGCTCCTCAAGAATCTACTTGGCTTCATCCTCCTGACAGCCACCCCTCACATATTTATATGAGGTCACCCCTCAGCTTTGTCTTCTCCAAGCTAAAGAGACCCAGCTCCCTCAGCCTTTGCTCATAAGGGAGGTGTTCTACTTCCTTCATCATCTTTGTAGCTCTACGCTGGACACCTTCCAGCAGCTCTGTGTCCTTCTTGAACTGAGGGGCCCAGAACTGGACACAGTACTCCAACCTTCACTAGCACAGAGTAGATCTGATCTGTTAATCACCCCCTTCTGATCTCCTCCAGGATGCTGTTGGCCCTCTTGGCCACAAGAGCACATTGCTGTCTCATATTCACCCTGCTGTCTACTAGGACACCCCAGGTTTCATTCTCCTCCACTACTCTCTAACAGGTCAGTCCCCAACCTATACTGGTACCTGGGGTTGTTCTTGTCCAGATGCAAGACTCTACACTCACCCTTATTGTACCTCATTAAGTTTCTCTCTGCCCAGCTCTCCAGCCTGTCTAGGTCTCACTGAATGGCAGCACAGTCTGCTGGGATATCGGCAACACCACCCAACTTTGTGTCATCAGCAAACTTGCTGACAGAAAGGATGGACATCAGTCTTATCAGAGTGTCAACAGAGCAAGAGTACCACAGCATGGAAGCTCAAAGTAGGGCAAAGAGCTTGTGGTAAGCTATTGGAAGGACATGTCATGGCTCAATGAAAAGCTTGAATCACTAGGTTTTTTGTGGTGCAGATATTCACTGCTGGGCTACAGAAATACCAGGACAAATATTTTCAAGTTTTCAATAGACGAAGACAGTTTTTATTTCTTCTCTGGGTGACAGAAAGTTCTGTTTGATCTGCAAATTATTTTCTTCATAGTGATTTCTTTTGAAATAATATGGAAGAAAAGATCTCTTAACTCTGGTTATGGATGAATATCCAGCCCTTCATATTGCTTCATGTTTTTAGTGTACTGGCCTTTCTGAAGTGGGGTATAAGATGGGTATATAGTCAATTGGGATGATTTTTTTTCTGTTTACTGTAAAAATTCATACATGAGCCAAACTTTTATGTGGTTGCTGTTTCAGAAGAGAAACGTGTTGTGCATATTGACTAGTGTATCAGCAACCATTAGTGTGAACTGCCACAAGAGGAAGATCACTTAAGCTCTCAGCATGCTGGAGAAAGAGAGCCTTTATTTTGTAAGTAAAAGTTTTCCCAAGCTTTCTTTTCAGATCAGCAATTCTTTAAAATGTTGTGCAAGTCATTTTAGCATTCGAGAGCTGTTAGGTTTGTGTTCAGATCAAATAATGCAGTAGATGTCATTTCCTTTCTCCAGGTAATTTACCTTGGAAACGATGTTGAGTTGCAGTTGTCTTAGCCTGCCTGGAGACAGGTGTTTCTAAGATTAGCTAGTAATGACACAGCTCTGTTACCCAGGGGTGTGGTAAGTTGACAAAGCAGGATCCTGGGACATCTGAGCAAGTGCCCAGCTCACTTGCATGTCCTCCCCTCTAGCCAGAAAGGGTAGAGGGAGCTGCACAGGGAGCATTGAGAGGTGGTACTGTACTGGCCAATGGAAGTGGAAATGTCCTCTAAGGGCCAGAGGCAGCACTCCAGACTCCTGGCTATGCCATGACTCCCCACAGATACAGTGCTTCAGCTATCTTAATTGATGGAAAACAAACTAATGGTTTGGAGAAGATCAGGGTCCAATTCAGCCACTTTCTGAATCAATGCAAAGCAAAGAAACAAAAGAATAGACAGAGTTTTAATTATAGTTCTCATGATTCTGCAGTCATAGCCCTGATCTACTCAGCAGCACATACTGTGAATCCTGTGCGGTACATTTTATGCCATTTTATTTTTCTTATTTGATAGTGTTTTATATGGCCCTATGACAACTAAAACAAACATCTTGACCACAGACTCTGAATCACATTCACTGAGCAAGAAGTAGTGGTGCAGGACACAGTGGTCCTGCAGAGCAGAAGAACCTGCTGGAGGTTGTTGGCAAACACACTGACTGCCTTAGCTGGTGCAGTTTGCAAACCGTCGTTTCAGCATCCTTTCAAATACAATTTGGGCTGCTATAAGCCCTGTGCTGGAGTGGCTGCTACAGGAATGGGGTGCTTTTTAATGCCTTTGCTGTAGGAGCCATAGTCTTCAATAGAGGCAAGGAAACAAACTGCTGAGGTTGATGATATATTAAACCTTCACAGTGAATTACCATCTGTTAGAACTCATGGCCCCTACAGGCCCCAGTAGATGGTATTCAGAAAAAGGCAGCTTTTCTGCAAGCAGCAGCATTAAAAAAGACTGATTTTCTATAGATTTCTTGTGCATATTCTATTAAACACTTCTCCACTAGTACTTTGTCAGACACTTCACATACTCCAGCGCTTGTCACAGCCCTCAGTATGCCCCTACAGTGGTCCTTCTCATCACATACTATAACTTTTATTGAAAATATTTTCAGGTAAAAACTGAAAGAAAAAAAATTATTAGGAAGAACATTGTACAGAGTAATCCTTCATTTGATCTGAAAGATGAATGCCATTATAAGACTAAAAGTTATATGTTAAAATGTCTTTTTCAATAGGAATGTTGTTTCCAGCTAAATGAAGTCAAAAGTCTGAGTTAGCTATTCAGTCCTGAGCAACTAGGAGAAATGAAGCATTTATGATCACAGAATCATAGAACAACTTAGGTTGGAAAAGACCTTCAAGACTGAGTTTGACCATAAACCTAACTGGATGGTAGCTGGATGACAGACTTTGAGTTTCAGACTAACAACTTCTGAGGAAGTGGGTTTTGCAGTCAACTCTATTCTAGGATCCTGGAGAATCAACTACCCACAAGGGTGAGGAAACAAGGTTTTAGGATGTGAAGAGGGATTTGAAGATGTGGGGCACCAGAGGGGCTAGCGATCATTAGTTACTACGGGATATTTTGCAGCAACTACAGAATATTCTGTAGGATTGCAGAATGACATAAGAAAGGCTATCGAGCACTGATGATAATAAAGACTTGTGTGCTTGGATATGGGTTTTGTTCTATAGGAGACAGACATATCTGTTAGAATAGGGTATAAAACAAAGGGGGTTTTAACAATAAAGAAGTTCTTCTTGCTTTTGCCTGCTTGGTGCATACTGTCCTGTGTGGTGTGTGTTTTGTCTGCCACAACTAAAGCAGCCAACACCTAACTGTACCAAGCCCACTGCTAAATCATGTCCCTAAGCTCCGTACATCTACATAACTTCTAAACATCCAGGGGTGGCCATTTGACCACTTTCCTCACCCTTGTGGGTAGTNTCACCAACTTTGTTGCCTTTCTTTGGACCTTAAAGTCTTTCCTGGTAGGACAGCAGGGACTTCTACTTTTTAAAAAATGCTGTAGGAAAAAAAATGGTTGTGTTTTTCTTTGATAGAAATAAAATAGGAAATGAGGTTGGAGGAAGTGATGTTTAAATATTGGACCTCCCTACCTTCTAGAGTCCTAGCCCACAGGATTCTTCCGAGTAGGTCTTTGAAGAGGATTAAGTTAGCCCTCCTAAAGTCCAGGGTTGAAACCCTACCTATTGCCCTGCTTCTTTCCCTGAAAATACTGAACTCTACTATGTTTTGTTCAATACAGCCAAGGCTGCTCCCAGCTTTCATGTCCTTGACCAGATCCTCTTTCTTTGTTCTTACAAGGTCCAGCAGCACATCTCTTCCTATTGGTTCTTCAACCACCTGCATCATAAAGTTGTCATCAGTGCTCTAGGGGAATCTTTTGAACTATGTATACCTGGCTGTGTGTCCTTTCCGGCAAATAACAGGGTGATTGTGTCTACAGTAGGAGCATCAGGGCTTGTGATCTTGAGGTTAGGTTCAGCTGCCTGTAAAAGAGCTTGCCAACAACTTCTTCCTGGTTTGGTTGTCTACAGTAGAGACCTACAATAGTATCAAACATATTTGCATGACCCTTAATTCTCACCCATAGGCTTTCAACATGTTCATTGCCCCCACCCTGGGTAAAGTTCAATGCGTTCCCATTGCTTGCACATATAAAGAGCAACTCCACTACCTCGCTTTGTTGTTTTTTCTTTCCTAAAAGCTACAAAGCCACCCATGACAACATTTCAGTCACACAGGACATCCTATGATGTCTCAGTAGCTGCAACAAGATCATGGCCTTGAGTCAACTGAAAAAGACTCCACCAAAGTGACTGTAAGCAAACGTGTTTGCAGTTATGTTGGTGTTTAGACGGTGGAAAGAGTAAGAAATGGTAGGAACAGAGGTGGTATTGTCTTAAAAATTCAGATTTTCTGTTCCTGAAAACAACTGCAGAAAAAGAAATTTAGGCCCAGGAATCCTGTTCCACTTTCATCATCAGAAGAGTGATGTGACTAAAGCTTTACCAAAGCAGCCACAGATTTTTCCCAGCAAGTGAGGTTCAGAATCATAGACATGAAATGATTTTAAGAGCTGGGCTGAAATATACTCTGGTGAGTATTTCTGACAGCCTTAAAAGGCATTAAACATCTCTCTGCAGCATGTAATGAAGTGTCCTGGAATATAACCAGCAAACTGATTTTCCCTTGATTTTTAGGGATGTGCCAGTAATTCCAAGGGGGAGAAACTTTTTAACCCATTTGACAAAATGTTCTCAAGATAGTATTTGGGGACTTTATTTAGGGATATAAGAATGAAAAGTGACTGCTTATAAAATACTCATTTTTACAAACTTAAAACTATTCTATTACTTTTTGTCTTGTATAATAACTGCAAATTAAATTTTAAATTGTAAAGGTCTGTGTATTAAAAAAACAGCAAATTCACTTAAAAAAGCAAGAAATTAGTTATAGTTGAAATATTTTTTTAATAAATTTTGCTGAATAGTTTTACTGAAAAAGTTCAAATACACTTGACCAGCTCTGTGAAGAAAATTGAAGGTATTTTGTTCTGAAGACTTGTAGCTGCTCTTTTTCATTCTTCAGATAAATATTCCTAGGTGAACTGAATATAATTGTGAGACTAAGCAACTGCTATTTCAGTTAAATATATTGTTCTCTTAAAGAGCATAATCATCAATTGATTTCTTGATGCTACTATGGGTTTTATTTGGCACTGTCACAATAATTTTCTTTGCCTATATTTCACTACCTGTTTTCTAAAAGCATTTATTCAGGAGTGATATTTTCATGCCTCGTGCAACTACTGTATGTCATCATGTGGCTGGGAAACAGAGGAAGGTAGATATGAATTGAGAACCCGAGACAATTCTCTTGTTCAAAGCACAATATTGGTCTTACAGATATGCAAATTCTGTATATATTGAGAAAATATTTGCTACACAGTTGTGTCTTGCATCTTAAAAGGAATATTTGCTTCAGGTCTGCCAGACTTTCGCATTTGTTTTCAATAGACTTTCAAGGACCAGTCCTTAAGTGCAGTCACTGGGACCACTAAAATATCTAGATTAAATTCCTTCAGACACTCGATTGACAAAAGTGTTTTTTAAAGAGGTCACCAAATTTTCAAGTGGTATCATAACGCTCACAGACCTTTTTCTTGTCTTGTTCTGGTTACGTGCGTATGTGCCCAGGCATATCCACATGCACAGAAATGCAACCTTACACTCATTCTGCTGACTTCTTGCAGGTACACACATGTGGACTGAGCAAAGGAATTGAGAGTTATTGCAGCTTCCTGGAATAGATGACTCTCAGGTAACAGAATACGCCTCAATTCTTGTATGCAGATGATGATTAATGCCAATCTTTGTTTCCATTCTCAAGATTTTGAAGTAAATTCTTCTGGAGCATGCTGGGTTTTATAGGAATAACCAAATCTGTGACCCAAACCCACGTCTCCTACTCTGTTGCAGACCACTAACAAAGCAGATAGCTTCTCTTTTCCTTCTCGATAGAGCCATATCATTGCATTGCATGGACAACTAGATAAAGTAACTGCATTATTTCCCATTATTACCTGTTACCTGATTTACTGCTTATAATTTACATGATTATGTCTAGATAAATTAGATTTGATAAAGTGAGTGATAAAAAAAGCAAGTGAAGTGAACCAGCTGAGAGAGAAAAATCCTGGTTACTGAAGGAAGATAAGGGAATGCACTGGAAAAACTCCTTTTTATTTTCTAATGACATGTTATTCTTGCTTTCTTCTTACCTTACTTTCTGTTTATTTAAATGTTCTTGAAGCTCATTGCTTATTTTTAAATTGAATAAGGAAAGGGTATTGCTAGGCATTTCTGTGATTAATAATTTGTACCTTTTAGTGAAAACTTGGTGTGTGAAATGACAACAAATAAAAAATGGCTGCATTAAAACTGACAAAGAAAGTGATGTCACACAGAGCATTTAGAAATGGGGAAAAATCTTCATGAATTATACCCTTATTCTCCCAGAATTAACAGGTACGTGAACTGTCCTCTTTGGTTACTATGTCAATATTATAGATAGGTCAGGTTCAGACTGCCTCACAAGGCTGTGGGGTGCAACTATCCCATTTCTTTGTCTCAGAACTCCCTCTGCTCTCTTTAAAGAGAGTGACTTATGTCCGTGCGTATTACCATCTCTAAGTATAATATTCCACAGTTGACATCTACTGTCCCGATCTTTGTAATGAAGAATAAAGAAAGGCTTGTTCATTACTAGTGTTTGCAGCAAATCTCAAGACTTCATGCCATTTCTCTTCCAGTTGTTTCAACCCCATACACAACTTGCCTTCCTTAAATGGTTTTCTATTGATCATTCTAAATATTTCTTGATATTTTAAGTATATCTGGGATCTAAACCTCCTTTGTAGATTGTTCATTCTTCTGCTGTACAGGAGATATTTATTTAAGTATATTCATGGCCATGGAAAGCTATTACAGACTTGGTAAACAGGCATCCTGAGATCTTACTCCTCATGGCTTCTCAAAACCCAGAAAGCACTAGACAGTTGATACTGACTACTTAAAAAAAAATTGTGCACATTTTGGTCAATTGTGTAACAGAAACTACCTCAGGGAGTCCCTACAACTACAAATTTCTTCACCCAGGTTGTTAATCAACACACTTTAAGCACAAAAAAAGCTGTCTAGTAATTGGACTATCCACAGCAGGAGCTGCCTGGGGGAAGTGGCTGTCCAAAATTCCCACCTGGAGAGTTCCTGTAAGGATTACACTTTTGGTTGCAGAATTCAGTCAATCACTTCTTTCAAGTGAGCATTCACATCAAATAACCTCTTGAATCATTTGTCCCACCTGTACAGTGACTAGCTGAGTTATTCCTAAGCCACAGAGGCACGGCCCTGACACGTGGATACACAACAACTGAAACTTGAATTTTCTTACTATATCATACTTCAGATCTTATGCATTTGTCACTATTGATGGAATTCCAAAGAAAAGGCAGAGTCCTCTGTTGTGAATACTCCATTTTGACTCTTTCAATGAACTCAAATCATGACAGGTAGATTTACCACTGATCAGTGCTGTCACTGAAAATACAGTTATTTTAATATTTATTTTAACACACAAACTCTTGGAACATCCTATATTAACACCTATCATACTAATGACTACTTCAGCATTAATTTTGTAAGTCAAGGTATTTCCTAATAACACTCACCATTCATTGCAGGTGGCATTATGGATCACATGTAATACAAAGGCAATTACTGCTGCTATGTCTTCAGGGCCAGTGAAATGTTATACCCAAACACACGCAAATGCAGTTGCTGCCTCTAAATTCCTATAAGGAATTTCCTTTCAGCATGGTGGCACAACTGGAATTGGTGCATCCAGGTTTCTATAGCCCTAATTCACATGAGGTGGAAGCTTAAAAATGTTTACAGACGTACCTCCTTTCAGTACCTAACCCCAGAGAAAAGCCATAGCTCCTTAAAATGACGAAGATGTGAGGATGTCTATTTGTTTCTGACAGATTCCAACTGTATTTCTGTGAATAGATATTTTATGAAAAGAATTTGAAATAGTTTCTGCATATGTTTAAATATTGATTTTAATTGTTTCTGCCACAGCAGTCACTGACTATCAAATTCAAAAATAGTGTAGTAATTGTTGCCCTCTGAAGAATTAGTTTGTTAAATCCAGTCCTTAAAGTGTGAAACAAGACATTTTCATCCTGTGAATCTCAAACCACATGCCTATGATGAAGTATCTAGTGATGTCTTTGTAGTCTAGTCTTGTGCATTATGTGTCAGCATTAAAGTCAAAGATTTAAACAAAGTTACCTAGTAGCAAGTGCAATAAGGTTTATTGGTGGGGTTTGATGTACAACAAAAATAAGTTATTATACCTGTTAGGCAGAAATACAATGTTATTTAGACGTTGAAATTCTGCAATATTGAAGAAAGAGGAAATATCTACCTTGGAGTCTGATTTGAAACACTTTTTGCTATCTTTCAGAGGTTTGCTCTGTCACAGGCATTCCCGAGGGAGATACATTAGCATAGGCTAGGTAGTCAAAGGACAAGAAAATGTAATTTATTTCTTGTCTGTAATCAGTTTACCATCACACAGATGAAATTTTGCTCTCACTGGAGTCAATAACAGGAACTTCGTAAAGGATGCATGTGTTTGTGTGTCTTTGTGCAGTGCTTGCATACATGCAATTGTGAACACAGCCCAGTAGGAAAGGTGCTGGTTGAATCATTTTACCCATTATAAGAACTAGGAGGTAAGATTTTTTCCTGTGTAGTCAGTGCTATATGACAGTATATCAGGCCAGCACAAAGCACATGTGCAGCTTCTATATAAGGTAGATTACGTGCAGGTAGAATAGTGCAATTACAAGCCAAATGGGTTATATCTGTGTGTGTGTATGGAGGGCTAACATGTTACAAACATATCACAGAGTGCTGCCATAAGAAACTGAAGTGGTCAGCATAGCTCCAAGTGTCATTCCTACTTGGAGTACTTGGTCTGTAAAAGCTAATTCATGTACCTTTGTAGAGCTGATAGCAATCACAGTGTTGCTTCGCAGTAGTGATAACAAAAGTGGAGCTATGGAAAATAATTACAGGATCCTCAAAGAACTTGCCTTTATTTAGACACCTAATTTCAGTGAAATGTTATAGGAAAGCACCATGCCCCTGAGTATCAAAGCTGCCTTGTGTAGAATTCATTCTGCAATGGGTCTGTTGAAAGCTTTTATCAGTGTGGGGAGATAATAAAATATAAGGTCTGATTCTCATTTTAGATATATATACCAATGCACAGAGTTGACTCACTGACTTCAGTGGGATTATTTACGATTTATGTCAGTGTACACACAAGAGAAACACCCTGGTTGCAAGCAAAGGTTACTGTCTGCTGGCCCTTGGGTGACATGTTTGTCTGGAAGGCGCACCATAATCAGTCCATAGTCAAAGAAGGTCAGTGGTACACTGAAGCATCCTTTTTATGTTTCTTTCTGGGAGAAATGGCAGGGCAAGAGAATAAGGTTATGAAGATCAAGCCGTTAATGGCAAAGGAAGGAAGTCTAGCAGCATAGGAGGGTGATGTAGAGGCACTGGCAAGCAAAAGCAATTAAACGCTGGCAAATGTGCTTAGAAAAAAGGCACCATCTATTCTACTTTGCGGTTTAACTTCACAAAGTAGGAAACTATCTAATAAAAATAAACAGCAAAGACATCAAAAATAGAAGAAAGAATGAAACAAGGAGAAGCTGAGGAAGGAGAGAGGTATTTTTGTCTTTTATGACAAAACGACATATTTTTTCAGTCAGGTCTGGGAGTGCTGTCTCGACAGCAGCTCCGTAAAGATGACAGGACGAGCTTAGTGTTGCATTTCCAGGCAAATTTCTTGCATTTACATCTAATGCAAAATTCTCTTGCTTTAAAAAGTGACACTGCAGATGACACTTGCAGGTGTATTTATATTCCAACACATAGCAGATTATTTAGCTTACATTTCCATAGTAGCCGTTACCAAAATCTGGGCAAAGAAAATATGTGCAATCTTTTTTAAACAATTACACTGCCACATGCCCAGCTCGGTTGTTTGTAGCAGTTTAAAAAGACAAACCTATGGTGCCTTTACTGTTATATCATTCTGTCATGGTGACACCTGGAGTTCCTGGTTATAAAATATATGAAACCACAGGAACAGTCTACTCTCCAATCCATAGAAGCAGCAGTCCAGATGTGTGAGGGGTGAGGAGGTAAGGGAGGGGTGAAGGTGAAAATAACTGGGTTTCCTCACATACACACAGTCATATAATTCACAGGTGACACTCAGCATGCCCCAAGCTACATGCCAATGTCCTGGCAGTGTTGTGGTGGGAAAAGGTGCAGTGGAGGGGTTTCAAACATGGGTAAGGTGAGGCGACAAGGAATGGTGACATAGAATTTATTGCTTAGACTTTTCTACTCCTGTGAAAGGTTAGGTATACTTGTGAGAATAAGGACCGCTATCATGACACAAAGTACCAATGTTCTTTTGTCACTCTAGGAAAAATCTCATTGGTCTTGTTTCAGGTGATTCCTCTTGGTACAGGAATCACAGGCTGAATGAGGCGGGGTACTACAGGAGGGGTCATGGTAATCAAATTGTAGGTTCAATAGATATTGGGAAGGTTTTAGACTGTGTCTTTGAAGCTCATTTTCTGCTAAGCACTGAGGGGAAAAGTGAACTCAGGTCCTGTTGAAATCAAAGGGTGAAAAATGGTGACATTTTTATGATGGAAAGTGTCTCTGCAAACACAAGTTCCTCTTTTAACCATCAACTATCATTTTCCCCTCACTGACCATGAAAAGAAGTGGTTGCTTCAGGTAATATGTGTACAGGAAGAAATTTTCACTGCTTTCTGAATACCACCAATAACATGTTTAAATGATTTACTGTACCTTGTAATTGGTTTTCTGAAAATATGAATATTTTACTGCCACTGTGGCAACTCTCCACAGCATCTATAATGGTGACATTCTGCAGGACATGATTAATGAGCTTTATTTTTTGCTCTGTATAAGTAAGAAGGTTAGAAATTTAGAATTTATTTTCTTTCTGAGAATATGCAAAACGATCATAAAGCTGCATCTTATAAATGCGTGAGAGGCTTTCTGAAGGGCCAAGCAACCAAAATAACCCAGGAATTGTTTGAAACACAAGAGGAAGAGCATCATGCATAAAGTAAAACATTTGTAGCATCATATGCTTCTTTATAGCTCATTTGGGAAGAAGGAATTAGCCTATCTCTGAATATATGATGTGAGAACAGGAAAGCAGAGAAGAATGCCCATGAATGTTGAA
The DNA here is from genome assembly GCA_013397515.1 of Upupa epops. Lineage (NCBI taxonomy): Eukaryota > Metazoa > Chordata > Aves > Bucerotiformes > Upupidae > Upupa > Upupa epops. Next base: position 23,257 of record VZRI01007566.1, read on the forward strand.
GTTTATTTTACTGTAGTGGATGCCTTTGAAACCCATTAAAAATACATGTTGGGTAAAATCCTATAAAGGTGAGGTCAACCTCTCCCTATTCTGTGCAAAAGAAAATTAGCTGGTAAACTGTATTGGAACTGAGATGGAGCTGAATGCTGATGTTTATACTTGCCCTGAAAGGTTTGCTACCTTGAGAGAATATTTTGCTACTCATTTCTCTTTCAAGCACTAAAGCCAGGTGTTGCTAAAATAAGCATTTCTTTGCAACGCTATGCTGTTTTAAAGAATCTAGTGTCTTTCATAATAAGGAGTTAGATGACTTCAGCATTCAGAGTGAAACAGTTTATTACAGTAGATGCCTAGAAGAGCAAGTCCTAATATTCTTTTAACCACTAGACTGGTACCTAGAGTGCTTACAAAGAAGTAAGAGCCTTAAGTCCTGACCCCAGAGCTTTGTTTTACTAACAGCAGGAGGTTATCCTAAGTTGGCCTTGCCATTATGCCCTATGGAAATAAACAGCATTTGCATTTGCTGATTATTTACAAGCTAGTTCCTAGTCATATTCCTTTCCTACTTGTACCAGACCATTTGATTAGAATAGTCTTTAAAGCTTTAGAATTCTTGAAGGAAAAGATAAAGACAGAGAGGCAGATGTAAAATAGGAAAAAGGGTAATGGAGGTAACGTATGACAGATCATGCCAAATCAACCTGACCTCCTGTCTTTGTTGACATAGTGAGCATTACTAGCAAAGGAAAGAGAGCAAAATCTTAAAGTAAAAATTTACCTACCCTTACATGCAGTTTGCTGTAGCAAACTTGAGCACATCACAAGATGTATAAAGGAGGGGGAAAAAAATCACTTACAGAGAGACTGCTATAAAGAGAACAGTTCTGCTGTGAGAAGGTAGCTATAGTAGTTCCTCAAGGATAGGTCTTGAGGCTGATTAAATGTTACATTTTTATTGGTTATCTTGACACAAAGAGTGAGCTGGACACTGATCATACCTACTGATGACACAATGCTGGGAGCAGCAATCAATACAAAGGAGCACCACAATATCATACGGGAAGAGCTGGGTGACCTTGAGGAGGAGACTAATAGCAACATGTCACAGCTTGAAATTGGAGCAGGTTTCTTGGCCTGAGGATTGTGACAAAACACGATATCTGACTTGGAGTTGTAAGCTGAGTTTTTTGTGGCTCTGCATAAAACAGAAGGGGTTTGGAGTTTGGGCTTTCAGGTTTCCAGTTCCTCCTTCTTCTCCTACTTCATGGTACTTTTTTTCTGTGTCTGGAGAGGATGCCCCTGAGTGCAGCAACCATCTCTCTCTGGAAACGTAGTGAATAGAGATTGAGTGTGGTACCTCAGGGATAAGTGGAAGGAAGTTTTCATCTAAATTCTACTGTTTGCTGAAATGGAGAGAGTTCTCCCCTCATTTGTGGCCATAGGAATCAGCATTTTGGAAATGGATAATTGGCATGGAAGCCCCTGGAACAGAAATCTGGACTTCAAAATGCCTGTTGATGCTGAGGTATATGTGCTTAGACAACATGCTTCCGCAAAATGCAGGAAGGGATGGAAATGTCTTCCCTTGGATTGGTTGGAGACTGCCGCTTGGCTCAGTTATGTAAGAAGATGTGATTAATCTCTGTATGTCCTTGTGTGGGGTTTTTATGTGGAGTGAATTCTGTACGTTGTTTTTTATGTGATGTGAATTAAATGTCTTGTTTTCTGCACAAATCGAGTTACTTTTTGTTTGCCTTCAATTTATAAGTGATGTTTCAAACCCTCCTGTTCTATTTCTTTTTTGACCCATAGGCACATTAATTAAATTAATTGGTTGGTTATGTCTTGGGGTTAAACCGCTCAACAGTTCAGGAAAATAACATACGCCATGCAAGGTTGCGCATCCAGGAGTAAGTAGAAGAACGACTGCCATAAACTGGGAATGCAACAGATGTAAATGAGAAAGGAGGGCAAGGTTGTGAGTGTAAATCAACCACAGAATGCCTGTGAGACAATTAAAGCATATGACTATTAAACAAGTACAGGCAAAATACACAAAACAGTTACACAAATGGTAAAAAAGCATTTTTAGAGTACTCTCAGGGATATACATAAAAATCTCCTTAAAAATTAAAACTGAATAGGTGTTGCAATAGAAGAGGAGTCTCAGGATACAGATACATGAACGATTTACTGCAGTTTTGGCAAGGGTACAGGATTACTAGGTAAACAAAATAGTCTGTGCTAACTGTTTGCCTGCCTACACTTGTGTCAGGATAAATTCAAGGTTCCAGGTTTTCTTCATTCTTACTGAATGATAAGCTGTCTTTAGTTATCAAGGAGAAATTTTATGTCAGCCTCCATGATGTGGCTAATGAGATAGACAACCTGTGAGTCCTTATTTAAGTAATCTATCCCTACAATAAGTTAATTTCTCCAAATTGTCCAAGCAAAAAATGGAAAGAGACAGGTTTGTGTCTGTAATTATGCAAAGCAATAATTACACCAAAGGTGAAAAAGAGCTCCTCAAGTTAAAGATTAAAACAGCCTCAAGACTGAGTAGTGTCTAACTGGCTAGCTTTTTAGATGGAAATCATCAAACATTTTCTGAACGCAAGACGTGTGAGTGGTCAAAAAGCATACTGAGGGCAAGAAACCTAACTCCTTTTGCATTTAGAGCTTTCATAAAGACTGCCAGCTCTGTGTTTGTAAATCTTGTTATTAAGGTGTTTCATATATGGAAAAGGTAATCAATGGATCATTACATCACAAGAGTATCTTAGGCCAGGAGGCAGTTCTCTGAGAAATATTGTTACCTTTTCTGTTTTTTAGTACTTTATTATGACACATAAAGGCTCCGTGTGATGCATTTCTATGGTGTTCATTTATTATGCTAATCCTGTTTCTAAACAACTTATGAGCATCTTATGGCACTTCTGAGCATCATAATGAGAAGAATATATGACTTGAGTCTGTTTAACATCTATTAATAACAGTGAGTAAATGAGCATTGAGTATAAGAAGGAGCAGAGATGAATTTTAGTGCTCCTTTACATGCCAGCATGTATTTCTCATTTACATTTTTCCTATGACTTTTAAAAAAATAATGATTATGAATCCACTCTTTCCTGCCATATTGAAATGAGGGAAACTGTTAAGATGGTACTGGTTAGGCTGACATTTAAATAGATGTCACATTATACAATGATACACAAGATTTCCATGAATTATTTAAAAGAATGACCAGGTAGCTGGAATATGATGTAAGAATGGGAATTCCTGTAAACACAGGAGCAAAGCAGAAGCTCATATTCTCTGTTGAGGATAGCTGCCCTCCAAAGTAGACTGATAAGAAAACTTGGCAAAGATGTGTGTTAATACCTCTGAAGAAACAGTTACCCACTGGAACTATTTGCACCCATAATACTACCATGGATATAGCGAGACTCTAAATATTCTTAAGACAAGAATTATTCTTGTCTTAATTCTTTTTTTCTTTTTTATTCTTTATTTGAGACTTCAATCAGGGAATGCATAACTGTAAACACATAGCTAGACTACTAAAGGAAGAAAATGCAAGAAAAGAATAGATGATTCTCCAGACTTCAAAAACCTGAAGAGAGGTTCTTATACTATGAACAGCATCTACAAACAGAAAAACTTCATGGCTGTCTCACTGTTGATGACCCGTTACTAGTGGTGTCCTCCAAGGGTCGGTGTTAGATCCGGTCCTGTTCAACATCTTCATTGATGATATTGATGATGGGATGGAGTCCATCATGAGCAAATTTGCAGGTGACATCAAGCTTGGAGCCCGTGTTCATCTGTTGGAGGGTAGGAGGGCCCTGCAGAGGGACTTGGACAGACTAGAAAGAT
>VZRI01007566.1:30948-86728 GCA_013397515.1 Upupa epops
TCTTTCTTTCTTTCTTTCTTTCTTTTTTCTAACTGTTCTTGTTGTTCCTTGTTTTCTTTACTACAGAATTTGCCCCTTTATTTTTCTTGTCTGAAGACCCTGGGAAATCTAACAGGTACAGTCCGAACCTATGAGAAACAACACATTTCCTATGTGACACATTTTCTGACTTATTTTTCCCCTTGAATATTATTTATTCCACAGCTTGACAGTCATAAAAGTAGGACAATCAAAGAGTACCTATTTGCATCAGGTATACAAAATTACACAAGTTTCCACTATAATTCAGAGGGTGATAATTTTGTTTGGGGGACTGGGGACTACCCTAGGATTGAAAACTGGTAATTAATGGATATCAGAAGAAAAGTGGTGACTCTTAACCAGTAGGCAGATGTCACAGACATGAAGAATGCTGAGCAGTGGATCCCAAAGAGAAGAGCATGTCCCCCAGGGTATTTTAGTGTTCCAGTCACAAGCTTATTTCAATATGCTTTGCATACTCCAGGATCTCCTATGCACTGTTAGGCTTCAGCCAGCCAAGACTGATCTTAACTTGTCCACGGGTGGCAGCTATATCATAGAATCATTAGGGATCGAAAGGGACCTCGAAAGATCACCTAGGCCAAGCCCCCTGCCACAGCAGGATCACCTAGACCAAGTTGCACAGGAATATCAAAAATGTCCTTCCTCACTTTTTAAGAAAGGCTTGGTAACTTTGTACTTCTGATTCTGAGGTTGACAGGCGTTTCAATTTTATACATGGAGTTGATTCAAAGACAGTATTTATGTCAAGAAAATTAAGACCAACAGTACGTGGTTGGTCAGGGCTTTGTGAAACACAGCTGTTACCCGCTGTTTGTCCCAAATGGGAGGACTCATTTTCGTATCCTAAAGACCTACTCCCTAAGTGTCTGTTTCCATCCCTTTTTCAGCTTTCTGAGCCAACAGTAGTTTTTTTTATTCAAAAGAAGCGCAGTAGGGTTTGGATTTCATCTATGTTTATATGCCGCATAGTCATTAAAATACCAAACTATAGCTTCTTCTGCAGACCTGCAATGAGTAACTGCACCTATTATTTTTAGAACCTGATCCTAAACTGGTTTTGATTAAAATGCACCTGTCTGCAGGTGCTTGTAAACATAGCTAAAGAGATATGTAACACCAACAGCAAGACGTGGCATAAAAACTGTTTACAGTATTTATTCTGTATCTCTGCTAAAACAAAAGTTTCACCTGTTAGGTACAAAATTCCCATGGGAGTCAATGTATGGATCCAGTAAATTAACCTCTCTCTGCTGAATACAAAACTATTGAGTTATAGAGTTAAAAATGTGTCAGGCCTGATTGCCTTCAATTTTAATGCTCCTTGAAGTAGGATCTTTTAAAGACTTACCAGGATAGTGAGTAGAGCTGAATTTTGCAGTCAAAAAGAAGCTGGTAGACCAGAGCTGATAAACAGCTTATTTCAGAAAAAGGCAGCTCATGGACCATTGTTTATCCCACACACTGACTGCTCCTTCAGCAGCAGCAACGAAGAACTGTTATTCAACAGGCAAAGGAGGCAATGGGAAGTTCTACAAAGACTGTTACACTAAGTATTGTGGAAATAGTACCATTCTTTAATACTGAAATGTTGCAACTAAGGAAACTCAGTTTTATCACTGGTTTTTACATATGTGTTTGCTATGCCTAGTAAGCCTGTAAGGAGCAATGTTTGAGCTGCCTTTTTCTCTTGGCAGATGAAGTACTGTTTGATGATAGAATCACTAAGGTTGGAAGAGACATCCAAGATCACCAAGTCAAACCATCATCCCAACATCATCATGCTCACTAGACCATGTTTTCAAGTGCCACATCTACAGTGTTTGGACATGTCCAGGGATGGTGTCTCCATCATTTCCCTGAGCAGCCTGTTCCAATAGTTGACCACTTTTTCAGTGAAGAAATATTTCCTAATGTCCAATTCAAACATCCCCTGGTACAACTTGAGGCCATTTCCACTTCTCCTACCACTAGTGACTTTGCAGAAGAGACCAGCCCATCTCCCTAGAACCTCCTTGCAGGTAGCTGTAAAGGGCAATAAGATCTCTCTTCAGCCTCCTTTTCTCTACACTAAACAACCCATTTCCTCAGCCACTCCTCATCCTCCAGGCCCTTTGGTTGCCTTATTGAGGTGCCCAAAGCTGAACACAATATGCCAGGTGAGGCCTCACCAGTGCCAAGTACAGGGGGACAATCACTTCTCTAGTCCTGCTGGCCACATTATTTCTGATGCGGTTCAGGATTGTGTTGGCCTTCTTGGCCACCTGGGCACACTGCTGGCTCATGGTCAGTCAGCTGTAATTCAGCACCTCCAGGTCCTTTCTTCCCTATCCAGCAGTTCTTCCCCTGGCTTTTAGTGTTGCATGGGGTTGGTGTAACTGAAGTGTAGGATCCAGCACTTGGCCTTGTTAAACCTCATACAATTGACCTTAGCCCAGCCTGTCAACACTTCTCTGCAGAGCTGTAACATATCTCTTTTCACTTTAGAAATACCAAGTTCAGTCTCAGCACTCCTCAAAGTCCTGTAAATTATGGTACCTGCATGCTTCATCTTATTGATAGTCAATTCACCTTAATCACAGCATTCTTCTAAGTATTTGCCCCTAAATTATCAAATCAGAGAATGTAATACAGCCTGCAGTACTTTTCATAACTATCCAGTCCACAAGGAGGATTTACGAGAACTTCATGTGGTGATGGCATTAAACACAAGCTATTCAAGCTAGTCTGTGAACTACGGGTCTGAGAGGAATTACTGAGATCCACCATGAAAAAGAGTGAGAATGAAGATTAACACTATTCAATACAAATGATTCTTCTATACTCAGAGATCTTAGAGAAATGTGGATTTAGCCGTTGAATTCTTTTGAAGTGTAATAAGCACTGCACACTGTAATGTCTATGTATTGCTTGAAAATGTAGTCTTCAATACATGTGACTTGGACTCTCAACACGTTCTCATTGTAATATTACTAGTGGTCTATCTATATGTCTGAAAGAAGGGTGCTTGAGCAACTAGAAAATGTCAAGATAGATAATTATTCATTGAAAGAAAAAAAGGAAGAATCTGCAATGGTTGTTATTCATATGATATTGTTTGGCCATTTATAGAACTGGCTTAATAAAGGACTACGGATAAGCAATGCAAAAACTGCCAACATTTACAATGACTTCTTTGTAAAAGAGATTTTCCTTTGCTTTAAATAGGATTTGGATCTAAATCATTACCATGGAATGCAACATGAATACTGAAAATGAGGGGCTCATTTATATCCAGTGCTCTGTATCTCTTGAGTATTCTAAAGGAATGACTATAGTAAAGGAGCAGGTGATATCTGAGGAGGAGTTTAAGATGGGTTTTATATGTTCAAAGAGGTGTCTTTCTAATACCTGCAGGACTACTGCTGTTCTGTCCTACTCTGCAGGTGCCTGAAACTTGTTTGTAGGCTGGCACGTAGACACTAACAGACACTCTTCTCCATATTAACTAATTCTGACTGTGCTGCAACCCCTCTGACTAATGGTCAAAGTACCTGGTTGAGAAGAAAAGGATACCTCAGTGTCACAGCATGGTGTTTCATATGTTTACTCATCATAATTTTTTCTCAAAGAGTGTTAGCTTTTCTATTTCAGGAAGTTGCATGCAAATTAAGCCATCAGTTATTGTTCCTAGATGCTACTTTGCCATCCTCTTCTACTATAGCTCTTCCACTTTAATAATATTAATCAGAGAAGAACCTGAATTTGGTTGTCTTCCAGCCTGGAGGAGGTGGGGGGGTGGGGGGACAGTGACAGGACAGGACAGGATGAGACCAGGTACAAATGACCATACCCTTACAATTACCCTGAGATTCAACTGTCTGTGACCAAGAATGCAAGATTCAGCTCTTCTACAGCCCATATGCATAACCTTGGCTCAGACTTCTGAGGGAATTGCAAAGTGAGAAAGAGGTGTAGGAAAGGCTATGGAGTTATGCTCTGCAAGATAAAAAGGCAAAACTGCAGAGAGGAGCTGGACTGTGGAGACTGGGTTCATTAGAAGCTCAAAGGTTCAGAAGGAGCACCCCCAAGTTGGAAAGACAGATAATTCTGAAGTAAAAATGCCTTGATTTGCCTTTCCTGCTCTTGGAACTAGTGGAAATCAGATATTCCCCACCTGACTGATGACTACCTGGCCAGCAAAGACTTCTTATCGGGATGATTAACCTGGGATAATTTTTGTGCATGTTGATCAATAAATAACTATTTCACACTTGAGCATGCAAAGACTCTTTGAACACAGAAAAAGGCACTTGAATGAAGCAATTTAAGGAGATTTGATTCTGTGATCATAGTTCCCTAATTCCTACCCAGACAATGAACCTCTTTAACTTTCCTTCTATATTTAGCTCTGGCAGCAGTCTTGTGAACATGTTGCCATTGTATGAAGTAGAGCAATACTAAAAAAAAGATTGGAGCTTGTATCTCTAATTTGATTCCTTCACTTTGCTATAAAGAAAAGCAAGGTCAAGAACAAGACCTGAACAAGACCTGAAGGAGAAGCTTAGTTCTTGGGAATAAAATGGCAGGATGGATGCTGTCATGTGCCAATGGATGTAGTCAACAAGATAGCAATTATGCCTCCAACATCTAACGTGAAGGAGGCACAATCATTCCTAGGCTTTGTGGCTTATGGAGAAATCATATTCCAAGCTATAGTCAGCTTGTTAGCCTTTTCTGTTGAGTAATATGAAAGAATAATTTTGGGTGGGGCCTTGAGCAACAACAAGATTTTGAGCAGCTCAAAAAGGAAATAGCTCGTGCAGTAGCATTTAGGCACTTCTGAACAGGACAATGAGTGTAAAATATATGTAGAGGAGCAAGGTGTCTTCTTGAGAAACCCAAGGACAACCACTAGCATTTTGGAGCTGGAGGTGTCAAGGATCAGAAGCCCATTACAACCCAACTGAGAAAGAGAGATTAGCAGCATATGAGGGATTTTGAGCTGCTTTAGAAGTAGTTAGTACAGAAGTACCTCCTCTCTTGGCACCCCAGCTGCCTGTGCTACACTGAATGCTCAGAGAGAATACACCATGCAACCAGTACTACATGGAGTAAAAAGGTGGCACTGATTATGCAACAACTTAGACTAGGGAAACACAACCATCCAGGAATTCTAGAGGCGATCATGGACTAGAAGGCACATTTAGGAGCATCACCTGAGGAGCTGATTCATGCCCAAGAGTCACCACCATATAATTAGTTACCAGAAGATAAATGGTGTTATGCTTTGTTTACTTATGGATCCTCTCATGCAGTAGGAAACCATAAAATGTGTAAAGCTGCTATGTAGATTCCCACACAAGAAGTTACTTGGGGAAGGTGACTCAAACCAGTTTGCAGAGCTGAAAGTTATTTAACTAGCCGTAATAATTACTGAATGAGGAAAGTGGCCGGTGCACTACCTTTACACTGATTCCTGGATAGTGGCTAATGCTTATGGAGGTGGCTACAGCAGTGGAAGAGGTCAATTGGCAGAGCAGGGGTAAGCCCATCTGCACTGTTGCATTATGGCAGGACATTGCTACTCAAGTAGAAAACATGACTCTGAAGGTACATCACATAGGTACATCCCTAAGTGCTGTGCCGCTGAAGAATATCAAAACAATGAACAGGTAGACAAGGCTGCCAAAATTGAAGTGGCTCAGGTAGACCCGAATTGGAAATGTAAGGGTGAGCTATTTGTACCATAGTGGGCTCACAAAACATTCGGACATCTAGATAGAAACACAACATACAGATGGGCTAGTGATCCACTGGTGGACCTAACCATAGAAGCCATCACAAAGGTTACCATGAGTATGGAACACATGCTGTGGTCAAGCGAGCAGCAGAGGGTAGTGGCTGCATTTTCACTATGGAAAAGCTTAGCAAATTGGACAACTGCCACGATCATGACAGGGCAGATGCTATATACTCACTTTAGTAGAGGCAACTACAGTTGGCTGGAAACACACCCTGTAAATCATGCTACTGCCTGAAACACCATCTTAGGCCTTGAAAGGCAAATGTTGTGGTGACACAGTACCCCAGAAAGAATTGAATCAAACAATGGGACTCATTTCTGAAATAATTCCAGCAGCTCCTGAGCCAAGAAACACAACCTAAGAAGAAGATGTGAAACCTTCTTCCAAGAAAATGTAAAAGCTGACTCACTATTCAAAGGACTCTGTCATGCAGTGCTTTTGGGGCACATTCACATTACAAGAGTCGACAGCACCTGGTCCCAGCTGGAGGAAGATGTGGAGTCACTTAAGTACTACAGCCAAGTATCTCATTCCTTAAGCATAGACAGCTCCTTATTGAATAGGAGCTTAGAGGATATTTTCCCCATCATTGATACCTGCACTTCAAAGTGCTTTGGAGTTCCTTGCCCTGATCCAATCAATTGTTTATATGTATGGCTTGCCTTAAGCATGCAAGGGATATTTGTACATTTCTTAACTACACAATTACACCTTTACTAAATAACTACCATAAAATGTAGTTGTTATTAAATTAGGGCATAACTTGACCCCAGGGTCTTGTAAAATGTTTTGGACTGTTAACCTTTTTAAAAACTATTTACTTTGCATCTTGTAAACTAAACATAAGATTTATATTCTTGTCTTATGTTAAGGCATGTTTGCTGGTCTGAGTCACTGTTTTATTTCAGTGATGAACTGGATTTGACAGCCAACTTGTATTAAATCTCTAAAAATAGGACTGCATAAAGAAAATGCTTTCAGAGCTCCAGCTGTAGAAACATTAGTGGGTACCATTTTAACCAGGAAAATTACTTTCAACTTATTTATTGAAAATTAGATCAGGTGACCATTTTTAATTCCAGTTATATGCAGTTATATACAGAATATGCAGTCATGCATGGATATGAGGCTCAGATAGCCTTTTAATAAGTTTGTAATATGTTTATCTCTCTGAGCAGACTTAAGAATTTATCTCAAACACAACATATATATTAATTTTTCTAATGTTGAAGAAGCTACTAGAAAGGGTGTTATATTTATAGTTATATAGAGAGAGTTGTAACTGTTGGGTTTCTATTGAGAACTTCCTAAGTTTTCATGATTGGATTTTAACTTATTATATAGCTAGGCTTCATTGTAATTGTAAACTTTCATTATCACTCTTACATTGATTTTGACAAGCCTTCAAGCCATAACTGACCTTTGTACATGAAGGAGGCAGTTCTTTTCTCTGTATTAGAAAGGTAAGCCATACATGTTTTTAAATCATTAAAGACAACATTTGTCATTCTTGTATTCTCAGAAAGAGAAAGTAGATCACTAAGAACTACGGAATTATCTCTACCATTTCATCGCAATTTGTTCCATACAGCTGTTACATTTATGTTGCCTTTTTATGCTTTTAGACAACTCAAACCCTATCTGGGGTTTGGAGAAAAATGGCTGAGTTGATGCTGTGGGGTAGAAAGCAAGCGACCAAGTTCGTATCAAAGTCTCTGTGCCCTTCTTTCCTTTCCTTTTCAGTATTGTAACGACAGGTTAAGTACTGGCCATTTGGGGGGACAAAGGGGACATAGGGAGAGGGGAGGTCTCCCACTGAAAGCAGGAAAACTTGTTAGGCTTATTTTTGACTTTAGTTTTGAGTGGGAGATTTCCTGACATTACAATTGGAAATTATTTTTGAGCAGGAGCTCTTGGCTCTATGATGGGATATTGTTTTGAGCGGGCAGTCTGTTCAGTTCTGGGATTGGTTTCATGCGAGTATTTCAAGGGCTTTTGGGGGACTATTCTAGCTTTCTTTGGTGTGTTCTTTGCTGCTGCGTTTCGCCCCTTTTGGGCTCCTCTGGACCCCTCACTGTTCGCTGCAGACAGCTGCCTTTCCCTCCCCTGGAGCTGCGAACTTACTGCCAGTCATCCCGCTGGAGTTTCCCTTTCCCGGACAGTGCAGTGGGATCTGCTCCCTGCAGAACTTTTTTGCTACCTCTGCTCTGCAGCTGCTTTTCTCCATGGATTTTGTGCAAGCTTCAGTGCTCTACCTCCTGCTGCTTCCCTGGCATCCAATGTTGACCGCATTGGATTATCTTTTTTTCAGGTTTTGGGGAGGCGGTATGTTTTTGGTAGAGGGTACAGGTTTTGGAGAGGGGAATTTGTTTTGTTAGCATTGTTATTTAGAAAGCTTTCTTTGTGGAGTTATTTATTTTTTCCAGTTGTATTCTGGATGACAAACCTTTTTATCACATAGATAGAGGGGAGGGGAATTCCTAACTGGCTCTCACAGTTTCACAGCTTCACAGCTTCACAGCTTCACAGCATCATGAAGGTTGGAAAAGACCTCCAAGTCCAACCTTAACCCAACACCTGCAGGACCACCAGATCAAGTCCCACAGGGCCCTGTTGAGCCCTTCCAGGGATGGGGACTCCCCCACTGCCCTGGGCAGCCGGTTCCAGTGTTTAACCAGTGTTTCCCCAATTTCAAAGCTGAAGTTCCTTTGGAGTAGCTGGTGGTGCTGATGCTCTCTGCTCCCCAAATTTGTCCCAAAACTGGGAGAGTTGTAAATGTTGTCTTACAGTTTCTTATTACAAGACAGGACCTTGACACAGATTTAAAGATTGGGAGTTTGATTTTTAATCTCTTTTTTTTTTCCATTTCAATAAACTGGAGTCAAGACTGGGTATTAAATTGGTATTAAATATTCTTCTATAATTTCTTGATTATACAATCAGTATAATTACCAGAGCAAAGCATTGGGTTAAATCTGCATATGTCTTTTTTTCTGCAGATGATTTAATGGTGATTTAATATGGATGATTTAATATTAACTTCCAGTCAGCAACAAAGTTTCCTATTAAGTAACCCTGAGTAACACTTCATAATTTGAAAGTGGCTGCTAATAATTTGTACATGGAAATTTTGCTCTTTTTTGGACTGAAAGCATATAATATATGGTCATTAGGGATCCTATGGGAAAACAATATTTTCCTTATTTTTTCTATAATTCCTAGCCCCCTCCTCTTCTAGTTACATGGCTGGATTGTACTTTCACTTCTTCAATCCCCTGTTAAAAAATAAAGAGGTTTCTTTTCTTCTTTCCTTTTTTATTTTTCTTTTAATCAGTGGATCTTCCTGAGACCTTAGGTGGGCACCCAAACTGTATACAATCACTTTTTAGTAATCAAGAGTGGATGAAGATCACTTTCTATGAATAATGTTTCAGCCAAGGCTTAGATGAATGCCAGGAAGGAGTGCCACAGACTTCCCCTTTTCCGATACATCTCAAGCTACTGGTCACTGTCTGAGACAGAAAACTGAGCAGAAACAGTACATGGACTGGAAGTTTCCCAGAGATTTATCACTTGGCTGAATCTGGGTAAGCTTTCACAGGTTTGATAAAATTTCATGCGAGAGTTATGACTAATTATGACTAATGTCAGCTGCAGCCTCAGAAGCGTGAGGTCAGGAGAGTATTAAGTAAGACTGCCAGGCTTCATGTAGGTAAAGATGTATATTGCATCTGCTCTCACTATTAAAAATGACTGCATCATTTCCCAGAAAAACTAATTGGATGCAGACATTGCTCAGCATGAAATATTTCCTAAGAAGAAATCTTTCTGTGCTCTTTCTTCATGGAGCAGAATGGGCACAACAGCAGTGCTAGCGAGAGCAGGAGATGCTATGGGCTCAGGGTGCTCAGTGATTACTCACACTTCTCAATACTGGATCTGGTCTCTGTTGATGCTGTCTTCATTACAGAGGACAGTAGATAATACAAAATTCGTGGCTACATCAGACAAATTTCCAAACAGTAAAGTCAGACTGCATGCCCTGACATCTCCCTGGCCCTTGTGTGATTAGCTCAGCATCCATGACTCCTAGGCTGGATGAATTTGAATGAGGTGCTCTATACCTGCACCTCTCCTTAAATATACAAAGTATCTCAGGACAAAGTAGTGGACCATGTGGACACTGGACGACCCCTATGTGACGCCGTATCAGCTATTCCTTTTCTCTTGGAAAGTAAAAACAGCAGTTGCACGGAGGCTTTCCGTTGCCTGAGGCTCACATGACTCAGCTTGACCATCTTGGATTTGGGAAAAAACACATTATTTTTATACAAACAAGCCTGTAAAAAGAGAAAGTAATTCCAACTACACACAACCAGTAGTTCACAAAGACACAAAGAACAAGTGTGGTTAATGGACAATGTTCACCACAGGTTCTCTTTTGAATTCAAAACCAAACTGAGTTTTATTAGAAACATTTACTCTTATGTGAGCTACCTAATTGAAAAAGGATATTTCCCCTCTTGAGTTAATTGTGTTTTCCATTGCATTTAAACTAACTTGGTTTGATAATAATGAGGTTGTTCTGAAATACAGATCAATCAGCCCTTGTCGGAACAGATAATGTAAATAAATTGTACAAGTTTGCTTCTATTTTCAAGCAAAGTACCAATCGATATGAATATTACTAATCATCAGTGCTTGCACTCTAGAAATAACTTCGTTTTACAATTCTTCCTGGGTTAATTGGCAATGTATGGAATTCATACAGTAGATGTACTCTTGCACTGTATGGATGCATGTGCAAGAGAACAAGAGGGACCAGGCAAGCTCTTTTCTCATTCACATATTATTTCTGCATCTAATGGTTTTAGTTTCACAGATTAAAGCTGAGAACCTTTGAATTTATGATCATCTCTGCAAGATTACTATTAAATGAAGCAAATAAATTATATTCTAGAGAATAAAGGTCAAATAAACAGTGCTAGAATGTTCTGCACAATTAATTTTCATTTGGGTGCAAATTTGTGTGCTTTGGTTTGAATCTAGAACACACCACTTCTGAAAGCATATCAAATATTGTTTATTTCTCACTATATAGTAATAATATTAAGACAAGGCTAGAAAGAACAGCTCATCAGCAGTAAGCTATTTGTGCTTGCTGCCATAGTTTACATAGCTATAAAACATATACATGTATATATAAGTATGGGCATAGACATATAAATAGTTGCTTATCATTGATGTCAGTCCAATTTTCTGTCAAAATCAAGCTTGGCACAGATTATTCTGGGTCACCATCACTAGAGGAAATAACTAGAAGCCGCTAAAAATCAAATGAAATGTTGCCAAATAATGAGATTAGTTTTAAATGCATGACAGTCAAAAATGTGAAGCTTTTCTCTGAACTCCTGAGAATCAAAAATGTATGTTTTTCTAATGAAACTCTCAAATAATAGCACAGCTCTGGGAAGGAAAGTTTGGGTAAGTGCTGAACATGTCAATAACTACAAAAAACACTGGTAGAGCTGAACAGTGCCATCTGTCTATCTGTATCTATCTATCTATCTATCTATCTATCTATCTATCTATCTATCTATCTATCTATCTATCTATCTACCCACCAACCTACCTACCTACCTACCTACCTATCCATCCATTCATCCATGGCCTTTCAGTCTCTGTGTACTGCAGTATTGCATGGCAGTGCAAACCAGTGTGTGATAAATGGTGTGGTTAGGTCTGTCTAAAATTTAAACCTGAACCACTGTTCTAACCTAAAAAAATTAAGCTAGATGTATTCTATGTCTTGGTGACGATTTTATCTAATTGTGTCTTCTTATTTCTGTAACGTACAAAACCACAAAAGAAGAAGAATGGAGATTATGTTGCTAATCAGGAAAGCACTGTATTTCATGTCTCTGGAAACTTTGTCCATATTCTGGTCTTTAAACATTCTACTTCAATGCACAACTATGTACATTGTCTTAATTTCTGAACACTTTGGAATTAGTCATGAATTATTATTGGCATTTGACTTAAGGTTTAAAAAGCAGTTAGTCATGTATGGGTGAGAAGACCTCTGAAGGCATCCCAGTTTCCTTTGACCTCTCTTGGGTCAAGTTAATCATTCCTTAGTAGGCATGTTGCTTGCTATGGTATGTACTGATTCCACTCTTCTTCTCTCTCCCCAGATACAGTAAAGCAAATACTGACATACCACATGCCTGTTATTGCCAAAAAAGACTTTACTTCGTAGAGTTTTCTCACAGACAGAAATTCAATTGCCAGCAAACTCTCATTTCTTCAAAGATAGATTCACCTTACCAGAATCTAGATATTACACTGTCAGGTTTACTTGCTATGCTTGGAAAGGTGCAGTGGCAGTGTACATGAAGAGCAGGGCAAAAGGGTTTCTGGGCAAAGGTTAGAAGAACGTAAGAAAGCAAATACAATTAAAAGGAAAAGCTGCCATTCAGATTACAAAACAGTATTAGAAACCCTCCACAGTTCTGGCACGCATTATGCTGAAGTCCTGTAGCCTGTGCCATGGAGTTGTGCAACGTGGGAAGCTGATAGCACAATGGCCCTTTCTCCACATCCAGTTGCTCTCCCTGGGTGAGAGGGCAGAGCATGATGGTCTCCAGAAGAAGACCATCAGACAGCATGTATATTCTAACCTGAGTTAATCTTGAAGAGGTATGTGGCTATTTGAAGAGCCTGAAAGTGCAGCTGTATCCAGATTGAACAGAAACCATGAACAGATCTTGAGAATGAGACCAATGGCTTTAAAACAGGAATAAGGGGCTAATCTGGATGTTTGCATTCTGAGGAAAACCTAATGTGGTTCTTTTAGTAAAGAGAGAGAAAAGGAAAAGAAGCTTTGAATGGGTAAGCAAAAGCAGCAGAGAGGTCAGAGTTGGCTCCCTGGGAAGAGTGAAGTGCCTCACTGCCTAGACTGAAGGAGAACAGTGTTTGTTGCTGCTCATCACTGTGTGACTTTGCCTTGCTCTGTATTGAACTGCAAAATGACTGAATATGCAGCTCAGCACCAGAAACGCTGTTGAATTCACTCTCCTGACAGCCAGCAGACAAGATCAGTCTGTGACATTTCTGGAAGATGACATTACGCTGTGGCATGGTTACAGCATGCAGTAGTGTCCCAATGGAGTGGTTTTTTTACACAACCACCGCAGAAAATGTGCAGATAGGAAGGATCTTCCAGAGCTGATATGCTGTGAAAGGAGCTGCCATCTCTCCATTTCTCTGCCCCTATCATATTACTTGAAACCATCACTAACTATCTGGCTGCCATGAACTACCACTGTGTCATGAAAACGCTGCTCAGTGTCATTGCGCTTGTTCACTGCAAGATTCATTAAAGGTAAACACATATAGAAATAAGTAGTTCGCTTTTCTTTGTGCCTTGGAAAAAGCTTCCTTTGGTGTTTAAACTTTTGAACCCATTTGTGCTTACTTACCTTCAAAAGGATCTTAAACACTTTTATATAAAGAGAGAAAGTTTGCAGGAAATAACAAGCTATCTGCCAAACATTATGGAATTCTTGTCATGTGCAGACTAGTCATCAAGTTGTTCAAAAGCTGATTGCCTGAGGAAAGGAACTTGCCT
Organism: Upupa epops; assembly: GCA_013397515.1. Taxonomy (NCBI): domain Eukaryota; kingdom Metazoa; phylum Chordata; class Aves; order Bucerotiformes; family Upupidae; genus Upupa; species Upupa epops. Next base: position 44,407 of record VZRI01007566.1, read on the forward strand.
TCACAGAGCTCTTCTGGATGTGAACTGAGCTGCTTTACCTTGTGAAACCTTTCTGCTCTGAGTTCCTAATCATATATGTAAACTAGTCAAAATAATTTTGTTTGTATCTGAGACAGGGTCAAACAGGGTTTTGTAGATGCACATGACCCAATGCTATCCTACTGACACTGATCACCAAAATCTTGTTCAGAACACAAAGTGTTATTTAGATTGCAGATTCATGAAACAGACTTTTCTTATTACTTTGGGCAGAACTAGCCTAGCAGCATCTTATTCAGTCAAGGAGGAGTAGGTAAAAACATGGGGGCTTTGTTGTTTATGGGGTTTTTTTCCCTCAAAGGTCTTCTTCTGTATAGAGTTACAGTTGAGGTAAATCACTCATGTATAGGGCTCCTAATGTTTTCTGTTTCTTCATATACTGAAGAGCTCTGAAGGAACACAAATAGGTGAATGGGCATGAAAGGAACCTGGCAACTTGGCCTCTACTTAACCAAGGAAAAGAGAAATAGCACTATGAATTAGCCCATTAATTTATATTTAACCTGAATATTTGAGCCTCTAGTTTTGGGTGTAGTGCTAAGAAGTAATAGTCATTGAGCTGGTGAAGTTGAGCTCTTTCTGGTAGGCTATGACTTCTCTAAAGTCTTTTAGGCTTGTCTGAGAAGAACAGAGAGAAAAGTAAAAGTCTATATCACTGACTTCACTCCTTGTATTAAGGGTCATCAAAGAAGACCTTGATGCTGGACAGATTCATATGGATAGGTGAGGGAGAGAAGAACATGTTATTTTTCTTCTAGGCAAACATGTACAAAAGTAGTAGAAATTGCTAAAATTCTACACTTCTTTCCTGTCTTTCTGATAAAGAAAGCTATACAACTTGCGAAGATACCACTAAATCAAGTTGATCAAATACTACCAAAAGGAAAGACATCAGGATGTTCTGAATAACAAGTTGTTAGTTTACTGTGATAGTTTCCTACTCAATAAAAGTACTGTAGAGCAAATACATAGAAAACTGATTTGTGAATATATAAATTAAAAGGCGCTAGAATTGGTGGCAGAAGATTTTACATAAAGAGCCCTTCTACCATGTTTTACTTTTTCCCAGAGTGAAATGTAAGACATCCAGTTGCATGAGATTTAAAAGAAGCTCTTGCCGACATATTTCGTCTACTGATTACTGGAAATACACCAGCCACTTCCAGTGTTCCTGGTGCAGAGTTAATTTGGAAGGTGGTGTTTCAGAGTGTGTAGCTGAATAGGCTACTTTTGCTGCACTGTCATACACATGGAGCCTTATGCTTGAGTCTCTGAATATTCACCTCTCATATTCCTCTGATTAGTATCACCGCCCTCATGTACTAGGTAGAGCAGAACATTAAAGTAAAAAAAGTCAAAATTAATAAAAGTAATTTCTTTATCATTGAAGTTATATGTTCAAGTATAAAATAAATACTGAGACAGTGAATAAGAACCCTCAGCCTTGGCAGGTCCTTTACAACTGTATTTCTTTACGGTAATTCAGAGAAAGTATTTTGCAACTTCAATATTTTGGCACAGGTAGTACTGAAACTGTGGCTTGATTGAGACATATGGCAGCGAGGAAAAGAAGAATAAATAATTTCTTGAATAACTAGTGCTTGAATAAACTTCACATACGTATTTGCTAATTGCAGCAGTTGTAGTTGTATCCACATTTGCTTTGTACACATATGCATAGCACGTCTGCCTAGGAAAAAATTAATTGATATTTCAAATGGAAATCTGTGAGAAGGTTCTTCAGGTAGGTAGGTTAATGACTCTATATTGAGTCAAATATGTTCAGTGCAGGCAAGGCTTTTGTGTTTTTCAGACTGCACACTGGTAAGAAAACTGAGGCAAACAGGCTGCCTGCCTTTCCTATGCTGTAGTTGCATAGGCGGCCACGAGCACTGCTCCTTACTGCAGGCTGAAGCATCCAGGTAGAGTGGGAATCTGTTGCATGAGGTAAGGTTACTTTCTAGAGCCACTGAAATTAATTTCATTAAAGAGCTTACTATTGAAAATGGCCTTTTTTTTCCATAGTGATTTATATTCATGTGCCATGATTTCTTGTTTACCAGAAACTTTACGTGTCAGGAAAAAATTATCTGTCTCCTCTTCACAAGTATTAAAAAGCTTAGGAAAATCCAAGTCACATATCCATTTTTAGGTTTTCTTGTGCCAATTTGGGGTTTCTTGTTTTTTTGGGGGTTGGTTTTTTTTTTGGGGGGGAGGTAGTTTGTTTTTATCATGTTAAGTACTGCTGGTTAAAAAAAAAAACCTTTTAAATTCTTTAGGGCAATGTAATTCTCATTTTGCATCCAACTTCCTAGAATGGCTCCGTGTGAGAGAGACCATGCAAAGACTCTGTGAGTTGTGAGAGAAGGGAAGAGTTAACTACAATTGCTGTTGGCTGCCAGGGTAACTGTGACCATTCTGCATGGAGTTGTACACCTGAGGCATGTCTGCACTATTTCCATTGATAAACGATTGTTCCTGGGGTAAAGAAAAATGCCTTCAGAAATTTTGCCTGAATTAAGGCCCTTCTAGACATTTAATGTCTGTACATTAAAGCTGCAGTTTCCCACTACAAGCAGTTTAACATCAAGAACTGCAATTCCCGGTCAAAAGAGGTAACCCAAGGTCTTGAGCCAGCAAGACTTTTGCCAATGTGCTGAGTAGGAACAGGTACAGCTTGCAAGTGAATCTACCTTCCCAATGATTCCTTAGTTTCAAATATCTGTCCCCTTTTCCATTCAGCTAGGAAGTTTCTGGGAAGGCTGCTTTTGAATGTTGTTTCTCCAGTAAAACCTTAAGGAATTCATGCAGATAGGTCAAGCTAGAGTAAAGAGCTTTTGGAACGGTCAAACTTTTGGAAAAATAGCTAATTCTAAAATGACTTAATAGCCTGAACTGTGTTAAACGAAAGATTTGTGTGAATGATGTCTTGATATACAGGTATATACTGAAAGTGACTTCAAAGCAATGCTGTATTCGTTTGTTCTTTAACATCCCGATCCTAATTCCTGTAATAGAATCTAACTGCTGCATTAAACAGGTTTGTACCTCTATTAATTCAAGTGGAGCATCCAACTTGGTGCAAGATGCAATTGTTTTGAGCCAAGACTGTGTTATGGAGACATCAGCAGTACTGAGCAGTGCTGTTCCCATTGCTCTAAGGTTAAATCTTGTTTTGTGAAGGTGGTTTTCCATGCTCTTTTGTAACCATTCTTTTCTTGGTTGTTATGGAGATAAAGCTTATGCAGTCCCTTTTCTGCTTACTTTATCATGCTCCAGGTCCAATACCACAGTAAACAAACTATTAGGCAACCTATTTATCTATGTCAGTGCTGCAAGTGCAGACTTCTATTAGGCACGTTTGTCTGGAATTGATTCAATTTTTTTTCTAAATTGGACTGGATTTCCGGGATTTACAAAAATTATCAGAAAACTTCTTTTGGTAAACATGTCTTTTCCCCTCAAAACACTGTCAGTTGTCAGCTGAGTTTGAGTTTCAGCTATTAAATATGACATAACATAATCACAGATTTTGCACATAAAATAGTTGTTAAAATATATAGTGTTACAGGTTATTTTCTCTTGAATCTGACTGAATGGAAATGTTTAAAATCTTTTTATTTTCTACTAGATAATTACGTACTTTAAAGGCTGGCTATGATTAAAAAAAATTGCTAAGGTGTGTTACCTTTCTTCTCTGCATTTCCCACTGAGAAGTTAGAGGTAGTTTTCTTTCCAATTAATTCTTCATATTTGCTGTACTCCACAGAAGAATCAATTCTGAGTAGGTTCTTAATTTTGTAGTTTTTCTTATATTTAGATTACATTAGCTCTGAAAGGTCCCTAAGATAATGTCATTAACCATCTACAGGGATTCTGAATCCATCTGTTATTCCTATCTTGCAGACAAATGTCTTGAGTCAGAAAGTACTTTGTTCTAGAGCACTGTCTCACAAGAGATGCAGCTGAGCAATGATCTTTCCTGTGAGCTTGGTTTTCTCTCCAGGTATCATAGGTTGAGTGCAGATTGCAGCCACTCATCATGCCTCCCATCACTGAGTCTCTCCCATCCTGGGAGAGGCAGTCAGACACTGTGCCCAGCCTGTACTGGAGAGTATTAGTATTAAACCTGTTTATGGAAGGGAAGTTCTCAAACATTGCTTTTCAGGTAGGTTTCTGCTGAAAACCTGAGGGTTCCTCAGTTGCACAGGGAAGACCTCTGCTGCACTGAAATACCTGAATATTTAACTGCATTCATAAATTGTTGGAGAATATTTGTTCAAGGAAAAAATAACCAACATTATTTCTGGCAGCTATAAAATAAGATACATAGAATATTTTCATGGTTGTATTCTGCTCTTCAGGAATCACAAGAATAAAACTTCAACCTTCCCCACTTTCTGTAGTCTGTTAAACATAACAAGAAATGATCCAGGGAAATGCCTTGGAAACTCTGCTATGGAAATATAGCATTAGATTGTCTTATAACTCCTGGAAAGGAAAAAAACCCAAACAAACCCAGAAAAGAAAACCAAGTCAGTTCTCCCTTTTACTCCATTCCTGTAACTTCCATTATGGATTATTCTATTGTGAGACTTAATCTTGTACGTAAAATGACTCCTCCTGCTGGTGTGATGTCTTGGGTATATTGCATACTGCAGTGATTTTCTTTTAATTCTTAGCAAATAAAAGGCATGCTATGACAGATCTGTTAAACCAGCTATCTATTGTAGCTTTATTTTTATTCCAGTCAGCATCAGCAATGATGATTTCGGAAAACTTTTCAGTGACACCTCAACAATGAATATGCACAGCTTTGTCTACCACTTACAACTTAATTTCTTTTTCATTCTCTAGAGGAGTTGAATATAATTTGTAGATAGTTGTCCTCACAGTTTGACTATTATCTTTATTTTTAGCAACAATTTTTCAACCTCCGTGATGTCAGGGGAGGCAGTTCAATGCTGGTGTGGTATTCACTGGAGTTGTGTCTGAGCAAATCAAGGCTGAGCCTCGTGCAATAATATTTGGTATTTTTTCACAGTCTTTCTCACATCATTGTATCATGGAGGAAAAGGCAGAGAGAGAGGTACAAACCCACCTAGGGTTTTAAATGTGTGTGTTTGTGTACAGCACAGTTGCATGCATCTGTGCATGTATGTATGTACCTAGATATGTATGGGGTTTTTTTTCATCTGTGAGGCAAGAACAAGGACCTTTTTTTAAAAATTTCTAATCTGAGCCACAGTTAAGTCCTCAATTCCTTGTTCAGGGTTTTGTGGTGGGTTGGTCTTGGAAGGTCACCTTGCTACTTAACCTGATACAGATTTAAAATGAAATGCCATTTCTTTAACATTTTAAAAGTGAACATAGTAGTCAAACAATTGCCAGTTTTGGATTTCTACAAATTACTATCTACTTATGCTTCTCTTATGCTATCCCCCAAGAAGCACTTTAGTCTTAAATGGGTGGTCTGTCTCTGAGAGACGTGGTAGCTGGTCTTTCTGCTTGTATTCAACTCTGGATCCCTCTGCAGAGGGTAGATCCAGCAAAGCTGATATTTCAGTTTCAAGGATTAGCAACAATGAGCCAGATCAGTATGTGCTCACAGCTATGTCTGTGTTTTCCCAAGAGCAGGTTCTACGCCTCCACTTTGTCCTCTAGGGATTCAGCAGTTCTTAATAAATATTAGCCAGTAATCAGGTATTATCAGTTGGTGTTCATCACTGACTGGCATTGAACCAGAGGAACAAATGCAAGTTGAAGCTGATAGATAATGAGTTACCTCAGCACCATCTGTCACTGGTACATCTGTACAAATCCTGTGGTTCTGCATCTTGTCTAGCACCACTTAGGATGGGGCCAAGCTGCCAACTTTGCTGCATCTTGGCTTAAGAAAAGAACACTTCAGGAAAGAGCTGCTGTACTGCTAAAAGGTTCCTGCTGTTGGGATGCTAGTGATACCACATACAACCATTTCAGCAAATTCCAACTTTGTTCTCTAACACAGTTATGTAGAAATGTTTCAGGGAAGTGAATTGCTGTACAATATATCAGCTTTGTCATATCTCCTGGACTCCCCAGCTACACAGATTAATCTTGGAGGGAGAAACATTTCCCATGCATTTACTGTTTGTGTAATCTTATGGAGAGGGAATGCATGAATAAGGTATATGGTTTAGTAATCTCACTTGAAGTGGTGCATATTTCTCAGGGGTGATGAAGCAATGAATAAATTAGTTTATATCAAGTGAATACTAATAAACATGACCTCACTAACATGTATGCAGCATAACACAAAATCCTTAAGAAATACTTCTGAATTCTACAAAGTATTCCGTTTTAGTTCTTGATGGTAAAAACCCAGGTTACCTTAATGCAGCCTAAGAAAGAGAAAAATAAGTGTGCTTAAAATGCTTGTGACAGCCGTCTCATACACTAGAGTGTCACAAGCTTAAATCTGAATTGCAAAGTCTACCAGAAGAAACAAATGTTGTATTGCCATCTCTTGTCAGAGAGGATTTTTAAATCCTGCTGATAGGCTTATCTATCCGAGCTTTTTTTCTGTGGCAGGAGAGCAGCTTTTATCCCTCTTGTTCACAGAACTCAATCATCTTCTTTTCCTACCCTGTTCCTTAGGCCAGCAATGTGGCCTGTCTTCCAGTAGATCAGTTTATGGGGCATCACCAATCTGCAGTTGCAAGCATGGCAGGCAGTGGAGCTCCAGCGATGACCCCATCACTGAACTATCCTTAGCTGCAGGACCATACCCTAATCTTCCTCCTGCTTCCTAACAGCTGTAGTTTGGTGAGTGCAACCCACTCACCAGCTGTTTGAAATGCAGAGAGTCAAAAAGTGGAAGAAATTTGCAGGGTTATACCATGTCATCATCAAAAGGGGTCTTCCTCTCTGAGGGAGAAGTATGGAGAGCTCAGCTTCTTGAATCTGGAGTTTGGTGTGAACTTGGCAGTCTTCATGTACACCTCACTAATGGAAACACAAGGAAACATATCTTCTTTTGTAGTCATCTAGAGCACACATCTCCTAACTCCAGTTATCACAAATGTCATTAATGTAAAGCTACATTTAACTGTAATGTGAAATCTAACTTAGGCAGTTTGGCCTGCACAAAAGTAAATGTTGAGTGGGACCCAAACCTCATAGAGTTGGTTGGTGCCTCTGAATAGATTTCAGTGTTTCAAAGTATCCACTTAAAATGAAACCACCTGAGTACACTTGTCTTCCTCTGAAAATAAGTCTAGTTTAATGAGGGAGAATGAGCGCCTGTATGCATAGGTTGGTTCAGGTGAGCAAGAGTGTTGCAACAGAGCATAGGTACAGGAGATGTACATGCACTTTTATGGGGATTGTGAGATCTTTCATGATCAGCAAGACTGCTTTTTATTGAAAAATATTTTTACTCTTTCAGCACTATCAGTGATCCACGGATAATTATTTTAACAGGAAAATGTAGTGTTACAGTTGATCTTTATGTTGATAGTTTTGGGATGAAATATGAAAATAATAAGGCGTAATCAGGCTGTCCTGACTGTAAATATTCAGGTAAACAACTGTGATCTTAAATAGCTCTCCATTAACTCTAGATTTCCACAGAATCAGCATGCAAGCGCACTTCATTACTTCTGAGACATAAAGGTCTTCATAGAAACCCAAAGTCAAAATAACCTTTTCATTTCATTGTAACCTTTTTTTCTCCTGAAAGTAGTTTTACAACAACTTACCTTCTTTACAAGAAAATAACATGGCCCTGGCTTTAGTTCAGTTTAAAGGAAAACCAGCTTTTTGCCATCTTTTCTGGCCAAGTTTAGGTTTCCGTATGTGAACAAGTTTTGTAGAGTCTAGTTGAACCTAATGAAGGTCTAAGTGTAATTTTTGATACTTGGGTATTTGATGCATCCATATGAGGCTAACACAGTACTGTCTGTGTATACAACTTGCATGGCAAGGTTTTTGTAGTGAGGAGATTACAGAGGTGGCTTCTGTGAGAAGCTCTGGATGTTTCCCCTGTACTCAATAGAGCCTGCACCAATAGAGCCTGCTCCAAGTTGGACCTGTCAAGGCTGAGCCCATCAGTAATGGTGGTAGAACCGCTGTGATAACATTTAAGAATAGAGAAAAGTTGCTGTGCCAGAGAGAGGAGTTAGAATACATAAGAAAAACAGCTCTGCAAACAGTGGAGAAGGAGGGGGAAGAGGTGTTTCAGGTGCCAGAGTGGAGATTTCCCTGCAGCCCATGGTGAAGACCGTTGTGAGACAGGTTGTCCCTCTGTAGGAGGCCATGGAGATTAATAGTAGAGCAGATATTCACCTGCAGACTGTGGAGAATCCATATCAAAGCAGATGGATGCACCATTCTTTATCTGGAGAGAATACAGTCAATTGTCAAAGTAAGGTAATGGAGAATCAAGCCAACAAGGGCCATGATGGGCTGCTGAGAATACAAGTAGACCAGTCCAAACACATTGTATATCATGGGAGCAGTTGACGCTGTGTACAGGATAATGCACACATCTTCAGAGTTTTATCAAACTATTTAGCAACTTCACATTCTGTTTTGGATTAATACACACAACCCTTCTGCAGCAGTGGAACATTGCTGCTGTACAAAGCGTGATTGTATCAGGGAGTTTAATACAGAACCTGGATCAGTACCATAGTTACTACATGTGATTTTTCTCTTCTTTCCTTAGTGCAATGACTCAAACGTCATGCATTATAAGTTGTTTGGAAAGAGTACAATGAAACTCCCTCTTTTTTTCATCTACTTAAATTCCTTAAATGTCAAAACCACTTATATCATATTTGTTGCATATGCAAAATGAGAGCCTTATACACATCTAAGCTTGCACTTTCTGTCAGAAATGTAAACGCTAATGACTCCTGATACACAACTTTGCAAAACACCCTAACAAGAATGCAATTCACAACTTTCTTTTTTTCTTGTGCTACACCAGGGAGTGTTGTTTGGACTGAAGAATTAAACAACTTCTGGCTAAATAACTGCTTTCACACAGCACTGAGATCCAATCAATGCTCCAGGATTTACTGTTCCACTATTGGGTCTTCCTGAGACTGCTATAGATATAAGTAGCTTCTGCTTAACATGCAGAAAATTATTGTCAGCACACAGATGTGTTGTCAGAATGGACACAGAATGCAGTTTAGAAGCACAATAACTGTTGTACTTAAACTAAAAGCTCTTTCACTTCTGTGGTGGGATTACACTAATTGTAAAACCCCTTTATAAGCAAAATTGTTACTATTGCTCTGCTTTTCTTATTTGTTTTCCTTTCTTTCATTTCTTTCTTTGCTCCTATTTTCCTCAGACTAGAGGAATTGTAGAGCAATGTGATTCCTTTCATTGTTTTTCAGTTAACCGTCACAGTACTCTACACTTTGGCTACATTAATACTTAATGTTTGTTCAAAACTGAGCGACAAATTCCTGTTTGGGATGTTCCACAGCTGAAGTTGTATGTTACCACTCATTCAGATTGCAGTTTAAAGTTCCTTAATGGTTTTTTTTGACAGTTTGACACAACTTAAACAGCAGAGAGGTTCAAAAACAAGAGCTGTGAGATACCAAAGACCTGTATGAATAGTAGCACCATTATTTGGTGCTGTGGTAAAAAGGAAACAGATGAACAGCGGTTAAAAGAAACTGACTTCTGTTAAATTTTATCACCCTGTAGCTTGTCCTGCACAGATCATCCTGGCAAACACTTTTAGAAGTGGCTCAGATAAAGTCCTTAAGTTACTCCAGTGGCAATTACTTCAGTTCACTTGAACTGAGCTATCTATGCTCAGGACCTACTCAGCTGAAGCTTTGCCTGACGAACAAGGGATAGCGTAAGATTTGTCATGAACTGTGGGTGAAACAAAATTTTATGACTCAGTGTGTTTCAGCTGACAAAATTCATGAGCAGAAAGAGATCCTCTTCATTTGCCTGTGATTGCAAAGATGTCACCTACTTTCCTGGGCTTTGACTTATATTACCTTTAAACTGGGCTTTTTTTCCTGAGCTTTCTGGGCCAGAGCAGCATATATGTTCATACATTATACATTATAGACATTTTTGGTAGCCCTAATTAGTCCCCAAGGAGTCTCTGGTACTGACTATGACCCAGCTGTGTTAGGTGTCCAGATTCAAATAGCTCAGATTTAAGAATCCTCAATTTCAATTTAAGAGCAGGAATAAGGAGTAGATGAAGGAGAACAGATTAAATGGTGTAGCCTACATGGTTTAGTACTTCAAGCATTTGCATTTGTGACACAGGACACAGAAGAAACACATTGAGAAGAAAAATGTATATTATCTGGCTATCCTGGGTCCCTACCCACATGAAAAATCATGAAAGGAGCATGGCAATAACAAGTCATGCTCAGTAGTTTTTTTCTGGCATCTGAGGAATACTGTCATTGATTTTGTCTTCAGGTCATAAATACTCACCCTTCAAGAGTTTTTTCACACAGACTGCAGAAAAAAAAAAAGATTGTAAGAAAAAAGAGGTTTGAGAAGTGCAGAACCTAAATTTGCTGTAAATTCTGTCCCCTACCATCACCACTTTCAATACATACAGTGCCATGGGTAGGTTTTGATCTACCACAAGTAACTTTATGGACCAGACAGTGTACAGTGAACTGGTCATCACCTCCAAAATTTAAATGCTGCTCTGCACTGCTTTTAAGTTGCAATGTTGCCCCTTTAGAAAAGAATGCATCTGTTGGGATGCTGTGCTTTTATATGGATACCAGTATTTTATTACCTGGCTTTACAGGGAGATGATAGAACCCCCTTCATAGGCAAATTAAACCCTATAGATACAAGTTAAATATCTTGCCCTTGATGAATCCAACAGCTGCCCTGATTTCCTGTTAACTGAATGGTCATAATTGATTAACCTGTAAGCCGGAATGTGGAGTATTTAAAGACATGAGCCTGGAACATTGCAAGGACTGAGATGCTGCCTTTCTTTCTCAACCCTAGAGTCCAGTTGACAGACTAACAAGCATATCCTGGAGAGACCAGGAAACCATCTCTTAAAGAAATTTGTGTAGGAATGCGTTTGCATGGGTACTAAATTATTTTAGTGTTACTGCAATATAAATGCCATGTAAATTAATATTGCAGCTGAAATTCTATTAATAGAGGTAGGAGAAGAAAAGAACCATATCAGTGTAGGAAGAACCATAGTATCTCTGTTAGCTAATTCCACTTTATTTTTAGTTCTGCGAAGTTATTTCAGGTAAATTTTAATGGATTATGTTATTTATAATTTTTTCTCTGTATATTTGATGTTTCCATTCTTAAGAGCCCTTCTGAATACTAGCTAGCAACCATTAGTAAGTGGTTGTCAGTATTTTGGTTGTTTCTCTGAAGCCCCATTCTAGTCAATGATCCATGTGCAGACAGAGACCTAGTTCACAAAGCAACAAAGTCAGGCTGAGGGGCATGAAAGGGACAGATACAGAGGCAATGATTCAGTAGCTCCCTTCCACTTCACATGAGTGTGAGAAAACAGTCAGACCGGACTGAGCAGCACGATCAGTGTCTTCCACCAGACGTCAACTGTCAGGCTCATGTGATGGGAAAGGAGGGGTGTTATCCTTTCGCTGTGTTAGCACTGTCAGAAAGCATCAATCACAATAAGGTGAATGTCACTCAAAATGTATTGCACACTCCTCATCCTTAACATTCTGCAGGTGAAGTCTTCAATTAGGCCTGAGATTAATTTGCCAGGCAAGAGTAGCAAAGGACAGAGAGTTCCCCAGATATTTTTCCTGGCTTCAGAGCAATTGTTTTTATCCCTGTATGAAACTAATATTATAAACTAACCCTAAATGCTCTTGAATTTAGGGATGTGGGTGTTGAATTTTGAATTGACATTACAGCTTTTTTTACTTCAGGGCATTCAGATTCAGCACATTAGAGCAAAAGAGGCTTGAACTGTCAGTTCTCATCCTTTGAAAACTGCAGTAGGACACTTCTGCAACACTTGCCAAGACATGTAGTTTCCCTTCTTTTAACTGACAAAGTAGAGAAAACTGCAACACATTTAGGAAAAAGACCTCCTGTTTGACCAAATGGAATGTGCTAAGTAATAAATATGAAGTCTGACTGTGGTTTTGAGTTTTCAGGTCACACTGGGACAATGAAAGAATGGGAGTCCCAGGAGGAGTTCTGGTCTGCTTAACCTGAACCTTACCTTCACCTACACAATAGTACATGCAGCTGTGCCAGTTCCTGCCACTCTTATAAGAACATAGCAAGTGCTTCTGTCTACATATGCAGCAGGATAATTCCCTGGGACAGCATGAGTGAGGAGTTCTGCCTTGCACCTATCATCACATATGTGTTGCTGCAGGTACTAGCGGGGCTAAGATGTGTGTATGAAACCTGCACTGGTATTGGCTACTGCAGTCAATTCCCTCACTGTGAATGCAAAGCATACTGAATGAACTCATAAGTACTTGATACCCGAGCAAAATGGAAATGTCAAAATCAATGCAAAAGACCTAATTGTAATGATGATAATAGAGTGAGCACCAAACTATGACTTCCATCTCATCATGATCCAGTAAGACTTTGTTGCTGCATCAGTTTGACTTCTGATCTAGAAGGTAATTTCAGCAGAGGCTTGGTAGGATTGTAGCACATTCAATGGCAGTGGTTTGTTCCGAAAGTATGTAAAGAATGTGTATGTGATGGAGGAACTTCAGTAAAACTATCAGGATGCTCTTCACTTCTGGTCAAGCTGCGGTCTAAACATGAAACCCAGTAAAATAATAGTAAGGTTGTAAAAAAAACACTCAAAACTTACAAAATGCCTGAATTAAGCTTTCTGTGTATCTATCTGTTCAGACTTTTGTCTGTACAGCCCTGGGCTGTCCCCTTGCTCTGTATGAATTGTGGCAGTTTGACTGAGGATCTCATACTGTTTTTTTCTGTCTCATTCAGTGCCCTGGGTGGACAGCACTCAGTGATTGAGTGGCTTCTCAATAATTTTGCTTTACACTCATATTTCAGTGCACAGCCCATGGACATATTGACTTATGCTACTCAAAGTCTTCAATGTGACAGAACCACAGAAGTCCTCAGGACAATTTTTTATGATGTTACTGGCTGTAAATTTTATTTGTTAAGTATTTTTTTGGTATGAGGGGTGAGATTAGCTACATTCTGCATATGGAGAAAGGCAGGCAGATACAGATTATAACTAGACTTCCTTTTGGCAGACTGCTTGAGGCACCAAAGGCCACATCTTTCTGTGGAGTATTTAGTGCAATGACTAATCTAGCTTTTGGTAGAAGTTTGCTGCAAGAAGTAGGAATAGGAATTTTTGTTGGACTGACTGAATCACAAAACCTCTCTCTCACAGAAGTCCTGTCTTCTTCATACAAACCTTGCAGCCACTGTTAACAGATGGATTGAGAGAGCTCACATCAGAAAACCAAGTTATCCCAGAAAACAGTCCACCTCATGTAACCGCTATTCTGAGTCTTTGATTCCACTGTTTGAGGTAATGGAGAAACTGGGCGATGACAGTTGGTTGGCATCATTTATGCCATCCAGTCAGTGTTAGAAGTAAAATATGAACATTACACAAAACTCCACACTGACAAGTCTAACCTTTAGATAGTTTTGGGAGTTTGCCTCATGTACAGCTAATTTGCAGCATCTTTCACTGAAGCAGAACAGTGTCTACTACTGCAGCATAAGCAAATTGGTGCAGAGGTCAAGAGCAATAGAGCTATCCCAGTCTCCTGATGGAGATATCTGGAGGGAAGGGGGTGGCACCAGGTGTCCAGCATAAAGCCTTGACATGATCGGGAGAAAAACTAATGAACAATTATTGTCACTCACCCATACTTTTACATTTTCCTACATCCTCTTGGTATTTCTTAGAATAACTGTAGATGCCTCATGGCAACTGTCACATCAGTCCTTCACCAGACAAGGAGATGGGAAACTAAATGTTCTAGCTTTAACTGGTTGCAAGGTTACATTTCTTCTAGCAACTTTTAACCTCAAAGGAGAGAGCTGTTTTAGGTTTTGTCAATATATGTTCCCCTTAAGATAAAGATAATTGAAGTTATTTCAAGTCAAGGATTTTGTTTAATTTGTTTCTTTCTGAGCCTTTATCACCTCCAGACACCGGGTTCCTCACTACGTACCCAGAGTCTTGGAATCCTTCCACAGGATTTTCAATAGAGGTGCTCATTACCCAAACCTGCTGTCCCATAAGGACTCAGTGTCTGCTTCTCTACCTCACGCTACCCCATTGCAGCGTTCTTTCACAGAGTTTGGTTTCTTGTCCCAGTATTTCCACCTCAGTTCTGTCTCCTAATGTGTTATTAATCACTCTCTTCTGGATCCCCTTCTTGTCTCCATCCCAAAGACTTGCTTAGTCTCAGCAAGCTGCAGTATTTGCAGTACCTTTAGCTAAAATCTTAATTGCTAATCCTTCTTAATTTTTCTTTTCATTTGAATCCTCTATCCTGCCTCATGTCCATATTATTGTCAGTTAGGCAAGAGAGACAGGCACTTGCTTGCATTCTGAGCATAGAATGGCACAGCTGGAGCCAACAGTTATGAGGATCCCCTTCTTCTGTCCACTTTCTAAAGTCCAGCAAAGTTATAAACAACTGCAAATGGGGGATTATAATGGAAAGTGTCAGATGAGTTTAACTGAGCATCATGGCTCACTCTGCCAGTGGTGGTGATGCCTGTAGCAGTGAACAACAGAGAGCAGAAGACAGCTGTGTGTCACCTCCATTACCTGTTCTTATACACTAAAACCACTTAATTTTTAGCAATTTTTATCTACAAAGATAAATTGCACAGTTCCTTCTGCTTATCTCTTCTGGCACATGTATAGCTCATAAAAAGCCACTCATCTGGTAAAGATAGATGCAGTGGACAAGCTTCTGATAAAATGTTCAGTTAAGATCTCAAATACCCTTTTCCTCACAAAGGATCCCACAATTCTTCACCAACACAACTAATAAAATTGAGGCTGTTAACAAACATATATTGCAATTCAAGACCCCAACCGAGTGCCTGGAGCTGTCTAAATGATACCAATGTAATTATATCCAAGAAATGTCTAATCTTCAAAGTATTCACACTGCAAAAGGGCTGTGTGAATACAAAGGGATGTAAGGCTGTGTTCTCACAAAGGGATGCAATGATGTAAAATTTGTGTATAGAGATTTCTTTTTTGTTATCAATATAAAAGCAATCGAATGGCAAATCAATTTGGCAAACAGAATTAGCCAATTGTGAGCTAAGACACTGAGAAAAATTCAGCTAAATGGGATTCATCATGTAAGTGAAAAAACTGGAGCTTCTCTGCAAGCATTACTTTCTTTGAACGTGTCCTTGGATCTTTTAGGGTATGGTCTGTGCCTTTCAAAAAGAAATGAAACCATGGGGGACCAGATATAAAAATAAAAATCAACTAGCTGAGTATGACAGTTTGTGATCTAGTAACTATTTTGAGGCAATTAATTCTGATACTTGCACTATTAAAAAAGCTTTGAAAATTTTAAAGGAGAAGGCTGCGACATAAAAACATAACAGGTTTGTAGCATCAAGATAGTGATCTATCTAATGCAGCATTGTATCACCAGGGATTTTGTTTTTACCCAAATCTCTTCACAGTTAGTAGATGATTTATATGTTTATATGTTTATCCTTCTTGATATCCTGATTAGCTCTCAGATGCAATAACCAGTGGGCACGTAAATATAATACATTAAAAATAAACAAAAATCAAGATGTTTAAAATAATTTTCTTCAGTTGTAACAAGTTTATTTTGGCTTTCATTTAATAGTTGAACTATGCTTTGCTCTTTGTGGTTCATTCAATTAATAAAGAGAAAGAAAGTACCTTCCAAATAAAATGTGTGTGGGTGGAACATTTTAGGCTGGAAATGTTCATTGTGATATGTTCTGGTATTTTTACTTGGTGCAAATCGGGTGATCTGAAACAATAGTCCATATGAAGGAGCTATTTTGGAGTAGAACTGTCAATACTGAGAGAGATGAATTTTGTTCAAAGATGAAATGTTATTATATCCGCCTTGTAATCAGGTCTCCCAGCAGTTGATTACTGCCACTATTAAATACTGGCACATTGCTTCAATTTGGAATGCTTTTAGTTTAAATTTCCAGCCATTCAATATTGCCTTTGCCCTTTTTTACAGGTTAATGATTTCACAGACATTTTGATGAAGTGAATTTACTTTTGATTATTTAATGGAAAACAGTTTTGGATACCTACAATAATTCTTTCTTATTCTGACAGCTCTTCTAAAGTTCAGCAATACAAAAAGATCATCCTTCTGAAGGTGTAGAAGACATTAGGCAGTATCCTTTCAAAAAGAAATCTGGGATTCTAGGGCACGCATTGATGCACTGGAATAGAAACCGTCTGCCTGTAGCAATGCCAAAAGATGTGTACACAAGAATCTGTTCCTCAGTGGACACCAGAGTACAAAATACTGAGAATAAAAATGAATGCAAATGCAATTGACAACATCCAGGAAGTCAAAACAGCCTGAAGAGCGTAAGCATGAGATCTGCCATGAATTTTCAGTACTATTACAGAGCAGTCCCCAAAGGGACAGATGGCAGGAAATTCTACAGTCATATCTGAATGCATTTATAAAATTACATACTCTTTTAAACTGGTCATCGCCTCTTCTGAGGTTATCGTCATCTTTTAGGGGTCATGCTTAGATAAATTGATCTGCGCTAACTTTATCTGATTCTTTCCCAGACAAAGAAAAATCTTTAAAAGGTCCACGCAATCCTACTCCACAGACAATTTCTTGGGTTTTTTACTGGAAGAAGTAAATAAGAGAAAGAAACACCACATTTTGTAGAATATGTTAAAATTTATTCTAAATTATGTTTAGAGTTTGTTATCTTCATTGAAGCTTTTAGTGTCAATTTTGCATGATTTAAGAGGATAAAACTCAAATGTTGTTAAAGGCAGAATATTTGATTGCGTAGCTACAATAGCTGCAAGAATCACAGATACTTTCAGCTTCAATGTAAGAAAAAAATCTTCTTGTCAAGCTCCTGCAGTTTCCACTTTTTGGGGGGTGGTTGTGGCTCTTACTCTTATAGAAACTATGGATAATAAATTGTAATACCACATACTTAGACTTCTTTAACAGATGGTGAGATTTTTGCTCAGTTCAGCAGGAGAATGGCTTTCCAGACAATTATGCAAGTTAGGTGGGAGTCACAGATCTGCAGACTGAAAGTACAGGGACAAGAATGAAGCTGACTTTGCACCCCTCCCAACGAATCTTACAAGAGGCCAAGGTTGTTTTGAATGAGGACTCACCTGTGCAGTTCAGAAAAGACAAGATGTACCTGCACTGTTAGGGTCTGAGAGCTTTCCTCTGCCTGGTGAGTCATAGTCACGTAAGCAGAAAAGTGAATCAACACAATGGCCTTACTCACTAGTCACAGGTACTGTGAGGATATGAGTTCTCTCATGTTTACAGTGAAGACTAGTTTAAAAAAATGAAACCAATTTGAAATATTATTAATGTACCAAAATTCACAGAAATTTGTGATTTCCCTGCAAATAGGACATCCGGGTCATTACATTATTATGTTCAGTCCTAGGACTGAAAAAGACTGATGTCATAGCACTGAGAGGAGCAGTACCTCAAATTTCAAATATGCAGCTAATGGTGCTGTGGGCAGTCCTTCAGGAGTGGATAACCAGGGTTTTGTCCTTACTCAAAGAATATCTTTTTATGCTGCGCAGTCCTCACATGATATCCTGAAGGAGCCAGGGCAGTAGGAAGCAGAGCCTGATCTACCATCTCAAACTTCACCTGAAAGTCCTCAACCTCACACTAGTCACACCTCAGTAACATGAGGGAAACTGTTTCAAACAGAGAGAAGAAACAGCTGTGCCACACAGCCATCTCCTGAAAAGATGAAACTGGGCTTCATTGGCCCTATGCTCCATGAGTGGGTGCCATGGCTGAGCACACTGCTGTGCTCTCCCTGGTGGACCAACACCCCAAGGGTCAAAGGCTCCCCTGTGTGACCAGAGACCCACCTAGGAAGGGAGAAAGGAAGGGCTCCAGGAGTGGGGGCTTCAAGGAAGTTTGTGTCACAATCTCGATAACAATTGCAGAACTTTATTCATTAAAAAGTCAAGTGTCTACAGATTTCAGGCATTAACAGAGTCAGGCAGCAGCAGAGGAGTTTTCAGGGATCTATATTTGGACTGGAAGTCCGGAAAGGCAGTTAGGTAGGATGTCAGCATGACAAATGTGACAGGCTTATATACATCTTCACCTTCGCTTCATAAAGATAATTAACAGGGCTTGGAATTAAGGAGGGTGCAGATACAAGATCCAGTTCATGCCATGGCTTCTGTCATCTGACTTACAGTGCACCAAGAGGAGAACCCAGGTCCTCTGTGTTTCACCAAATTTTAATTCTGATGCCATTCTTTCCTTGACACTGCCAGCAAATCTCACCCCTCCAATTCTCACCCTCCCAGCCAACAGGCACTTTAAATGTACAAGTACAGTTGAAACTTTCATTTAGATTCCTGATGACTGGCACCACAGTTATTATATCCCCAGAGTGACAGTTCCTGCTGATTGGTGCCACTCAGCTCAGAAAGCAATACCGCTTTGAAATATCAACCTGGCAACTGCCTGCAGGAAGCTATTCTAGTCCTTCTTTCTGAATTTTGCTCTAAGAAATACACTCCTTTCAACGGGATTGTTTAGGGAAAGAAAGGCAGAACATTTAAGAGAGGGGATAGCAAGCTTAGTATGCCCTCCCCCCNAGGAAGAGCCTTTACTCTAGAATTTGACATGTTGGTGTTTTAAGAATATGTTGCTTGATGTTTCTGTTCAGGCTTTGTGGTGGAGCTCAAGGGTCAAGTAGTCAAGGTGTTACGGAGCAAAAACAGTTGTGTTCAGCAGCACTTCATCTAGGAGGACTAGGAGACAGATCCCTTGGTCACTTAAAGTACTCAGCCACTGCTAAGTTAGGGAACAGTCTGCTCAGCGTGAGAATCTCCTTTTACAGGTGAAAAGTAAAGACAAAAGATTTTAAAGAGTTTAATCTCAAAGGTGGAGATTAACACAATTGGAATATAATAAGCAAGTAAATTTCAACCTTCTAGAAAGACGGGAATCTGGAATAAAAGAGTTGTAGAATCAGAGAACAATTAGAAGTCACTGCAAACTCCTATATATAGTCCCACTCATGCCCTAGTACAAAGTTTATCATGTCCTCTTGCCCTTGACAGTCAAAGAGCACTTTCTTGCCAATCTTAGTTCTCACAGTGGTCTCAGGACAGAATTGTTCTCTGTTCCATGGCACAAGCAAAATCAGAACTCAAGCACACGCAACTGGGATTGGCCTGCCGGAGTACTGTCACATACGCAGAAGACAGCCTTACCAAGTCTTCTACCTACTTTTTAAACGCTTAAGAAAGTTTGACTTCATGTCCTGGGGAAGAATTGCCTGGCTACTATGAATTACTAATAGTCTTTCCTATTCCTAAGAAACCACTTTTCATAGAGGTAGGTTAGTCTTACAATAGCAATGTAAGCCGGAGTCTCTGGTTCAACCTGAAAGCTTTAGGAGCAGACATGGATGTATGCTGAGAAGTGTTACGATAGAATCATCAATAGCAAGAGCCCAAGGACTTTCCAGAAATGCAGATCATTGCTTATGATTTCTTCATCTTCCCTGAATGCAACTGCATTCCCTTTAGCTGTTGTGTATCATCCTTCCATTTAGAACTATTTTCTTAAGTGTATCTGGAAGGTAGTGGAAGGCTTTTAGTACAGCTGTGCTGCAAGCTTCAGTAGTGCTAAATGAGAATATTCATTCAGGGCTCTTCTAAAGGAGGAAACAGACATTTCTGACATGTTGGAACTGTAAGCAAAATCAGTCTTTGTCAACTGCTTCTATCAATTCCTACAGATATTGTTCACCTGTGTACATCTCCAAAGAAAAAAAGAGTATCTACAAGCAGAAGAGAACTCCTGTGGAATTCTCCAACATGCTGCTGCAGACGGAGGTCACAGCATCTCTGTGCATTTTGATATTAGTACAATTGTAGGTAGAGTAGGAGACAATGCCTATTAATTAAACGCCTGCTCAAAAACACCCTTTGTTGTTTTTTTTTTTTTTAGATTGCTGTATAGCTACTGTTACAGGTATTTAAACACTCTTTATTTAGCATGTGTCAAAGTTTGGTACTGATTTTTTGGTAACAATAAAACTGGTTTCATATTCCTGCTCTTCCTCTTCTCACTATCACCTCTCAGTCCCCTTGTTAGGGTGTAACATTTTACACTTTATTTCTCTGTTTGCGTACAACAAATAAAGTAATTAGGACTCCTGCTTCAGCACAGCTATGAAGGAGATGCCATGATGTAAAAGAAGCTTTTTTGGTGCTTCTTTCAAGGCTACTATTACCTGCATTAAGCTGTATTTCTGAATTGCCAAGAACTTAGAACACGAGGTAACTGACAGCTCTCTGTATCTGCACACCCTCACATCCTCATTTATATGCATGAAAGTGAGTGAGAAAGAAAAAAATTGCTGTATTGTTATGGACTGTTAAGGCAGCTGCATATGACATTAAAAATCTAGGCTTCTGATGTGTGTGCTGGAGCTAGAAAAACACAAAAAATACTTCTGTCCAGTTGGCAGGCAAGATGATTAATGGACTATTATTTAAGTGTAGCATCAGAGTGTTAATGGCTTGTGGTCAAGCCAGCAGCAACTTAATGCAATCATCAAGATTGCTGTGCGCATGCACAGCCTCTGAGAGGAGCAGTACTGCTTACCTTGCCTTCTACTCACCCTAAATGCACTATGGAACACCATAGCGCACATAATGGAATGCATCTCCTCCCCTGTGCTATGAACCATTAAAAGAAGAACTGCAATGAGCCTATGGCTTCCTTTCTGAGCATCCAGCCAGACAAACTATTTTTTAAAATCAAGCACATTCAGAAGCATAGTCATCATCCCCTGCAGGACAATATGTTGCATGGTGTCAAGAATGAGACCTTTGTGGAAGGAAAATTTGGTACTATTCTTATAGCGGATTATTCTTCTTACGTAGACAATAAAAAATTTCCCCAAGGAAAACAAAATGATTACAAGGGGAACTGTTTTGTGAAAAATGTTTCTGTTTCTGGTGCTGATTCCCTTTTACACCCTCTTTGATGCAGAAATGCAGCACCTGGCCAGAGAGGCTGTTCATATAGCTAGTAATTTCTTCCCAGTGCTTCCTATGAAGGCATTGATTTATTTCTCTGTGTCAGTCATAACTCAAAACAAAAAAAGAAACATTTGCAAACGATGGGTTTTTTTGGATATAAAAGGATGAGGGACGTATTTATTTTTTAATAAAAAAAGCTAAAGTTGGGACTGACCCCTTGGGAGTGACAGCAGGATTTGTGTATTCCTAAGCATTCCTGGGAATTTCATAGCAGCAGGCTGAGATGATGAGGCTGCCAGTCTCTTCCCTCCAGCATCTTATCACTGAGAAGTCTCCCAAACACAAGCTAATCCTCAAGGAGAACACAGTGGTAGTGGGGATGCTGAGACAGCCAGTAAGGTTTAACTTGTTTCCAGTGTCCCAGGATCCACTGCATTATCAAGTAATGACCTTTCCGTTGTAAAGGACTGGCAGTTTTGCTAAATGTAACCAATACAAATGTATATGGATAACGAGGGTGGTTTTCTTCAGGTTTCTCCCCTGCCTGTTCAGTGGAAAAGTCTCAGTATCTGAGCTAAACAGGGAGCACGTTCAGCAGTTTTCTATGTAAAAAGAAGGGAAGGGAAGGGAAGGGAAGGGAAGGGAAGGCAAGGCAAGGCAAGGCAAGGCAAGGCAAGGCAAGGCAAGGCAAGGCAAGGCAAGGAAAAGCAAGGCAAGGCAAGGCGAGGCAAGGCAAGGCAAAGTTGTTCACAATGAGGGTGCTGAGACACTGGATTAAGTTGTCCAGGGAGGTTGTGGCTGCCCCCTCCCTGGAAGTGTTGAAGGCTTGATTGGATGGGATGTCCCTGCTCATGGCAGAGCAGTAGGAACTAGGTGATCTTTAAGGTCCCTTCCAACCTGAACCTTTCTATGAATCTATGAATCCCAAATTCATCTGAGGGACGGTTTTAACAAAGTGCAAATGGCCACATGAAATACAGAAGAATTAAAAGTGAATGGTTCAAAGTCACACTTAGAATATCTAGATCAGAAGGGATTCCAGTGCATCAGTGATTTTATTGCATATGCATAGTTTCAACAAAGATATTTCACCTGAGCTACTAACAGCTTGATTGGTGACACCACATTTAAAAACCATTGAATCATAGAATCATTAGGGATGAGAAGGGACCTCAAAAGTGCACCCAGTCCAATCCCACTGTCACAGCAGGATCACCTAGACCAAGTCACACAGGAACACATCCAAGTGGATCTTGAATGTTTCCAGAGAAGGAGACTCCACAATCCCCCAGTTGCTCCATCACCCTCACTGTGAAGAAGTTTCTTCTGATACAGAACCTCCTCTGTTTCAGCTTGCACCCAGTGCCCCTTGTCCTATCACTAGATGACCTTAAGAAGAGCCTGGCTCCATCCTCCTGACACCCACCCCTCACATATTTATAGACATTAATGAGGTTACTCCTCAGCCTCCCCTTCTCCAAGCTAACGAGACCCAGCTCCCTCAGCCTTAAAAAGACAGGTTAGATGCACCCGATTCAGCACTGTAAATGTTACCATGTGGACATCTGCAATTGTTTTGGACTCATAAACCTGAAACCTTCTATGAATCCGTGGATCTATGAATTAATACATTCTCAAC
This sequence comes from Upupa epops, assembly GCA_013397515.1. Lineage (NCBI taxonomy): Eukaryota > Metazoa > Chordata > Aves > Bucerotiformes > Upupidae > Upupa > Upupa epops. The sequence goes on from VZRI01007566.1 coordinate 67,344, forward strand.
CTTTTTCTACGAGTGGGTTCTTATAGCAAAGAGGACCTCCACAGCTTCCACTCACAACTATTTGCAGATTTCATCATTAATGAGAAATATTATTGTGGTTTTTTAGAAAGGCTATGGTGTTGACACATTTTTCTGAGTTTGCTGCCTTTTCCTAGAGTTACTGTGTATATTTTCAAATGGAGTATTTCTTCATAATGAGATATGTCAAACTTCATTTTGCAGTGAATCAAAGAGATTCTGCATTGAAGTGCCTGGGGAGAGCTTCAGAAATGGAAGCGTGCCTGGAATTAAAAGTTGAGGTTAGGCAGTTTGTCCTGAAACTCAGGTTAAATATTCAAAATTCTCAGTAGAAGATAAAGGATACCCTGGGTAGAAGATAGACCAGGATAATTAATAACATTTGATTACTTTCTTGTTTAGCTACATTTTAGAATTCCATCTTCATAAGGTCCCCTGACAGAAAGCTCAAATGAATGTTTACTTGATAATGTGTTATTTGTGGAATCCATCAAAATGGGTTCAACCCTGAGTGCAAGATCTGATCTTATTCCCTCTAATTAACAGGCTCAAGGCCAGATTTATATTTATTTGGAATCTTCCAAAAAATGCAGATTCTAGAACCAATGATATTAGTGCTTCAGAAGATGGCAGTTTGCCTCGAATTTTAAGTGAAAATGTGCTCCAAAATGAAGGTGGTGAGAGGTAGTGAATAGTACTTAAATATCTACACTGTGAAGTACTGAAGACTCTTGTACTGCTCTGACAAAATAATTAAAAGTGTGAGCAGTCCTTTCCCAACTGAGGTAATGTGTTGGGCTGGATTGAGTCAAAGCCTTTGATGCTTTGGAAAGCTGGAGATAAACACATTTTCCTAGAATGGAGCCAGTTTATCTTTTTATCTGTTTCAAACAGCATGCATGTAGGTAGAAAAAGGAAGAAAAAGACAAGCATTCAGAATGCTATAAACTTTAGGCCTGTATTTGAAAAAAAAACAACTTCACCATGTTTATGCAATGACTTGATTTTTGAATACTCAGAATACAAATTTTCAGGAAATGGTTTTAATTTTTCTTATGAAGATTGCTCTCCAGCAGATGCTTCAGGGTGTATACGGATACATAAAAGCATTCAAAATTCACTTATAGTGTGTATAAATGTGCATACATAGGTAACTGGGTATGTATATATGTGCTGACTTCATGTTCATGAAATAAGAATTTTTGTCAGACACTATATGGATTATTCTGATTGTATTTTCAACACCAGTTTCTCTATTGAAATTATGAAAAGATTAAGGGAAAAAATTCTGTTAGTATATTTGAGAATTTGCAACATAGCTATAAAAATTGAGATGACCCAGGAAAAAGGAATCTGTTCACTGAGGTTTTCAGTCTGCTAAAGATGGAGGCTAAATGTCATTAATGGTTTGCTTTTCTACAGACATGGAAAAGAAATAGGCTTCTATCCCATTTGCTTTGTGGTCTAACATCCAAAACTTGTTTAGAATATAAATTTTATGATCATGATTACCTGGTCATAATTTCAAAGCTGGTTCCCTTCACTTCTTTTCCCTTCCCAAAATTACTACTAAAAGTATATTGTATTGAAATGTATGTATTGAAATTTTCCCTTTTCTGTCTCTGTTCTCTTCTAGAATCCATCAGTCTGATGTTACTCATCTCACAAAGGAAAAATGAGTAAGTTACAACCAAGACAGTGAGCTCCTGTCATAGCAAAAACGCACAAAGCAATCTAAACCAGGACAGCTCCCTATCTACTTATCTTCTTAATTTTGTAGCAGAAGACTTCCTTTTCTCCATATTTATAAACAAAATTGTCTTAAAAATTTCCCTCACTTCAACATTTTTCCTTGTTGCATCTCAGCCCAGCCAGCAATTAACTGCATTTCTGTTGAAAGCATATGCTTTAAAGTTGGAATATTCCAGTGCTTATTATTATAAAACACAGTTTTATAAAAAAATTACCTTTTTCTTTAATATTAGAAGTAGTAATGCTTCTGCAGAGGAAACGTGCATAAAGAAACATTATATTTGGACAATACTAATGCATTGAAGTATCGTTGCACATACAGAACAGCTTCATACAAATATTAATCTTGTAGTGCAATAAATACCATTAAACACCATTGCAAAGTGGATTGATCAGCACCCGACCATATCTGTGAAATATTTCAAATGCAGAGGATAGTCCGCAATATCTTACTTAGAGCGCAGAATAAAAACATCCACTTCTGCATTTTCCTGATAGCATTTTTTATTTCTTTACAAAGGGAGCATCAGTGCATGTGAGCAAAATGGTTCCACTCAGTAGGGCATATAGCTCAGAGCATTCTGTCCCATTTTCAGTGACCTGGAAAACACAAAGGCTGTTGTGTCAAAAAAAGACAAGAAAAATGGTAAAAATAAAAAAAAAAGAGAGAGAAAATATTTCTCACCAAGATAGCTGTAGACAAATAGCACCATCATTAACAACATAAATTGGAAACCTATCAGTTTCCTTGGAGAAACTGATTATCAGGGAAATGGAGGCATGGCATTGTATCTCACTGTGGTTTCATTTGGGAAATGTTGAAAAACAATGATAATGATTTTGAAAAGCAATACCTCTGTTACTGTCATAGCAAAATAGTAAAAGATGAAAGACAAAAACGCTAGACAGTGAAGAAAACAATGGTACAATGAATCTTATAAAAGAACTCTTATCATGTAGGACACCACTGACTAAAGCATTATTTTACTTCATGGCCTTTCTTTGTTATTTATTACACAAAAAATAAGATATTGTTCTCGTTATACAAAATCAACTGGAATAATTATCACATAATAATTATAATTCAACACAGGCTCATTGGAATAATGAAGACAATAGGGCTAATTTTCACTGCTGTATACATGACCTTTTCCCTCATCAGCCTGTAGCTAAAGGATATGCTTTACTGCTTCCTCTTCTTTTCTGTAAAATGACCATATTACTCACCCTGGAAGCATTTAGCCTTCAGGGCAAGACATAGGCACACGAGGGGATCAGTGTGGTGCATTTCCATGGAACGAGTGGGAAGGAAATTTTGGCAGCAAAAGTGTTGGGTAAGGTAGCAGTAACACTCTGCATAGAGGAAAGATCGCTGAGAAGGCCCTGTAGGGACATGATAAAAGATTTGCTTCAAGCAGTAATGATTCACGTGGAGTTTCCACATGCCAGAAAGTGAGAGGCATAATTTAATGGTGCTCTTACATTGGGTATGGGACCAGTGCATGGGTGGGACTGCAGGACATGCAAAAGTGACTAGTCAAATAGAAGGGGAAAAGTATTTCTCAGTAGAATGTCTCTCTGACTTAGGGCCATGCTGATTATTTGTTACTGTCTGTTTTTAATGAGATGTCCTGTTGGTGCCAGCGGATAATTATCAAGCACTGATAACACAAACTTGACGTGGGATGTTCTGTAGCAGAACAAGTGCAAATGGAGAGGTAAATTTCCAAAAGGGCTAGACTTGCATGTGTGGGTATACTTTGTCTGTAAATTATGCATTTATAGTTCAATTACGCATAGCAATTTGAATAGTTCTGACTACCAAATGGATAAAAGGTTGAATCATCTATCTGTAGAGAAATATGCAAACCAAGCAGACATATCAAAACAAAAAGCACATTTGTTTCTTGCAAACTAGGAAAGATGGCCTTGATGACTGAAAATATCCACCAACAACTGCTATCTTCAATGTTAATTATTCTTAATATTATTGTAGAATTCCATATTCATTTCTTCTCATGGTATAATCAACCTTCAGGTATTTCAGTGTGTAAAAATATATCTGCTTGACATTTATATCCTGCACCTTCTGTCTTTCTTCTAGTCTTGTGCATAACTGAGAGCTGGGCACTCATGCTAGAATTGCTGGCATTTGGTGTAGGTAAAAAAAAGCAACGGTAAGATCAAAGCATTGGAATAAATCTATATGATACAGTAGATCATAAAAGGACTGTGCTATTACTGCTTTTAAACTGGTGAAGAAGTGGCAGACAAATAGCATTACAAGATAAAAATATGAAAACATTTATACCAGCAAAACCCAAGTTGCAATCATTTATATGAAAGGCTGTCTCATTCAGAAGACTTGTATGAATACTGTAGGCACAACCACATCAACTAGCTCCTCAATAAAGTGAAAAGCATTGTGACAGATATAACATCATGTGAAAATCAAATACATAGTGAGAAAATGGTACTGAATGGGGGCACCATACATGTAAAAAGGCTATCCAAACTAGCAGCAAGTGGTACTTAGGTATAATATATTGATATATTGTGATGTTTTCGTTAGAGAAAAAAAAAGACGTATGATAAAACTTTAAGATCTTCTTTTGTTGATGAGTGGTATTAGAGAGGAATTCTAAGTTTTGTTTAGCGTATTATTTAAAAACATTTAAACTATGAAGAAGAATTTTTCTAAGTGTCCAGTGTCTGTAGAAAAATCATGTCATGATAGTAACCAAGGTGAAGACAGATAAATAAACCTCTGTGCTAACACCCATATCTGTGGTTAGAAACTATATAGATTTTTATATATTGCCATGAATAATTGCAGTTTTAAATAGTACACATAAGACTGCACAATAGAAAAGTATCATAAAGATAAGTCTAACATATATGGGAAATTTTGTCAATAAAATATGAATTTATCAACAAATCTTCCAAGATTTCTGACTGATTTTACACTTGATGCAATCTAATTTTTGTTGCCAATGCAAGAACGAATATTGCCTTCTAGAAAAGAATGTTCTGCTGGGTAAGATTAGAATATTTATCTGAAAACCCTTCTTTGCTCTTCTCTCATTTTCTTTCTCTTCATGCACTTTTCCTATACCTGTTATATACATTTTATAATATTTTCTTTTTTTTTTTTTACTTTACATTTACTCATTTATTAAGCTTCCCTTTCTGTTTCTTCATCCATTCAGCTTCACTGTTAATCATTCCCATTTGCTCTCTTTTATCTTTCACTTTTGTTTTCTTTTTTATTTTTAAAGAATTTTTGTAACTACTTTCAAACTAAGTGTCTGCTTCTGGAGGGAACAGTAATACCTTCAAGTCTTAGCACTTTGATACTGTCAAGTCTTCTGCAATAGTTTTGCAGGAACGGCAAGGTCCCCTTAGAAAATGCATTGACTAAATTTTCAATGAAAAACAAGACTAGGAAGGTTGAAGTCCTGTGCTCAGATTTGGATTTGGTTAAGTCTTTGAACTTTGCTGTTTTGCTACTTTTAATTTGCTGTCATATGAACATGGCTAATGGGAGGTAAGTCCTTTAGTCTTAATTAATTTTATTTTAGATTAGTTTGGCTGACAAGGTGTAGACAACAAATATGGTACTTACAAGTGAAGAGTGTTATAGCTGGCCACCTGCCTCACATTCACCTATGGCTGGTTGGTTGATTAGTTGGGTTTTTTTTGATATTGAGCTGAATACTGGCAGCTGAAACCCCTGGACTTGCTACTCTTACAGAAAGTGTTAGCTTCTGATGCTACCTGCACCAAAGTTTTAACTTTCCATAACAAAAATCACACAAGGTACTCAAAAGTGTTAGCGTGCATCTTGATGATGCCACATGGCTGGTAAAGTAAATTTAATGCAGCAATATCAGGGCCTTGAAATTAGTTGTGAGGATAGCCTTTCTGTATATGTTTACAAAGACTGGGGCTGCTGTTGGAGGGATCCCCCATGCAAGATGTCCAGACTGTGTTGGCAGAGGGGCTGGTTATAAAGATGTATGTTTTTTGGAGTATGTTTCCCTGTCTTGCTAGATGGGCAGCTGTCAACACCGCCCAGAATAGCCTCAAGAGCAATGCAGAATGGATCATCCTACTAAGGATGATCTAGAAAACCATGGAATATCATGCTGTGAACGAGCAAATAGGTCCTCAAAGTGTAAGTGTCATTAAGACTGTGCAAAGTTAAGAAATACAGTCTTGTGACTAAATACCTGAAGTCAGCCAAACAATGTATGGCCCTTCAGTAAGGTCATTACTGTGCAAGATGATCTGAACTATAGTTTGTAGTCATAGTAATAGGAGTGTGAGTTTTTAACTCAACAAGTATGTTGGTATCTGTCATGACAAGGTCATCATGAATATATATTGTGTCTGTGACCCTTTTTTTTCCAGAATTTTTGCTCCTTGGTTTTCTTTTGTCCTCTTCCATTTTTCTCATCTTCCTTTCCTTACATCTGTTCTTTGCAAGTTGTTGAAATAAATCTTAATATGTGCTAATGAGATTTAAAATTTACAAAAGGAGGATAAGAAAAAGTGAGCTGAGCAGAGGAGCATAGCTCAGTGTTGCTTTTAGGTTTAGCTCATGCCCATAGACAACTGTGCTAAGTCCTGTGGCATTTGTTGTTAATTTTTTTTCCTAAACAAGGTAATGTTGAAACTCCACAGAAGATCTTTCAAGCTCCCAGCACAGTTGCTTAGCCACTGTATTATTTTCCCAAACACAGTTATTACCTGTAGTTGAAGATTTCTTTCCAAATTAAGAAAAACTTTAACAGCGATTACTTTCCCATTATGGAAGCTGTGAGCAAAGCAATAGCCATGTTCATGTCATGCTCATTACGTGCGCTTCTTCAGCTGTGCTTTTTTGAATCCCTTAAAATCCACTATACAATCTAAGAGCTGTACCAGGAAAACACTTGGACAACTGGTACTCTCTGGTCATGCAATTATAAAAAAGAGCAACTTCCAGTCTTGTTTCAGGTGTGTTTAGTGAAAGGAGCTGTATGGCATTCATGGAAAGAAAGCTTGCGTTCAGTTTGGCATCTCATAACTTTTAATTATTCATTAAGTTAGACCAAACTCCTACCCAATTATCCAGTGTCTTAGCTAACATTGAGTGTTTCTTTTCTTTCACTAACACCTTTATAGCATTGTTTAGATTTTCCCCTCGACTTGTTTCCCTCTTGCATTCAGGAATGATAGTGGCTGCAGTTGAGAATGAGAGAAATATCTGACTCTCATGAGCATATGGTTGGCAGCTGGGTAAAGCATATGCCACTTTCTTTTTCAATGTATTCACCTAGATTTTGAAGAACACTACAAATAGTACCAGGCATTTGAGATGGTGGAGAGAAGGAACAGCTACTCATCATTACTTGATGATCTTAAAGGTCTCTTCCAACCAAAATGATTGCATCTTTCTATTTTTCCATTGGCTCCCCTAGATCTGTTGAATTGAACACCAGCATACTGGCTTCCCTTTTAACATCTCAGTTCATTTCACCAGTCAAATCTTTTTGTGAATTAGCCTTCAAATTGATAATTATGGGAAAGTCCATCATAAACATTTTAAAAATGATATACTGTTGCTTGTGTTGCCTCCTGAGAAACTGCTATTGTAGTTTGAATTTAGCTTGAGGGACTGGGAGGTGCTATGGCAGCTTCTGATAGGCAGCTTGAATCTGGAAGAGAAATTCAAGCTCTCCTTTGGCTTCAAGTTGACCACTCAGCACCTCTGTAACCAAGAATTTTTTATTTTTATGAGAAGAGGAAAAAAAAATAGTTTGGAGCCTCCTCTTTTCTGTTGGCAGAGGGTCTTGTCTGGAGAAGAGGCACATACCTCTGGAACTGGGCACAGCAGCCATGTTGCCCTTTGGAACATGCTGAATGGAGAGAGAGTGGAGGTTTGGGACCTTATTGATGAGTGAGGGAAAGATTTTGTCTGCATCTCATTGTTCACTGAAACAGAGAGAGAGTCCCTTCCTGTGGGCATGGGAACTGGTGCACTGGAGTAGAATATTGGCTTGGGATTCCAAGGAGCAGGGAACTGGCTCTTAGGAGAACTTTTGGCACTGAGGAATGGACACACAGACTGAAAGATGTTCATCATGTTTCTACAAGAAAAAGAACAGCTGAAGGTTTCTTTCCCCTGGAAGGGTGGAGGTAGCAGTGTGACCCAGTTATGTAAGAACATGATTAATCTCTGTATGCTTTTGTGTTGGGGGTTTTTATGTTATGCAAATGAAATGTGTCATTTCTTCTTTTTTCCCTGAATTGAGCAATACTTTGAGTTTGCCTGTGATTTTGTAAGTGCTTTTTGAACCCGACTTGTCTTTTTTTTTTGTTTCATATAAATAAATTGGTTAATCTCATCTCAGACCTGATCAACAGGATCAGCTGATGACATTAAATGGCAAGCCAGGCAGGAGCAGAGATAAGTTGATGACAACTCCCAATCACTATTTCAAAACAGCTGTTTTAGTTCTCTCAGAATACCTCTCCAAATTTATTTTCTGGTACACCCACAATAAACAGGATGCTGTTCAGCGGGAATATGTGCACTCCTCCTTAACCTGTTTGGAATTGCTTTTGTACAGAGCCTCACACAGTGGGGTGGTAATCAGTGAGTGCACATGGGACTGCTCTAGGGACTGCAGTTGCTGTATTATGAAAGTAGATGAGAGACATATCAGTTGCCTGAAAAAACAAGTGACATCTGTAATGCTGAAAAGTACTTCAGATGCAAGCACAGGGCTCCAAGGACGGAGATCCCACAGATCTCTGTGTGACCTTTTCCAGTGTTTGAACATTTTTGTGGTAAAAAAATGTGCTCCTTATGTCAAATTCAAACAAGAATTTCCCACATTGCAGCTTGTGCTGTTGCCTCTCATCCTTTCACTGGATGAGGGGCAAAACCACTAAAAATGTCTTTAGCTTCTCCTGCTCAGCACTGTCACATTAAGCAGGTTTAGATAAGATCTCCTCTCTTTTCCAGTCTGAACAAACAGTTCTCTCATACACTGTGTTCTTGAGTCCCTTACTAACTTGGAGGTCTCCCCTGGCCATGTTCCAATGTGTCCATGTTATTATGTAAGGAGAATGCACATGGTCTCCAAATGTGGTCTCAAGAGTGGGAGAAAATCAGGGAGGGGGAAAAATCACTGTGCCTAAGCTGATGTCTATGCTCAGGTTGGCTAGAACACAGTTGTGGTGGAGAGGCATCACTGGCTCCTATGTGGTTTGCTGTTGACTAAATCTCTCTAAGTTGATGTGCTTGCTTTTTCTTTTGACAAAGCTGCTTTCAGGCCAGTCAAACCTCAGCCCATACTGCTGCAGCAGTTTAGACTGTCCTAGGTTGAGGATTTTGCATTTGCTCCAAGATATATCAATATGCTTTATCAGGGTCAACCATGTTTTCCTACTTGGAACTGCAACTGACCTGTTGGACAGAGGTGTATTTCTGTCTCTTCAGTCTGGAAATGCAATTGATATTTGATTGCAGAGAGTAGAAAGAGATATATACACCAACATGAACATGTGCCAACTTTGTGAAATGCCAGCTGATTATCTCAGAAAAGTGGTAAATGCTGGTAAACAAAAAAACAATGGTAAACTAATGGATGTGGCTACGTCAAAATAATTGTTTTCACTAGGTAACCAATAGGAAGAAATGCTTTTAGGTTTGCATATCCATTGGACTATGGACTATTTTTGGCCCCTTCTTTTAACCTCCTTCACTTTGGTCCCTTATAAGTTTTTAGCTGCAAAATAAAGTGGCCATGAAAGAACAGCTGATCATAATGAACACCATATAAAAAAACCTATAAACACACAGAACTAAAAAGAGCAGAAGCTGCAGAGTTTCATTACAGGCATTGGTATGTAGAATTTGATACAAACTTCAGAACAGATGCTGCCAAATTTAATTGTACTTAACATCACAAATTCTACTCTTGTCTCTGCAGTTATAAAGCATTTGATCACAGCTAAGATACATGTACTCCTAATGCCAAGAGGAGAAAGCTGTAATGTCTTTAGATGGAGACAGCTGGGTCTGTCTCAGAAAGGAATCTTTGAGCACAAAGTTTGTATGCCATGTCCCCATCTGATGTATTTCTCATAACATGAATTAAAAACCTCTCCAATATATTAACACGAATTCAACAGGTGTTTGTTCATAGCCTCAAGGGACTGATGTTTGGGAACAGAAAGTGGTAAGACAACGTTAGAACATAATAGGCATAGCTCTCTGTGCACTGAGAACCGCTAATAAATCTAATAAGAAAACCTTCCAGTTTTCCATGTTGTTTATTCCTCATATTATTATTTTTTTGTAACTAATTCTCAGAGTTATGCTTGTAGTTCTCTGTTTATTACACTGGATTTTAGGCAAAGTAAAAATCTGTGAGCAAAATAGGCCCTAAAATACAAACTTGTGCATCATTGGTTGTGTGACAGAACTTCAGGCTCAAAAGGCTTATATAAAATACTTCCACAATGCTTGTGGGGGGAAAAAATGAGACACAATTGAAAATACACTGCAGAGTCCTATTTAAAAATTCTAAACACAAAGCAAAAACTGATGTCAATGACTAGTACCAGGCACCAGTATAGATTGGGGACTGACCTGTTGGACAGCAGTGTAGGAGAAAGGGACCTGGGCATCCTAATGGACAGCAGGATGACTGAGCCAGCAATGTGCTCTTGTGGCCAAGAGGGACAACAGCGTCCTGTGGGGGATCAGAAGGGAGGTGGTTAACAGATCAAGGGAGGTTCTTTGCCCCCTCTACTCTGCACTAGTATGGCTGCATCTGGAGTAGTGTGTCCAATTCTGGGCCCCTCAGTTCAAGGACACAGAGCTGCTGGAGGGTGTCCAAGCAGAGCAATGAAGGTGATGAATGAAGTAGAACACCTCCCTTAAGAGGAAAGGCTGAGGGAGTTGGGTCTCTTTAGCTTGGAGAAGAGGAGGCTGAGGGGTGACTTCATTAGTGTCTATAAATATGTGAGAGGTGGGTGTCAGAGGATGAAGCCAGGCTCTTCTCCAGGTCATCTAGTGATAGGACAAGGGGCAATGGGTGCAAGCTGGAACAGAGGAGGTTCCATATCAATATCAGAAGGAACTTCTTCCTAGTGAGGGTAATGGATCATTGGAACAGGCTGCGCAGGGACGTTGTGAGTCTTGTTCTCTGGAGACGTTCAAGACCCACCTGGATGTTTTCCTGTGTGATTTGGTCTAGGTGATCCTGCTGTGGCAGGGAGATTGGATTGGATGATCTTTCAAGGTCCCTTCCGATCCCTAATGATTCCATGATTGAGCAAAAGGAAATTTCTTTGTTAAACATCATACAATGTCACTAAAATCTTGCTGTCATTCTCATTCCTCAGATAATCAGTTTTGTAGATAAACTGCCTCTTTCCAGCATAACACCCGTACGTCTTTTTCCAAAATTCTGAACTTCATACAAGCTCAGTAAAGACAGATTTTTTAAAGCCCACAATTTATGTTTAAACTTCTAACCATGACTAAGGATTCTGAGTGAAAAAGCAGAGGAATAGGACCAGGTTTTGAACAGATGTGGGTATTTTTTGGTGTTAGTTGAGGCAAAAGATTCTGAAGTTACGATGCCCTGAATCAAAGCACTCATACCAGGAAAAAATGACATTATTTGGACATGAACACCAAGAAACAGAAGGATTTTGACAGATTGTTTAAACCTTTATCTGGTTTGGGAGTGATGATGAATGAGAAAGATGTGAAGGGGAGGAAGAAGGGAAGAGAGTCTAGGAGATCTGGTAGTTTGTCTATAAATGATCTGAATTTTATAGCAGTTAAAAATTAGTTACTGCTGCTTTCAAAATCAAGATTTTTTCAGTAATTTCATTCAAATTAGAGAAGGTCTACTCGGCCACAGTATCTTGCTGATGCAGCGAACTATTTCAACCTCCATGGAAAGGTAAGAAACACACAACCAAGATATTTCTGAACACAGAATCAAGATATTTGTGATCTGGCACTCTCAAAAAATTCTATAATAATTGTGTCTAGAACTACGCTCAGAATCTGGGAAAGCTGAGATTGAAGACTTCAGAGAGCTACTTTTAATGTTCTGATCATGTGGACCTCATTAAGCTGGCCCAGCAAGTCTCACATTGCTGTAGATTTTGTCCCAACATCTAGCAACAGCAGATGGAATCTGTAAATCCTCATTCAGGTTGAATAAGATGTATACTCTTTCCTTAGAATTATATTCTTTTAGCAGAGTTCTTATGTCTTATGATTTGTATTGAGAAGACTTTACAGAATGATACAACTTTTAAAACACACGTACATATTCAGCATGCCATCCAGCAGAAAATATGCTGTGCTTAGACACAAATAACTGACATGACTGAGACTCCTAAACATGTCAAGAGCACAGAGAATTTCTAAGCCAGGATGAAGAGGTGTGTGTCTGAAAGCCTGTCTCTGTCTCTTAGATGCATTGTCTGTGCAGCTCAGAAAAAAAATATGTCAGCAGACCTTGAAGACACTTCAATCACACAGACAACTATCATTTCTTTGGGCAAAACCAAAGAACTTTGGGTGGAAAAAAAAAGGAAAAATAGATAGAAAAGAAGATCTTCCGTCACATACAACTTTCCAGCAATGTGAGGCATATCTTTCAGGGTGACCTTGGACTACAGGCTAATAAGCACAAGTAGTTATTTTGAACCCAGAGAATTAAATTGTTGTATCCTCTCATGGTTTGAGCAGGCTAGGGTCTGGTAATGGGGAGAGGGACCTAAACTGGCACCTGTGAGAAGTTTTGGGAAAACAGGAAAAAGAACTCTCTCCAGCTCCAGGCAGAGCCTGCCCGTGGCTCAGCCTATCTGCACCTCTTCAAATGAATATATTTGAATGGGTGAACATGTTTTGGAGCAGATTTTTTATTTGCTTAGGGGGTTTCAGAGTTTTTTGATAGCTCCTTTATTTGCTTAGGAATGGGGAAAAGAAGACAGCCTCACCACAGTCCCAGCAGGAGGTGGGGACTTCTTGGTCAGTCCTCATCTCAGAACATGGTGAAAGGTGGCAGTGAATAGTGGTGGTCCAGAGCCCAGGGAGCCTGAGGAACCCAGCATGGAGAAGAATCAGCAGTGTCATGGACAGACACTGAACTTTTTAAAGGGCAGCTGCAACCTGGAGAAGCCCCACACCAGAGCAGTTGGTGGGACAGCAGCCAGTAGGAACCCCCGGCCCATGATGGATGAAACTGAGAAACTGTCTTTGGGGAAGGGGGTAGGTCACCAGGTTGTGCTTGAAAGGATTTTTTTCCTGAAGACAGGTTACAGAGCTGGGACTCTCAAAGAGCTTGCTACCTCCACTCTATTGTCTGTTTTTGTACGTCATTGAGGGTAATTTGTTCTACTCTTCATTTTTATACATTGGGTGATGCACTGGGAAAATGTGAGCTTGTTGTTAAAGTTGTTTCCCTGAGTCAAGTTCCTTTTTTTTTTGCCTGTTTACTTAAGTGGCAAGCTAGCCCTTTCTGTTGTTTTCAGTGCATTAGCAACTTTGTTAGTTAGGCAGAGTTTGTCCCAGACTAATTAGAGTGGTCAACCAACGACAGATCCAATGGATGCTTTTGTCATCTGTTTTGGTTTTGGTTGGGGTTATTTTCTGTTGGACGAGGAGCAAGGACATTCCCCAGATTTTCAGAATTGTTTAGATTGGAAAGGACTTGCTGAGATCATACAATCTTGAACTGAACCTGCATATCAAGTCCCTGGGTCCACAGCGTTCAGAAGTGTGTTGTAGGCCATTATTTACCTCAGTGTCACGTTTCTCAAAATTACACCCTGTCCCAAACAGGCTTGAAAACAAAAGCAATAAAATGAATAAAGCAGCTATTTCCATGAGAAGCTAGAGAAGTTGCCAGCCTACAGCTTACCAAGTGCTTCAGATAATATTCATATACACATTTTGCCATAGCTTTGTTCTGAGGATTGGTTCATCATTATTGACTCACGGCAATTACAGATTTTCCATTACCACTGGCCAATCAATTTTTTTCAGGAATGACTCATTTAGAAGAGGCCTGGATTACAGCAAAAGAAACTGCAGACATTTTATCCACTGTTAGCTTCCATTTTAAAACTAATGTTAACTCCTGAAGACTTTTTGTTTAAAAATATCAAAACTTGGACTTAGATAATAACTCCTATCTGGAGGGATTCATACATTCTTTATTAAGAGTAGTTCCTTCTTAACTACCATAACTTTTGAGTATTTTTCTCTATTTTATGAGTAAGAAAAAAAAGCCACAGCTAAAAGACTGAAACAGGGTTCCAAGTGGCAACTGTATTTCACAGTAGTAAACCATCCAGTTGCTCGAGTAGGATCACTTATTTTAGGTGACACTGAAAACAACAGTAAACAAAGCAGTTCCACTTGAAGAACAGGATTAAATTCCAGATTAAGAACTGAAATCTATGGCCTTGATTAATTTCCTAAACATGGGCATCTGACAACATTTGAACTACCAGATATCATTCAGGAAATAAAATTAAATGTGGCTTCCTGTACTAAAAGCTGGAAGTCAGGCAGGATAACATGTGCTGTGTAAATTGGCACAAATGCCTATGTGTAGGCAAATGACTCAAGCTTTGAGTTTCTACAGCTATAGTGTCTTTATGCAAGAGCGAATATTTCCCCAATGGTCATTTGTGATCCACTCAACAAAGGCAGGGGAGCCTGGAGAGCCATTCTAATCATCCTGCACTGGACATCTAGTGACTGAATAATTTTCAGGACTTCTCTGGCTTCACAGGCACAGTTTTATTGCCTAAATATAAATGTTAATACTGCTTTACCCTATTGGAAATTAGCTCTATATTTGGTGCCAAAAATCATGATGTAGGTCCTCTAGTAGACAGAAATCCTTTTGGAGTGGAATCTGGAGGCCAGGAAGGGTGTTCACAGTGTCTAAAATGTTTTCAGATGCTTACATTCATACACACAGACAACTCAATGTAGATGTCCAGATAAATATGTCTACATGTGTCAGGAGGCTGGCTAACTAGTTAAGTTATGTACTTTCAGGCCAGACAATCCTGAGGAACAGTATCCTTATGAACTTAAAGATTGTTTGATAATATTTTAGAGACATTAATATTAAAGATATTGGGGGAAAGACATGTTCTATCGAAAGAACACAGAAAGGAAAGTCCTCCACTAGAAGAAGATAAAAAGGAGAAGCCAAGTACTGCAAACTATCTGAGTGAACTTGGTTCTTTCTATAGAGTTGGACAAATCATCATACTGGCTCTTCATGAGAACCTGCAAGGCAACAAGGAAATGAACATCAGCCAACATGGATTTGCCAGCAACAAATCACATCTAGCTAATCTAATTTCCTTCCACAGCAAGATGGCAGGTTCTGTGGACAGAGGAGAGACAATAGATGTT
The DNA here is from genome assembly GCA_013397515.1 of Upupa epops. Classification (NCBI taxonomy): domain Eukaryota; kingdom Metazoa; phylum Chordata; class Aves; order Bucerotiformes; family Upupidae; genus Upupa; species Upupa epops. Next base: position 82,579 of record VZRI01007566.1, read on the forward strand.
GTATATCTTTCCTTTGAAAAACATTCTCTTTCAAAAAATTCTTATAAACTAGTAAAGAAAAGTCAGTCCAAATAATAGTACTGTAGAATAGAAAACGACTCTACAATTAGTAGTGCACCTCAAGATGCAAGATAGGATACATAGAGGGAAAGTTGCAGGAATCCGCTCCATTGTTTTATTAAATATTTTCATTAAAGACTTGGATGAGAGAGCAGCAAATTTACTCAATAACTTTGCAGATGATACCGTACTGGGAGAGACAGTATGTTGAATAGAAACAGTGGAATGATCACTGGAAGTGGTTTGGAAATTAGACTTCCATTAAAGGTTTTCACAGTAAGTCTGGAAAAAAGATGGTGAAGGGGATTTGTGTCATCATTCCTGGCACCTCTATCATAATGCTTGCTGCATACAACCAAGCTTTCCAAGACTGTGTTGACTATGGACTTGAACTGAAGCATGGGAGATTTAGAGAAGCTTTTGAATGGTCATATTTGATGAATGGGAATTAAATGCTTGGGAAAGCTGGGGAGTTTCCAGTGTGAAAGACCTTAGAGACTAATTCTGAAGGACAAGCTAGTTAAGCTGATCATGCTTTACAGTCTCTTCCATGACTAACAGGGAAAATAAACAAGAACCAGTAGTAACAAAAAAGAATATGATAGCTATAATTTTCATATCTTTTATCCATGAGAACATAATAAATAGAGTAAATAAGATGCATAAAAGAATCCTATGCCTAACTGAAGATTCTTTGATTATCACGGAAGAATTTGAACAGTGCAAAATCAGCATCTTCCAGTGCTCTTCCAGGGTTTCAGATGTGCTTTTGTTAGTTACTATATGTGGCCTAAAATAAATTTGAAGACTCTAAGGCAAGCAGATTGTAGACACTCTTTAAAATAAATAATTCCTAAACTATTATTTACAATGTCAATCTAAGTTTTTAGAAAATGTTGGTCCTTCATAGTTGATTAAAGGCTTGATCCAAAGCTTTCTAAGTAGATGGAAGCATTTTTTGGTAGTTAGCATTTGCAAATCTGAACTCTACTTGCTGATCTGTGTCTTGTTATTGTTTGTCACAATACAATAGAAATCAGATGTTATGACTGAAATTGGTGTAAAGAAAAAGAAAACCCTTTATTCCTGAGTGTTACAGGTTATTTATTATTATTCCAGTCATATTTTTTATCAAAGTTACTAATCAATAGTATTCAAAGCCAACTGACTGTTTTTAGAGTAAGTATGATCAACCAAAAAATTAAATTAGGTACTAAGTTATGAAAAACATCCTTGAATTTCTGAAAACTCTCAAAATCTTGGAAACCAGAATTGTTTCTCTTTTGTCAGTTCTAACGTGTAGTACTGAGCATGGTCCACAAAAACTACTGCATAAAGGTAATCAGAAGACTGAAAATTAGCAAATTAAAACATAAGAAAACAATATCAACCAGCAGTAGCAAATAAGCTCATCTCCACAGCAGGGTACAGCAAATGTCTCAGAGAATAAAGAACATTTCAATTATAAGCCATATGCATAATATTATCATGCTGTGCTAGCCAGGTTGAAATTAGTTTCCCATTTTTCATCTCATTTGCAACCTACACAAAATCATCTAGTCCACTAGGATTTATACATGCAGCTGTAGAAGTCTGTGAACTTCCTACCCAAAAAAGTCTAGATTGAAATCAGAAGCACAATTTATATACTGCAATCTCTAACTGATTCTGCAATTATTCAAAACAATGAATTTTAACCAGGACATTGACTTCCCATGTGCAGGAAAACCCTACAGTCTGAGTTTCTTCAAAGATGAAGAATTATATTTAGTGTCTGTTAAGCTTTTTATTGGACCTAAGAATGTTTTTGTTGTCATTGATCAGCATATTAATATCCCGGTGTGCAACCTGCAAGTTTGCTTTGTTTGTTTTGCTGAAAGGTTTTCCAAATATCTAGAGAAAAATAAGGAAATATTGTTTATGAGTACTACTATTACTAAGAATCTAGGAGGAAGCTGAATCACATTTCAGAGGCAGGAATAACTGTAGTGCATCATTCACTTTCACATTGCAGTTTGAGGAAAGGAGCTTAGTGTTTACTCAGCATTGTTTATTGAGTTGCTTCTTAGTTTGTAGAAATAATGACAAAGAAAATGGTATACTCGTCCTGCGGTTTGGTTTTCTACTGGGTAGCTTGCAATACCTACCTTGTGCGTGCTTACTAACTCTGAAGACATATTTGTTTTCCTCTCATCTTTCCCTGAGAAAAATTGTGATCCAGTTTGAAAATTTGGAGCTGCATGAGTTGAACTGTACTACTAGATGTAATTTATGCAAGTAAGCTATTCTGAATTTCAGATCACCCAAAAGCATCCGTGAAATTCTCACCACTATTGCAAGGATCTGTTGGTGTGACTAAATTTGTGTAAGTTTGATCATGCCACAAGATTTCCTGGCAAAGTCACTTTGCAGAAATGCTGTTTGATCATTTAAACTTATGTTATTTTGGGTTAGATGCTCATTCTTATTTAAATTGGTCTGTTTTTGAAATATAACTGGCTAAAATGCACGAGCAGTTCAACTTTATAAGAGTCAATTAATAGCAGTATCCTTTTGCTACCAACACACTTTATGCAAGTGATTTCCTGGCATTGAAATGCAGCACATATGCTTCTTCCAAGAATAACTAAGAAACAATCTGTCTAGAAATTATCTACCTCTGGCTTTATAATGCACTGTTCATGTCTACTACCAAAAATGACAGCTGGTTCTAGCCTATTTACAAAAAAAACCCACCCAAGCCCACTATTTTCATTACTGTTGCTGTCATCATGCAGATACTTAAAAGAATGCAAATGCTATCAAACAGCTTAGCATAACCATTCCTGTAATGAACTGTTATAATCTTATATAATTTTATGTAAACTACATGATAGCAAAACCAGTACTTAATGCCCATTGCTGACTTTAGAAATAAGTACCTCATACTCGTCTCTCGCATGCACACTTCACAACAGAAAATCATCTGCCATCTATCACATGTATTTTTGGATCCATAGTGATATGCAGGTGTCTAAGCACCAGCAAATTGGTTCGCACATTTCAAGCCCACAGTGTGGGCCTTGTTAAATATTTGCTGCCTTATCTAAAGTACTCAATTTTGTATCAGTTAACTTCCCTAATGAGTAAATTTCTGATTCTGGAGCTGCATACGCACCAATCATCCTCTTTGTATCTGCCTGCTTTCTGCTGGCAAGTCAGAAAAAGCATAGCTGGATAAGGCATAAAGCAAAACAGCCTGTGGAGATTCCAGTTCTTTTTTATTCTCTGGATAAGATATGAAAAACCCCACTTGAATACCAGTTTTGTACTTTCAAAGGAAAGAGGCTGTGAAAAAAAAGTACTACTTTATTCCATTTTGACCTCAAATAAAGAAGCATTTGTTAGGCCAGGGAGACAAATAGAAAACTTTACATTGAGTCATGGAATCACAGAATCATTAGGGATCAGAAGGGACCTCAAAAGATTATCTAGTCCAATCCCCCTGCCACAATAGGATCACCTAGATGAAGTCACACAGGAACAGATCAATGCAGCTCTTGAATGTCTCCACAGAAGGAGAATCAACAACCTTCTTGGGAAGCCTGTTCCAGTGCTCCGTTACCCTCTCTGAGAAGAAGTTCCTTCTGATATCCATAGGAAACTCCAGCCTTTCCTCAGAAGGGAGGTGTTCTACTTCACTCATCATCTTCGTTGCTCTACAATGCACACCCTCGAGCAGCTCTGTGTCCTTCTTGAACTGAGGGGCCCAGAACTGCACACAATACTCCAAATGCGATCTCACCAGTGCAGAGTAGAGGGGGAGAAGAACCTCTCTTGATCTGCTAACCACTCCCCTTCTGAGGCACCCCAGGATGCTGTTGGCCCTCTTGGCCACAAAAGCACATTGCTGGCTCATAGTCATCCTGCTGGCCACTAGGGCCCTCAGGTCCCTTTCTCCTGCACTGCTCTCCAACAGATTAGTCCCCAAGCTTTACTAGTCCCTGGGGTTGTTCTTGCCCAGATGCAAGACTCTACACTTACCCTTGTTGTACCTCATTAAATTTCTCTGTGCCCAGATCTCTAGTCTGTTGAGGTCTCGCTGAATGGC
>VZRI01007568.1:0-11455 GCA_013397515.1 Upupa epops
TATGAATTCCTATTCTCTTTATTCATTTCTATTTCTAATTGGTATATTTACTTCACTTAGTTTATTTCTATAAAATTTATTTTATTATTATATTCATTTCAATTTACTTTAGTTCTGTTATTTGTATTTTTATTTCTATTTATTTCTAATTACTATTATCTTTATTTTATTTCTTTCTATTATATTTCTAATGATTACATCTCTCCTTATCTGTTATATTTATTCACAACCATTTAGTGTCTTTATTCCACTTATTACATTTATTCCATTTGTTATATTTTTCTCTATTACTTTTATTTCCATTTATTACTTTTATTTCCATTTATTACTTTTATTTCCATTTATTACTTTTATTTCTATTTATTGCTTTTATTTCTATTTATTNTACTTTTATTTTTATTTATCACTTTTGTTTCTATTTATTGCTTTTATTTCTATTTATTACTTTTATTTCTATTTCTTTTATTTCCATTTCTTACTTTTATTTCTATTTATTACTTTATTTCTGTTTATTACATTTATTTTTATCACTTTTATTTCTATTTATTCCTTTTGTTTCCATTTATCACTTTCATTTCAGTTCATTTCTTCCATCTCTTTGTTTCTCTCTCTATTTCTTTATTCCGTTTATTTTTGTTCATTTTTTTCTCTCTCTTTTTTTCTCTCTTCCATTCACTTCTGTTCCTTCTACTGATCTCTGCTCTCTCTCCTCTTTATTTCTCTCTCTCTTCTGTTTAACTCTTTATTTGAGTGTTCAGTTCATCCTGGAGCTGTAGGGCTCTGCCTGTTGAGGTTGGGTGTTCAGCTCATCCCGGGGCTGTAGGGCTCTGCCTGTTGGGGTTGGCAGTGGGGTTGGGTGTTCAGTTCATTCTGGGGCTGTAGGGCTGTGCCTGTTGGGATTGGGTGTTCAGCTCATCCCAGGGCTGTAGGGCTCTGCCTGTTGGGGTTGGGTGTTCAGCTCATCCCAGGGCTGTAGGGCTCTGCCTGTTGGATTGACAGTGGGGNACAGAGCTCTAGGGCTCTGCCTGTTGGGGTTGACAGTGGGGTTGGCAGTGGGGTTGGGTGTTCAGTTCATTCTGGGGCTGTAGGACTGTGCCTGTTGGGTCGGGTGTTCAGCTCATCCCAGAGCTCTAGGGCTCTGCCTGTTGGGGTTGAGTGTTCAGCTCATCACGGGGCTGTAGGGCTGTGTCTGTTGGGGCTGGGAGTGGGGTTGAGTGTTCAATTATGAAATTGCTAAATTATGGAATTATGGTGGGATTATTAAGTGGTGGGATTATTAGATTATGGAAATACAGTGGGATTATCGAGGGGCGGGATTATCAAGGGGCGGGATTATTACCCTATCGAATTATCAAACCCTTAAACTAGCTGACAGTTAGATGATCCAGTTATTGATCCCCCAATGATTGAATGATTAGATTAGCAGATTATTAAATCATGGGATTATCAGACTACTCCACAATCCAGCGATGCTGCTGCTGACTGATCCCACCCTTCGGTTCCTCAGTGATCGGAGGGCTCCGGGTACCCAGGCTGCAGGGGATGGAGAAGGGCGTTGCCCGCAGCCCAGGGCTCCGCTGGGCATCCCTGACCCCGCTCGTCCCTGCCAGGGGTGCCCATCCGCTAGGGCAGGGATTAGCTGGGTGTCACCTCTGTTCCCCCTCAACGGGATCTCTGAGGAGGGGGTGGGAGCCCTCCGCCGCTCAAAGCCAGCGGGGTGGGGAGCGGAGGAGAGGAGCTGGAGCACGTCCCTCTAAGAGCCCCCCTACGGGCCCGTCGCTGCCAGCCCTGCCAGTCTCCATCCTCATCAGCACGGGCATCCGTGCAGAGGAACCTCTGCTGCGGAGCCGTGGAGACGCAGAACTGGGTCAGGATTTGGGGCGACCCAGTTAACGGGAGGCACCGTGGAGACGCGAACCGCGGGTCCCCCGCGCCCGCCCTTCCCCTCTGACCCGCGTCACGTCGCATCGCGAGGGTCACGGGCAGCCTCTTTGTCTCCAGTGGGGTGCAGGGGGGAATGGAACCTCAGCACCTCACTCGGGCTTTGGAGGAGGATGGAGCCAGGCTCTGCTCAAGGGCATCGGGGGACAGGACAAGGGGCACTGGGTGCCAGCTGGAGCAGAGGAGGTTCCCTCTCAATCTCAGCAGGACCTTCTTCCCAGGGAGGGTCCCGGAGCCCTGGAAGGGGCTGCCCAGGGGGGCTGTGGAGTCTCCTTCTCTGCAGACGTTCCAGCCCCGCCTGGCTGTGTTCCTGTGCCCCTGGGTCTGGGGGATCCTACTGTGGCAGAGGCATTGGACTGGGTGCTCTTTCCAGGTCCCTTCCCATCCCTGAGGATTCTAGGATTCCATCACCGCTGGGTGATCCCCTGCGCTGTCGCCACCCTATGTTGGTGGCAGCTGGTGGTCCCGTGCTTGCACCCTGAGCCTCTCTACCTGCCCATCTTCCCATGGAAGCAGGGTAAGGGTGTCCGATGGAAGCAGGGTACGGGTGTCCGAGAGGCAGGGCTTGGTGGGGCAGGGATGAGCTGGAGGAGGAGGGATTTGGCCCTGGGAAGGAGTTAGCCCTCGGTGTCGATGTGGTTTTCCGCGTGGGTTCTCCGAAGGCAGAGGGGGGGTTGTTGGCTGACGGCCGCGTGAGCTGCGCGCTGGTCGCTCCCTGCGGCTGACAGAGTGGTTTTGTCTCCTTCCCTGAGCACAGTCCTCTTGAAAAATTCATGCTGTTACTTAAGGTGCTGGGTTATGGAGGGAGGAGACCACCTCTGCTCTGCAGAGAGCTGGCAGCAGGGTGCAGAGAGGTGGGGGGTGCTCTCTTCTCCCAAGGAATGAGGGACAGGAGCAGAGGGAACGGCCTCAGGCTGCCCCAGAGGAGGGTGAGGTTGGCCCTGAGGGCAACCTTCTCCCTGGAGAGAGCCCTCAGCCCTTGGCACAGGCTGCCCAGGGAGGGGGTTCAGTCACCAGAGATCTGGAGCTCGGGGTGGGTGGGAACAGCTGGGGTCTGGGTTGGACTGGAGGAGCTGGAGGGGCTTTTCCAGCCCGAGTGACTCTGTGTCTGGAACGACCAGTTGGATGGGGCTCTGGGCATCCTGGTCCGGTGGGAGGTGCCCCTGCCCATGGTAATGGACTAGATGATCGTTAAGACCCCTTCCAAGCCCTGGCACTGTCCCTGCCTCCCATCACCAGGGTTGGGATTATCCCTGTGCCATCCCTGCCCGCAGAGCCTCATCCCTCCCGGTGACTCAGCTGGAGGAGCAGAGGAGGTGGGGAAATTCATCCCGGGGTGCCCCATCTTCACCCCGGTAGCAGGAGGGGCTGTAGCTGGTGGTGATGGAGCAGGAGGATGCTCTGGTGCTGGAGGGCACCTCGTTTGAGTGCTGCGAGGGCAGTTGTGCGTAGCACCTCCTGCTTCCTGGGGCTCTTGCAGCCAGTAAACCCTCCTTTAATAAAGGCTGTGCAGAGGAGAGGAGGGGGAGAGAAGCTCCTCCAGACCGAGGAACCCTATGTTGGTGGGAGCTGGGGGACCAGTGCTTGCACCCCGAGTCTCTCTGCCTGCCCTCCTCGCCATGGAAGCAGGGTGAGGGTGTCCGTGAGGCAGGGCTGGATGCACGAGCATCCACCCCTGACCCTGCTGACTCACAGCGCTGGGCCAGGAAGCTGTCATCTCCCCAGGGACCCTGGGGACGATGACTTCAGCAGCTGTGTGAGTTACCCTCCGTTTGCTTCCAATTAAACGGGAAGAAACTGCAGAGCAAGGGCTGAGGCAGCCAGAGCTCAGCTCGCTGCTCCACAGTGCAGGGGGGGCTGCAGTGGGAGCCTCAGTGCTTGCACACGGTGTCCAGAGAGGTGGACAAAGCCCCATGCCCATTCCCTGGCACCATCCCAGCTCAGGGTGGACCTTAGGGCTGTGAGAACCTGCTCTGGGGGGGGATAGCCCAACCCTTGAGAGGTCCCCCCAGCCCATGATGAGTCCACGATGCCTCTGCACCAGAGCATCACTGCGAGGAGCCGGGAGAGGCTGAGCATCAGCATGGGGACTGATGAGGTGGAGGCTGAGGCGTCAAGCCCAGGGGTCTTTCTGGTTGGCTTCTCTCGGTAGCCCAGACCACGGTGCTGGCACAGCCCGGTGGCACAGAGCCCCTCTGCCTGGGCCACCTGCCACCACGTCCTAACCCTGGGACCAGCCCTGCGGCAGGGGCAGGTGGCAGGGGTCACCTCAGAATTGATGTCGTCGGTTCATTCCCCCTCTCTCTCTGATGGATCATTCCAGAAAGCCTGGGTGCTTAGAGGGAGACACCAGTGTGGGGCTTCCGTGTACCCCAGCTGCATCTGGCACAGCTGGAGCTGGCAGCCTGCCCTTCCCTCTGCACCCCCTTCCCTCTCTCAGCAGCACGCGACCCGGTGTTGGCACGAGAGGCACAAGAACGATGATGCCTGGGCAACAGGTTGTGCCAGGTGCTGCTGGTGGCAGCGAGAGCAGCTTTTGGGGGGAGCCAGAGCGAGAAGGCAGGAGGAAGGAGCACAGCGGGACCTGGCCGGGGTGTAGGGGGTGAGGTTGGTAGAAGGGGTGGCTGAGGGAGAAACCTCAGTGCCTGAATGCGTGAGGAGGTGCCAGGGTGCAGCTGTGGGTGCAGAGTGTCAGTGGGGAAGGCAGGCTGACTTCATTCCTGTCTGACCCAGAGCTGCTGGAGGGTGTCCAGGGTAGAGCAACGGAGAGGATGAAGGGAGGAGAGCAGCTCCCTGCTGAGGAGAGGCTGAGGGAGCTGGGGCTCTGGAGCTGGGAGAAGAGGAGGCTGAGGGAGGACCTCATTGCTGTCTCTCAGTCTGTGAGGGGTGGGTGTCAGGAGGATGGAGCCAGGCTCTGCTCAAGGGCATCTGGGGACAGGACAAGGGGCACTGGGTGCCAGCTGGAGCAGAGGAGGTTCCCTCTCAATCTCAGCAGGACCTTCTTCCCAGGGAGGGTCCCGGAGCCCTGGACCAGGCTGTCCAGGGGGTCTCTCCTGAGCCTCCTTCTCTGCAGGCTGTGCTGCTCCCCAGTCTCGGGGCTGCTCCTGGGGCTGCTCGGTGCCACCTGCTCTGCCCGAGCTGTTGTCACAGGCGCCGGGCAGGTTCTTAACTGGGTTTGTCAGGCGCTCCTCTCGCTGCGTTCTCCTGTGATCAGGAGTGACAGTCAGACCTCAGCGAGACGCTGGGCTTCACCTCCTCTGACCCCCTCAGAGCACAGGGGTCTGACTCGTGAGCAGGTTCCACTCTGAGCTCCGAAGGGCTCAGATGTCAGCAGGAGGAGGCTTCCCGAGCAGTTTGGGGGCAACCAGGACCTCTCCCTCACTTCCACTCAGTGGTTGCTGCCTGAAACCAGCCCGAGGTGTCCGAGCTCTGGGGCTGCAGAGAGGGCTCCAGCCTTCATCCTCTCTGAACCAGAGGGTTCAGAGAGCCAGGGAGCTACTGGAGATGCTGAGGGGACTGGAGCATCGAGGCTGGGGAAGGGACTGGAGGGAAAGGCTGATGGGGAGAGGCTGAGGCAGCTGGGGGGGTTCAGCCTGGAGAAGAGGAGACTCAGGGGGGACCTTCTCCCTCTCTCCAGCTCCCAGAAGGGAGGGTGCAGTCAGGTGGGGGTCAGGCTCTTCTCCCAGGCACCCAGCACCAGGACGAGAGGGCAGGGCCTGAAGCTGCCAGGGGAGGGTGAGGTTGGCTGTCAGGAAGCCCTTCCTCAGGGAAAGGGTGCTCAGAGCCTGGACTGGACTGCCCAGGGCAGGGGGGGAGTCCCCGTGTCTGGAGGTGTTGAAGGACAGCCTGGCTGTGGCCCTGAGTGCCCTGGGGTGATGCTGGGCTGGGCTGGAGGAGCTCAGAGGGCTCTGCCAGCCTCAGTGACTCTGTGATCACCTTGTGAGGACTTGGCCACCTCCTGTGCTTAGGGGAGCTGGGACTGCTCTTCAGTTTGACCCCCCAGAGCCCTGGTCTGGGGCTCTGTTGGACTCGTTGGACTCTGGGTGTGGGGTCTGCTGAAGACTCAGTTGACCCAGAGTCGGTGCCTGAAGCTGAACCAGCAGAGCTGCCCCACTGTCCCATCCTCATCCTAAACAGCTGAGTTCAGCTCGAGTCCCTTGGGTGTCAGTCCTTCCTGCTCACCCTGTGTTTCTGAGCGGTGCCATCGCCTCAGCTCCCACTCCCCCTTGACCCCTCATCTCCACGTAGCTCCGCAGCACCCTCAGGACCTCCTCCTTCTGCTCTGTGCTGAGTGCTCTGGTTTGAGGGCACTGTGGCTGGGTCCCTCGGTGACCATCACAGCCACTGAGAGAGAGAGAGAGCAGCTTGGGGNCTGCCAGGGGTGATGGAGCAGCCACAGCCTCCCTGGGCACCCTGTTCCAGGGCCTCAGCCCCCTTTCTGCCTCAGCCCTCAGCTCAGCCTCCCCTCTGTTACCCTCTGAGGTTGCCCTGTGGTTCAGCTGCAGAACCACAGAACCACTGGGGTTGGAACAGAGCTTCAGGGCTGTCGGGTCTGGCAGCGGCCTCTGCATGGAAGGAGCAGCCTCTGGGAATCTTCTAACCCAGAAACTGACGGGAACACGCGGGGTGATGGCTGCTCTCTGTGCGAGGTCCTCGAGCATCATCGGCCTGTGGAGCTCGACTGTCTTGGTCAGTGAGGAGGTCAGGGCTGAGAGGAGACCTCAGTGCTCTCTGCAGCTCCCTCACAGGAGGCTGTAGGAGGCTGCTTCTGGTCTGTTCTCCCCAATTCCTGATGCTAGGATGAGGGGAGGTGACTCCAAGCTGCACGAGGGGAGGGTTAGACTGGATCTGAGGAAGAAGCTTTCTGCTGAGAGAGTGGCTGGGCCCTGGACCAGGCTGCCCAGGGAGGGGGGGGGGTCCCCATCCCTGGAGGGGTTTAAAACCCCAGTAGCTAGAGCCCTTGAGGCCATGGTCTGGGGGTTGGGGAGCTGTTGGGATGAGGGCTGGGCTGGCTGATCCTGGAGCTCCTTCCCAGCCAGGAGGGTTGTGTTTGAGGAACAGCTGTTTGAACCTCTGTTTTCTGTCCCTGGGGGTCTTCTTGGGCAGTGCCTCTGCTTCTTGGGGGGCTGCTGGTGCTTGGGAACATCTCCCACAATGGGAAGGCAGCTCTTCTTGTGGGTTTCCCAGTGCTGGAGGAGAATTCCCAGCGTGGTTTCCTCCCCTCTGATGTGCGAGTGAAGAACCCCCTGTCCCCCTGCTCCTGCAGCTGCCGTCAGGGGAGGTGATGCTGCGGGGTCAGCCCTGTTCGCTGCGGGTCCTGGCAGCCCAGGTGAAGCCTGGCACGGGGCTGCGGGTGAAAGCGTAAGGAGCAAAGGGAATCCTCATCTTCACGAGGGCCTCACGGCTTTGGGGTGATGAACAGGACAGGAGAGCAGGGTCGGGAGGGGCTCACAGTGCGACAGAGAGCTGTGAGTGTGAGCAGGAGGAGAGATCCCTTGTCCGTGCTTTGTCAGCAGGACTAGAACAAGAGGAGGGGGCTGCCAGTGGTGCCAGGGGAGGGTTAGGTTGGGTATGGGAAGAAATCTCTACCCTGACAGAGTGCCCAGGGGTTGGAGCAGGCTGCTCACGGAGGGGGGAGTCACCATCCCTGGAGGGGTTCAACCGTTGAGCGGCTCTGGTGCTGGGGAGCAGGGTTCAGTGGGCAGAGTGGGGTTGGGTTGGGGGTTGGACTGGATGATCCTGGAGGTCTCTGCCCACGGTCTGTGGGGTGGATGGAACCTCTAGACCCACAGACTCACTGAGGTCGGAAGAGCCCTCCCAGCTCCTCCAGTCCAACCTGGACCCCAGCTGTCCCATCCCACCCCAGACCCTGTCCCTGAGCTCCAGATCTCCAGGGCTGGCGACTGAACCCCCTCCCTGGGCATCCTGTGCCAAGGGCTGAGCACCCTTTCCAGGGAGAGGGTTCTCCTCAGAGCCAAGCTGTTTCCTCCTGGCGCGGGATCAATCCCGTGCTCTCCATCACTGAAACCAGAGCTGCTGCATCCCCGCTCGGATGCTGCTGGGTTTGAAAAGAGCAGGAGCTTTTAACGTCTAAATGAAATGTTAATTATTGTTAATTATTAATTGCTAATTTAAATATTATTGTCATTTTTTTATAACTTAGATTTCTGTTTCTCTGGCAGAACCCCATGGTTGAGGGATGGGGGTCCTTAAGGAAGGGCTGAAGGGTTAAAACCCAGCGGATGCTGCTGCTGCTGGGTGAACTGATGGAAAAGAGAGAGGAGGGCAGAGAACACAGCCCGAGCGGGGGCTAAAAATAGGAGCTGCCAGATGAGGCAGAGGAGGAGAGTGGACGGAGGGGCCAGCGGCAGCGCCCGGGAGCTGCAGAGCTGCTGCTGCCAAGGAGAGGAGGAGGAGGAGGAGGAGGATGCGAGCCCTTCCTGAGGAAGAATTAGGTCAGAGATCTGGGAGAATTTTCCTCGAGTCAGGCGGGAATCCGTGGGATCAGTGGCTGAGAGGAGCATGGGAGCAGCAGGGTGTGGGGAGCACGGGGTGTGGGTCAGACTGGGGGGGTAGGAAGGGGCTGGGGAAGCCCTGGTGTGGGTGTGCGGGATGCTGGAGATAAGGAGACCCTCTCAGTAGGATCCAGCACGTTGTGTGCTCTAAGGGGCTGATCAGGGAGGTGGGAGAGGCAGGGGCTGCTGTGCCAGGACAGGGGGGGATGGTTGAACTGGAAGAGGGAGATGCAGACTGGAGAGGAGGAAGAGACTGCTGCTGCTGAGGGTGGGGAGAGCCTGGCCCAGGGTGCCCAGAGAGCTGGGAGCAGCCCCATCCCTGGCAGCACCCCAGGTCAGGTTGGATCTTGGAGCTCTGAGCACCCTGCTCTGGGTGGGGATGGCCCTGCTCAGGGCAGGGGTGGCACTGGAGGGGATCCCTTCACCCTGGGGGTGGCACTGGAAGGGATCCCTTCACCCCAGCCCAGCCTGCTCTCCAGAGCAGTTTGCTGGCTGCTCCTGCAGGGTGAGCGAGCTGGTTGTGGAGCTGCAGGAGGGATGAACCCTGCTTCCTTTGCAGATGTCTCCGGGGGGGCAGAGGTTTGTGCCCCCAGCTGTGGGGCAGCTCCTCTCCATTCACTGCTGGGTGCAGATGCGATGGCCACGTGAACGTTGGCCTGGAGATGCTCTCCCTGCAGAGCCAGCAGAGGAGCAGAGGGAGCAGCCACAGGCAGCCTCTCATCTACCCCCATCAGAGCTACGAGAGGAGTTGGGGGGCTGTGGAAGCACGGGGGGGGGGGGACATGCAGTGCTCTCAGCTCCTGAGGGACCAGCATCCAGCCTGGAGATGATGAACTCCTGCTAACGACTTGGATGAGGGAGCAGGGGGCACTGTCAGCAGGTTTGCTGAGGACACCAAGCTGGGGTGAGAAAGGTGGAGTGAGAGCTGGACAGGCTGGAGAGCTGGGCAGAGAGAGATGGAGGGAGGGACAGCAAGGGGCAGGGGAGAGGCTGGCAGCTGGGCAAGAACAACCCCAGGGACCAGGAGAGGGTGGGCACTGAGCTGGTGGAGAGCAGGGGAGGAGAGAGGGACCCGTGTTTCCCAGTCGGGAGCATCTGGAGCTCAGGGTCTGGGGCTGGGACGGGACCGCTGGGCTCAGGGTTGGACTGGAGGAGCTGGAAGGGCTCTTCCACCCGCGGTGGTTCTGTGATGCAGGGTCTCTCTGGCCCTGGGGTGAGGTGAGCATCGCCTTGCGCTGCCTCGGGTGATTGGATCCCCAGAAGCTGCTCTGCTGCCTTGACGGAGCCTGGGTGCTCAGACTCCCTGGGTGTGCAGGTGACTGGGGTGGCGGTGATGCTGGGGTGGGAAGACTCCCGTGAACAGAGCAAAGCAGAGCCAGGCCAGGCAGTCCCAGCCCACAGAACCACACAGAGAGCTTTGCTGCTGCTGCCTCTGAGTCCCCAGCGAAGCCTCCACCCTACGTGAGGGGTTTTCATCGCTTGAACTTCTCCCCCCTCCTTTTTCCTTTCAATCATTTAAACTATGTCTGCGTCTCTCTCGTCATGTGGGGCTGCTCTGAAAGCCTTTCTAAAGATAGCTCTGCCTCCTGCACCGCTTCCCTCTTATCAGCTGGGACGGGCACCCTGTCCGAGGGGTGGGAGAGATGCTGCGCTGCCCTTCAACACCTCCAGACACGGGGACTCCCCCAGTGCCCTGGGCAGTCCAGTCCAGGCTCTGAGCACCCTTTCCCTGAGGAAGGGCTTCCTGACAGCCAACCTCACCCTCCCCTGGCAGCTTCAGGCCCTGCTCTCTCATCCTGGCACTGGGTGCCTGGGAGAAGAGCCTGACCCCCACCTAGGTTGCTCCAAGGAGCTGGAGAGAGGGAGAAGGTCCCCCCTGAGTCTCCTCTTCTCCAGGCTGAGCTCCCCCAGCTCCCTGTGCTGTCATCACCACCAGCAGGGACTGGATGTGACTCTCACTGGGAGAACGTTGGGTGGTCATCGTGTTGGGTGACTTCCAGGTTGGTTTGCAGGAGTTCCTGCGATGAGAGGAGAGCTTCCCAGCCGGAGGAGGGAATTAGCGGGATGGAAGGAGCGTTGCCCTGCCCTCGTGAAGCCCTGCCCTGGAGGAAGTGGGCACTGCCTGGCTGTGGGCACAGTGCACAGGCTGGGCTCGCTGTGCGCTGGGGTTTCGCGTGCAGATGCCCCTGCTCTGGTCCTTCCCTCTAAAGGAGGCTTCATTAACGACCGCTGGGCTAATGAGAGCCCGGCTCTCGGGGGGCTCTCCAGATGCAGCCCGGAGGGTCTGAGTGAGGAGGCAGAGAGCTGCGTGGGGTGCGTGGGGTCTGGGTGGTACCTGGGGATCAGAGGGGACCGGGAGGTGGAGGTTGGGTTTTGCCTGCTCATCGCTCGTTTCTTTATGAGCAGTGATGTTACTGTTGAAAGCCTATTAATCACTAATTAGAACTAATGAGATAGTGATTAATAAGTGGCATAGTAATAAGGGCTAATAACCAGATGATTTGGGCTCCTGTACGGAGAGAAGGAACTTAAGTGCTCTAAGCCCCTAGTGAGTGACTGGAGAGGGGACCAGTGACCTCCCAGTGCTGGGAGCTCTGGCTACCAAGGCGTGGGGCTTGGGGGTGTGGAAAGGTTTTGGGACATAGGGTTTCTGTGGGGGTTCATACGTGGTTACCTGCGGAGTCATAGGGGGTGATGTATGGGGTGGTGCAGGGTTATATACGGGGTGACCTACGGGTTTATACTGGGTTCTGTATGGGGTGGAATGGGACTGTGTATGGGGTTACCTATGGGATTGTGTGTGGGTTTATACGGGGTTCTATATGGATGTGAGAGTGACTGGAGTGGGGTTCTCTGTGCTTCTGTATGGGGTTCTCTGTGGGGTTCTCTATGGTTGTATATGGAGTTCTTTATGGGGTTCTCTATGGTTGTATAAGGGGTTCTCTGTGGGGTTCTCTATGGTTGTATATGGGGTTCTTTATGGGGTTCTCTATGGGGTA
>VZRI01007568.1:12343-25171 GCA_013397515.1 Upupa epops
CTCTGTGGTTGTGTGTGGGGTTCTCTATGCTGTGTGTGGGGTTGTGTGTGGGGTTCTCTGTGTGTTTCTCCATGGGCTCCCTATGGTTCTCTCTGGTTTTCTCTGACCATCTCAGGGTCTCTGAGTCGCAGCCCCAGTCCCACCTGTGCTGTGCACAGTGCACGGGGCTGGAAAGGCGCTGGTGATTTAGCAGTGGGCTTGGACTCGATGAGCTTGAAGGGCTTTTCCGACCTCAGCGACTGTGTGATCCTGTGAACGACTGGCAGTCTGATCCCAGAAACCCCGCAGGACCCTTGGGGTGACCGTTCCCAGACAGCAGCTGTGGTTGCTCTGTTCCGTTTCCACCCCTCCAGCTCCTGCCAGGGGTGAGGACAGAGGCTGTGCAGGGATGTGGGTGCTGGGTGCTGCTCATCTGTGCTGTTGGGTGGCATCCGGCCAGTGAGTGACCTTAGGAGCTGCTGCTTTCTTGCTGCCTCCTCATTGAGGGGTCCCCAGGGGGTTCCTCAGGGAGAGAACCAGGTGAACAGAGCTGACAACAGATCAGGGGTTGGGTTGATCACAGGTTGCTCAGGGAGGCTGTGGCTGCTCCATCCCTGGCAGTGCCCAAGGCCAGGCTGGATGGGGCTCTGGGCAGCCTGGTGAGAGGTGTCGCTGCCCACGCCAGGGGGTTGGCACTGGGGGGGCTCTGAGCTCCTCTCTAACCCAACCCATTCATGTGGAGAGAGGCAGCGGGATTGGACTGGGTGATCTCGTGAGGCCCCTTCTGATCCCTAGTGACCCTGCTCTGCCAGGGGGCTCAGACTGGATGGTCTCTAGCGCTCCCGTCCAACCCCAACTCAGGGCAGGCTCAGGGTGCATCAGTGGGGGTGAAAACAGCACCAGCCCTCTCGTAAGGCATCTCTTCATGCCCACCACGCCTGATCAGCCCTACAGACAAAACAGACCCCCCCAGGCCAGGCTGGGGTGCGGAGATGACGCTCGCGGACCCCGCTCCTCCCCGTAAACACGGTGACGCGCGTGGGGAGCCGTGCGGGCGCCGAGCAGATGAATGAGCAGATGCAGTCGGTGCAGAGCTGCCGTAGCTATGGTTACCGGGTCGGAGAACCCTCCTCCTGATGGAGAGCAGGAATAGACGGCAGCAGACGGGGTTGTTTTGGAGCCGCTCGAGGATGGGATCGCGAGGAGGGCGATGAGTAAGAGCGCGTAACGGCACGCGCGGCGCCGCGCTGGCAGCCAGCCCGCTCCTCGGGATCCCTGTTTTCATACAGAACCTCGGTGTTTTGGTTAAAGTCGGGTTCTGCTTCTGTGCTGCTTGGGAAGGGGGTGCCAGCCGCGCTGTCTGCAACGGAGCTGTGCGGTTGGGGTGTGGGGTGACCAGTGCTGAGCGTGTCACGGAGTCACAGAGCCATCCTGGCTGGGAAGGAGCTCCCAGCTCCCCCAGCCCAACCATCCCCACCCCAGCACAACCCCTCAGTCCCTGAGAGACTGACAGACACAGCCTGACCCCCTCCCTGCTGCCACTCGAGCAGGGCAGGAAGCACCATGGCTACAGGGTTCTTCAACACCTCCAGGCAGGGGGACTCCACCACCTCCCTGGGAAGGCCCTGCCAGTGCCCAACCACTCTGGCTGCAGAGAATCTCTGCCTCAGAGCCAGTCTGACCCTCCCCTGCCTCAGCTGCAGAGCAGTGNTGTCCCAGACCTGACTGCAGGACTGGAGAGGAGACCTCCCAAGGGCTGAGTCCAAGGGCACGAGAGCTCCCCTTCTGCTGCCCACGCTCCTCCTGCCCCAGGCCAGGATGCTGGTGGCCTTCTTGGCCCCCTGGGTGTGGATGGAGCCAGGTTGAGCTGCAGGTTCTGCACGCTGCAGGGAGGACCTGCTAGGTCGGGCTCCAGCGCTCTGTGACCTTTGCTGTGGATGCTCCAGTGCTTTGGAGCGATGGCAGTGGGGTGGCACCCAGCAGGAGGGTCCCAGCTGAGCTGAAGGGCAGTTGTGCCTCTGCCCTGAGGTTGGTGACCCCGTTTCACCTGGGTGCAGCTGCCTGGCAGCATCACAAGTGGTGCCCGTTGCCATACGGAGAGGGTGTGGAGGGGGCTCTGTTGGCTTCAGCGTGAAGAGAACTAGGTTGAGGGAAGAGACTGCTGCTGCTGAGGGTGGGGAGAGCCTGGCCCAGGGTGCCCAGAGAGCTGGGAGCAGCCCCATCCCTGGCAGCAGCCCAGGGCAGGTTGGAACCTGGTCCTCTGAGCAGCCAGGGGTGGCACTGGATGGGCTAGGAAGGTGCCTTCAGCCCAGCCCTGGCTGTGACTCTGTGAGGCCTGATAGCTCCTGTGTGACACAGAGAAGGGGTTCATGCCAGCAGGCTCTTGCTCAGGCTGGGGAGGTGTCTAGAGCTGATGTCTCCCAGGGGAAGATCCTCCTCAGGAGGATCCTCAGCGGCTGGAAGGGCTGAGCAGGCTCAGACTGATTCCGTGCGCCCAGCCCAGCAGTCCCTGGCTCAGCACTCGAGCTCAGCAGGTCCTCTCACCTTGTCTTCCAGGATAACCAACCATGACGACAGAGTCGGGGTCGGACTCGGAGTCCAAAGACAAGGAGCAGGACCAGCAGGAGAGCCCTGCGCAGCAAGGGGCGGCCGAGCCGCAGCCGCCGGAGCAGCAGCAGCAGCAGCAGCTGAGCGAGGAGCAGCAGCACGGTGCCCTCGAGCAGTTCTCAGCTGTGGCAGCACACAGCACCCCGGTGAAGAAGGAGCAGGTAAGGGACCCCCTCCGCCCAGTGAGGGAGGTAACCAGCCTGGGGGAGAGACAGATGTGTTCAGGTGCCCACCGAGAGCTCCTTGGGCTGGGCTGGTAGGGTGAGGTGTTTAGAAACCCACCCAGGACGCTTGGAAGTCCTTGCAATGGAATCACAGGGGTGTTTGGGCTCCTCCAGTCCAGCCCTGAGCCCAGCTGTCCCATCCCACCCCCAGACCCTGGCCCTGAGCTCCAGAGCTCCCTGACTGGGAAACACAGCCAGGGCTGGTGCCTGAACCCCCTCCCTGGGCAGCCTGTGCCAGGGCCTCAGCACCCTCCCAGGGAGGGATTTCTGTCTCAGACCTCACCCCAGCCCCTTGTCCGACTGAAGGCATCCTGCTTGTTTCTCCTGGTGACCCTTTCTCTCATGAGTGACCTGTGAGCAGCCCCACTCCTGGTCTCTCTGTCCACAGACCCCTCTGACCTTGCTCCCGGACCCAGCAGTAGTGTGTTGGCACCCTTCTGGTGTCTGAGGTCCTCACAGGAGCAGCTGGACCTCAGGGTCCCAGAGCCCTCTGAGCTCGCCCAGCCCAGCCCAGCACCTAACAGCACCCCAGCGGCCCCCCAGGGCACTTCTCTTCTCCAGGCTGAACAGACCCAGCTCTCCCAGCCTGTGCTCAGAAGGGAGGTCTTCCAGTGCCCCGAGCATCCTGGTCTCCCCTCTCTGGACCCTCTGCAGTCTCTCTGCATCTCCTTTGTCCAGCGGGGACCAGAGCTGAACGCAGTCCTCAAGGGATGGCCTGCTGAGCTCTGAGCAGGGTGGCAGGAGAACGTCTTTCTCTCTGCTGGTGATGCCCTTGATGCAGCCCAGACCCTGATGGCCCTCAGTGCTGCAGCAGCACTCTGTTCCCTCACACTGAGCTGCTATCCACCGAGACCCCCGGGTCCCTCTCTGCAGNGGAGGTCTTCCAGTGCCCCGAGCATCCTGGTCTCCCCTCTCTGGACCCTCTGCAGTCTCTCTGCATCTCCTTTGTCCAGCGGGGACCAGAGCTGAACGCAGTCCTCAAGGGATGGCCTGCTGAGCTCTGAGCAGGGTGGCAGGAGAACGTCTTTCTCTCCACTGGTGATGCCCTTGATGCAGCCCAGACCCTGATGGCCCTCAGTGCTGCAGCAGCACTCTGTTCCCTCACGCTGAGCTGCTATCCACCGAGACCCCCGGGTCCCTCTCTGCAGGGCTGCTCTCCAGCCAGGGGGCTCCCTGTCGGAGCTGCCTGCGAGGGCAGTGCATTCCCAGGGGCAGGACCCTGCCCTTGTCCTCTCTGAACTCCATGAGGTTCCTGCTGCCCTGCTCCATCAGCCCCTCCAGGGCTCCCTGGAGGGCAGCCCTCCCTTCAGGAGGGCCACTCAAGCTTCAGCTGGGCTAGTCCAGGAGGGTTGGAACAGATGGCTCTTGAGGTCCACCCGGCCTGATGCTCTCTGCCTCCCTGACCCTTTTCCTCTGGCTGGTTGGACCAGTTGCCAGCTGGCTGTGGTGGTGGGAAGGGTGTAGCTGGCCTCACGGCCTGCTGTGAGCCTGGGGACCCTCCTGCAGCACAGCCATCATAGCATCCTAGGGATGGGAAGGGACCTGGGAAGATCACCCAGTCCAACCCCCCTGCCACAGCAGCATCCCCCAGCCCCAGCGGCACAGGAGCACAGCCAGCACGGTGTCTCCCTTCAGCTGGCACCTTGCTCTCTGCAGGGCACAGACAAGGAGCAGGAGTTTGCAGCCGCCAGTGCCAAGCAGCTGGAGTACCAGCAGCTGGAGGACGACAAGCTCTCACAGAAGTCCTCGTCGAGCAAGCTCTCCAAGTCCCCGCTGAAGATCGCCAAGAAACCCAAGAGCATGCAGTGCAAGGTGACGCTCCTGGACGGCTCCGAGTACGCCTGCGAGGTGGAGGTGAGCTGGGGGGCTGCACCGAGCCTCGTGCCCTGTGCTGAGCACTCCGGGCGTAGACAACAGGGGCTCTGGGTGAGCGTGGTGAGATGTGGGCTGGGTGTGAGGGGTGGTGAGAGGCCCCCGGAACGGGGTCGTGACTGTGTGGGGATGTGACTGCAGGTGGTTTTGTGTGTGGAAGCTCCCCTTCCCTGCTGGGGCTTCCTTGGAGGGGCTGCAAGGCCGTGGAGATGTGGGGTGAGGGATGGGGGTCCGTGGGGTCTGGGGGAGCGCTTGCTCAGCGACTTGAGTGGGTGCTAGGAGAAGTGCCCGTGGTTTCTCTCTCAGGGACTGTGGAGCAGGCAGTCAGGTCAGGGAGGAAACCCCCTGCACTGGACGCTCTCTGCTTTCACAGGGTCCCCTTTCCGTGCCCCCCCATCACACGTTGGTGCCCAGCGAACCCCGGGCATCCCCCCCGCCGATGGCCTCAGCCCTTCCCTGGGGAAGTCCTTTGCTGGTGGCCTCCTCGCTGCTTGTGTTTGGCTGGACTGAGCTCCAGGGGCTGCGGGGTAGGGGTTGGGTCCTTCCCCCGGGTGACCGTGATGGGCTCGAGGAGCTCCGTCACCCTTCCACAGAGGGGTTAGTGGCCCCGGAGTCGCTAATCAGGGCTGACTTGCATTAGCCAGGGGACTCGCTGAACATCTATGGTACCTGACACCTGTCAGTGGGAGTCGGAGCGCTGCCTGAGTCCCTCCCAGCCCTGGGTGCTGCAGGGTGAGCTGGGTCACAGCATCACAGGGTTAGGGACTGGAGAGGACCTGGAGAGAGCATCCAGGCCAACCCCCCTGCCACAGCAGGAGCCCCTAGATCCAGGGGCACAGGAACAGCCCAGCAGGGTTGGAAACGGCTCCAGAGGAGACTCCACAACCCCCCTGGGGCAGTGCTGGGCCCCTCACTGCGAGGAAGAGATGGGGAGGCTGGAGTGGGTGCAGAGGAGCAACGAGGCTGGAGAAGGGACTGGAGGGAGAGGCTGGTGGGGAGAGGCTGAGGGAGCTGGGGGGGTTCAGCCTGGAGGAGAGGAGACTCAGGGGGGACCTTCTCCCTCTCTCCAGCTCCCTGCAGGGAGGGTGCCCCTGGGGAAGCTGGCAGCAATCCCTGCTGCCTCCCTGCAGAGCCTGAGCTGCCTGTCTGCTCTGGGGCACACGGACCGTCCCTCTCCTGTCCTGCCAGCGCGGGTGTAGTGACCCTGCTGCTGACGGAGAAGGCAGAGCCCCTGATGCTGTTGATGCTGGCAATCTTCTTAGCAGGACTTAGCGGTCCCCTGGGTCAGCTCAGATTAGCGCTGGCTGCCGGGGATTGCAGGGGCAGAGGGCACGAAGGGAGGCTGCCCTGCTGAGTGCTGTGCCATGTTATACAAGGCAGTGGCACTGGCCCCAGGGGTGGCCCTGGGCACAGGCTGCCTCAGACTCTCCACTGAGGGCTCCTGTGAGCTGTTTCAGAGGCAGGGGTTGTTAATGGTTGGTTATGGGGCAGGGTGACAGCCAGNGATGAGAGGGCAGGGCCTGAAGCTGCCAGGGGAGGGTGAGGTTGGCTGTCAGGAAGCCCTTCCTCAGGGAAAGGGTGCTCAGAGCCTGGACTGGACTGCCCAGGGCACTGGGGGAGTCCCCGTGTCTGGAGGTGTTGAAGGACAGCCTGGCTGTGGCCCTGAGTGCCCTGGGGTGGCCGCTGGGGTGGGCTGGAGGAGCTCCGAGGGCTCTGCCAGCTGCAGTCACCCTGGGACTCGGTGTGCCTTGTGTGCCCGGCTGTTCCCCAGGGCACTTGGCTCCTGAAGGAGCTTTCCCCAAGAAGCAGGGCACTGCTGTTGTCAGAGCATCCTGCAGCTGCAGGAGTCATCTGTAGGATGAGCTGGAGTCAGGCAGAGGGGAAACCCCTGATGCTCTGCCAGTCTGCCCTCCAGGAAGGATCCCCTCTCCTGTTCTTCTTGGATGCTCCCCTCCCAGCAGCCTCAACAGGGATCTGAACAAGTCCTGGGCTGATGTCCTCTCCCATCACCTTTCTCCTCCCTCTTCCTTGTGTGAGGTGTGGAATTCCAAGGGGAGAAGGTTGTCGGGATGCTCACCTGGGGGGTTTGTGGGGAGAGAAGGTCCAGTGTGGTGACAGAGTGCTCTGACAGCCAGGTAACCCCTCAGTTGCATTGGTGCTGCGAGAGCAGAGCACCCCAAACCACGGGGAACGTGTGATTGAAGTCCAGGAGCAGCCCCGAGGCTGGGGAGCAGCACAGCCTGCAGAGAAGGAGGCTCAGGGGAGACCCCCTCGCTCTCCACAGCTCCCTGACAGCCGGGGGGTTGGAGCCAGCTGGGGGTCGGTCTCCTGTCAGAGCGACAGGACGAGAGGAACCGGCCTCAAGCTGCCCCAGGAGAGGGTGAGGTTGGCCCTGAGGAGCAGCTTCTGCCCCACAGGGGTCCCCAGGGCACTGGGGGAGTCCCCGTGTCTGGGGGGGCTGCAGATAGGGGGTGAGGGGCTGGGGTCAGCGGGTCCCTGGCAGTGCTGGGGGAGCAGTGGGACTGGATGAGCTTGAAGGTCTCTGCCAACCGAAACCACCCTTGATTCATGGAATGCACTGGGTAGCTCTGACCTTGCAGTTGGCTGCTGGTGGCCACGATGACTCCCAAAGTAGCCCTCGGGCTGTGGGACTGTTTCTCTCCCTGGGGGGTTTCCCTGGCTGGTAAAACCGGGTCTGAATGTGACCCCTGGTAGCTGTGGCAGCGGGAGGTCCCCACCTTGCAGCTGCAGACAGCCCTTGCTCAGCGTTTTGCATCCACAGGAGACTGCAGCAGCAGCAGCAGCAGCTGCAAAAATAGCAGCTCTCCCGAATGCGACAGTGGAGGCTGCAGGGGCAGCTCCCTGCGCTTCAGCTCCTCATCCCGACTCCCTATCAGCCAGGGGATGGTAATCTGCTCCGGGGTAAAAATAGAGCCTGAGAGCAGAGTAACAGCCTGCACTCAGTCGGGTTCAGGGCCGTTAACTCCTTGGCACCCATGCAAGGGCACCCAGAGCTCAGCACCGCGGCTGCCTGGCAGCAGGGCGCAGGGTGGGGGGTGCTCTCCTCTCCCAAGGGACAGGAGCAGAGGAACAGCCTCAGGCTGCCCCAGGGGAGGGTGAGGTTGGCCCTGGGGAGAACCTTCTCCCTGGAGAGGGCCCTCAGCCCTTGGCACAGGCTGCCCAGGGAGGGGGTTCAGTTGCCATCCCTGGCCTTGGAGACAGGGCCAGGGTTTGGGGTGGGATGGGACAGCTGGGCTCAGGGCTGGACTGGAGGAGCTGGAAGGGCTTTTCTTGACCCCCCCTGAGAACAGACCCCTCATCCTCACACAGAGTCACTGCTCCCACAGCAGCAGTGCCCATCTACCTGGAGAACCTGGTGTCCCAGCCTGGGGGTGGTGGAGCGGGTAGGGTGGCAGGGTCTGCAGAGCACGGAGTGTGGGCAGGTTCTGGGGGAGCTGCTTAGGTGGCGAGGGGAGCCGCTGGGCTCCAAACCCAGGCTGAAGCTGGCACAGGCGATCCTGCTGTGCCCGGCGGGTTGGGACTGCCCAGGCAGCCCTCTCTGCAGTGGACTCAGCCTTGCCAAGTTCACGGCCACTGGCTCCCAGCGCCGGGACCCTGGCCAGGAGAGGCTGTTTGTTCCCATTCCAGCTCTGGGGGGTGCGGGGAGGGGGCTGTGAGCAGCATCAAAGGGTTTTTGCTCCAAGACTGGAGTGCTCGTTCATCCCTTCAGCCGGCTTCGCGTCCTCTGGGAGGTGATGGTGCCCCCGGGCTCTGCGCTCAGGAGGCTGCCCCTTCAGTCCTGGGTCCAGTGCTGGGCACCACGGGATCAGGAGGGCACTGAGGGGCTGGAGCAGGGACAGAGAAGGGCAGGGAGGCTGGGGAGAGGGCTGGAGAACAGGGCCTGTGAGGAGGGCTGAGGGGACTGGGGTTGTTCAGTCTGGAGAAGAGGAGGCTGAGAGGAGACCTCAGTGCTCTCTGCAGCTCCCTCACAGGAGGCTGTAGGAGGCTGCTGCTGGTCTCTCCTCCCAGACTCCTAATGCTAGGACGAGGGGCAGTGGCCTCAAGCTGCTTCAGGGGAGGGTTAGACTGGATCTGAGGAAGAGGTTGTCTCCTGAGAGAGCAGTTGGGCACTGGACCAGGCTGCCCAGGGAGGGAGTGCAGTCCCCATCCCTGGAGGGGTTCAAAACCCAAGTAGCTAGAGCCCTTGAGGCCATGGTCTGGGGGTTGGGGAGCTGTTGGGCTGAGCTGGCTGATCCTGGAGCTCCTTCCCAGCCAGGCTGAGTCTCTGGCTCTCTGTCCCTGAAGGGCAGAAGGTCCTCTCCTGTTGTGAATGCACTCAGGGCTGCAGCGTCCGGTGGCCCCTGCTCAGCCAGACCCGAAGGGCTGTGAGAAGCAGGTTTGCCCCGTTCAGCAGGCTCTCACGGAGGGAACAGGTCTGAGAGGAGGATGAGCTGAACGCGGCTGTCAGGGCTGGGAATAGGCAGGGTCTTCCCTCGGGTTCCTTTGCCCCCCTGACTGTCTCCCCCCTTCGTTGCCCACAGAAGCGCTCCCGAGGCCAAGTGCTCTTCGACAAGGTGTGCGAACACCTCAACCTGCTGGAGAAAGACTACTTCGGGCTCACCTACCGGGACACGGAGAACCAGAAGGTGAGGGCCACGCGGCTCCCTGAGCTGGGGGTTGGCGAGGTCCCAGGGGGTGCAGAGAGCAGGTGATGCCTGCACACGCTCAGCTCTCTAGGGTCCCTGCAGCCCAGCCCCTTCCGTGCTGGAAGAGGATGTCAGGGGGTAGTGTGAGCTGGGCTATTCCAGGCCAGGATGCGTGGGCTCTGGGCAACCTGCTCTGGTGGGGGATGTCACTGCCCATGGTGGGGAGGGGGAGCGAGCTGATGGGTGAGGACCCTTCCAGCCCAGCCCAGCCTGGGCTGTGGCACAGAGTGAGTATTCGAATGCACCAGTACCAACAGCTTGTGAGCAGCCTGAGCCCGGCAGAGCTCACCAAGAGCAGGGTTTGTGCTTGGCTGGGCATGAGAGGGCATCTCTGCTGCGGCTGGAGCTGGACCTGTCACAGAGTCCCAGAGTGACTGAGGCTGGAGGAGCCCAGCCCCTAACAGCACCCCAGTGGCCACCCCAGGGCACTCAGGGCCACAGCCAGGCTGTGTCCTTCAACACCTCCAGACACAGGGACTCCCCCACTGCCAGGATGCTCTTAGCCTTTGGTGCCACCTGGGCAGGGTCTGAAGCTGCCAGGGGAGGGTGAGGTTGGCTGTCAGGAAGCCCTTCCTCAGGGAAAGGGTGCTCAGAGCCTGGACTGGACTGCCCAGGGCAGGGGGGCAGTCTGATGAGCTCTTCATTAGCTCCTGGCAGCGTCTGCTGTGCCCTCCACCTCAGTAACTGAAGGGCATCGTTCTCTTTGCAGAACTGGTTGGACCCTGCCAAGGAGATCAAGAAGCAGATCCGAAGTAAGCTGGGTGGCAGCGGTGTTTTCCTTCGGGATGGCACAGGGGGGGTCTGGGCAGCTCCCGTTCGTCTGCCCCTCCAACCCAAACCTGCCCAGAGAAGGAGTCTTTCCCCTCAGTTGGTGCCAGGGTTTGGGGTGGCAGCGAGACCCTGGGGCAGAGACTGTTGGTCAGGTGTGGGACCCCGTAAGGGGAGCAGGAGGCTACTGGGGCTCCAGAGGCAGCAGCGTGGGCTGCTCAAACAACTTGGTGCTTGCAGAGATGGTCTGGGTGATGCTGCTGCGGCAGGGGGGTTGGACTGGATGGTCTCTCCAGGTCCCTTCCCATCCCTGAGGGTTCTATGAGCACGGGGATGCAGCTTGCACAGGGTGCAGTGTCCCTGTGTGCCAATGGCAGAGCCAGAGCATCCCCAAGGCAGCTGTGGCTGCCCCATCCCTGGCCACGCTGGCTGGGGCCCTGGGTACCCTGCTGTAGTGAAGGTGTCCCTGCCCGTGCAGGGGGGTTGGGACTGGGTCATCTGTGAGGTCCCTGGCCGTTCCGTGGCCCCCGGTGGCATCGCAGTGACCCCTCGGTGCCCCTCTCGTTCTTCCCCAGGCGGCGCTTGGCAGTTTGCGTTCAACGTCAAGTTCTACCCCCCGGACCCTGCCCAGCTCTCCGAAGACATCACCAGGTGTTTAAACCCTTCCCGATGGGGCTGCGGGGAGGGCTCCCAGCCCCTGGCACCGGGGTGGCACTGGGGGCTCCTCCAACCCAACCCGCTCCATGACTCCAGGGCTTTTCCAGTCCCTCCCCGAGAGCTCGGTGTCTCTGGTTGCTGGTGGGCACTCTCCATCTCGCTCTCCACAGTCAGTGGAGACAGACACCCTCTTCACATTGGGGAATCAGACGCTGCTCCCCATCTGTGGTGGAGGTGGCGGGGGGTTCTGCCCCCGTTACTGCTGTCCTCGTGGTCTCCTCGAAGCCATCGGGCTGGGGGCAGCTGCGTGCGAGCGAGGAGAGGGACCGGAGGCCTCTGGCCAGTGCGTTCTGAGCCGCCTCGGTGCTGCGTTGCAGGTACTACCTCTGCTTGCAGCTGCGAGATGACATCGTGTCGGGCCGCTTGCCCTGCTCCTTCGTCACGCTGGCCCTGCTGGGCTCCTACACGGTGCAGTCCGAGCTCGGCGACTACGACCCCGACGAGTACGGCAGCGACTACATCAGTGAGTTCCGCTTTGCCCCGAACCACACGAAGGAGCTGGAGGACAAGGTCATCGAGCTGCACAAGAGCCACAGGTGGGCAGGGGGTGGAGGAGGCTGCCCGGGCTCTCGGGAGGTCCTGGACTCCAGTGCCCTGCCCTCTCTGAGGGCATTCACGGGACAGTACTCCTCGTGCTCGGCTAGAGAAGAGCTTGGCAGCGTGCGAGAAGCACTGAGTGGGGGGGTTGACCTCTGGGATCATCCAGTCCATCCTCTGCTCCAGCAGGGTCAGCCCCAGCAGGTTGCCCAGGGTGGGTGCAGCCGGGTCTGGGTCCTCTCCAGAGCAGGAGACTCCACAGCCTCTCTGGACCGGCTGGGGCAGGGCTCTGACAGCCTCAGGTTTCTCCTCCTGTTCAGGTGGAACTTCCTGCGATCCAGTTTGTGCCCAGTGCCCCTCGTCCTGTCGCTGGGCACCACTGAGCGGGGTCTGACCCCCTCCTCCTGCCCCCGCCCTGGAGCCACTGATCAGCGCCAGTCAGGTTCCTCTCAGCTGCTCTGCTCCAGCTGAGCAGCCCCAGGGCTCTCTCCTCATCCCCTCCTCATCCTCACAGCCTCTGCTGGACTCTCTCCAGTAGTTCTCTATCTCTCTGGAGCTGAGGTCCCCAGAACTGGACCCAGGCCTCCAGCTGTGGCCTCACCAGGGCAGAGCAGCGCCAGGAGAACACCCCTCAACAGGTTCTGCTCTGGAGCGTTGGCTCTGGCCGCTGCCCAGCTCTCGGCGGGGTGCAGCTGTACCTCTGAGAGGCTGAAAACGGGCTCCAGCTGCTGGGCTCCGCTGCAGACCCTGTTTGATCCGCACTGGCACTACATCCTTGGCCTCTCCTCAGGGGGATGACGCCCGCGGAGGCCGAGATGCATTTCCTGGAGAACGCCAAGAAGCTCTCCATGTACGGGGTGGACCTGCATCACGCCAAGGTACGCTCCTGCTCCTGCTCCTGCTCCTGCTCCTGCGTGGGGGCCCGATTTGTTCTTCCTTGGGGGTTTCAGATGGGTGTTTTGTGGAGGAGACGTGTGTCAGCGTGAGGGNTGCTGTAGTGAAGGTGTCCCTGCCCGTGCAGGGGGGTTGGGACTGGGTCATCTGTGAGGTCCCTGGCCGTTCCGTGGCCCCCGGTGGCATCGCAGTGACCCCTCGGTGCCCCTCTCGTTCTTCCCCAGGCGGCGCTTGGCAGTTTGCGTTCAACGTCAAGTTCTACCCCCCGGACCCTGCCCAGCTCTCCGAAGACATCACCAGGTGTTTAAACCCTTCCCGATGGGGCTGCGGGGAGGGCTCCCAGCCCCTGGCACCGGGGTGGCACTGGGGGCTCCTCCAACCCAACCCGCTCCATGACTCCAGGGCTTTTCCAGTCCCCCCCTGAGAGGTCGGTGTCTCCATCTCGCTCTCCGCAGTCAGTGGAGACAGAGACCCTCTTCACAGAGGGGAATCAGACGCTGCTCCCCGTCCGTGGTGGAGGTGGT
>VZRI01007569.1:0-12243 GCA_013397515.1 Upupa epops
CCTTTGCAAGCCTAGGCATTCCTCACACCATCAAAATTAACATTGGACCAGGATATATTGCACAAAAGACACAACAATTTTTTTCGGTGATGGGGTATTAATTACATCATGGATATCCCTCACTCACCCCAAGGTCAAACCATTGTTGAAAGAACTCACCGTACCCTCAAATAAATGTNACCATACCCTCAAAGAAATGCTTGAAAAACAAAAATGAGGGAATGGTGAGTGAGCCTCCATAGAACAGGTTAAATAAAGTGCTGGATGTGCTAAACTTCCTTTCTCTTACAGATAGAGATATTCCTGTGATTTTTTTCTCACTTCTCTACAGTTGAAAAATCTTACTACAATACCTCAAAAAGCCAATGGTTTGGTAAAAGAACCCCAAACAGGGTAGTGGGAATGTCCTTTTAACCTACTCACTTGGGGAAGAGGTTATGCTTATGTTTCCACAGACACAGGAACAAGATGGGTACCTACCAGAAACGTTCGCCCTGCCCTGACACACCCAGACAAGCAATTGCCTTGAGTGAATGGTTGCTGATTGTCCTGCCACTGTTTCTTTGGGACCCATTGCACATTGGAGACTGTGTAGCTCAATCAATGTAATCTGTAAAAGGTATTATTATTGCACACTGCATCTATTGTGGTAATTAATATTATACAATATTAATTGTATAATAGTAGTCAGTAGCAATATTTGAATAGAACTCAGTTCATTTTGTATTAGGTATGAAAGAACTAGTAGGTTAGAAGATTTTGTTTCTGTAAGATATTATTGTTGTAATACAAATAGAAATTTAAGATGGTAGCTTTATTAGGTTTTGTTTTATGTCTTTTAACAGTAAATGCAATATGGGTATCTCCCCAGCCAAAAACCAATGTTTGGGTTACTCTTGCTAATCTTACCAGTCAGGATTCTATATGTCTTGCCACAACCTCACCAAGGAACCCCTTTTCAACACATCTTGTTGGGGTCCCTGTAGACAATTGGCCAGTACCCAGCAAAGTGCGAAGTATTCAACAAAATTATGCACATTCTGTTTTGACAGATGGGATCAACGGGTACCATATTTACCATCAGCATCCCTAGAGTCTCAGGAGATCAAACTACTTGGATCCATATATATGGATGCATGTGTTAAATGTAACTATACAGGAAAAAAACAAACCAAAGCATGGTGGGGAAACGGCACTTTAAATATTTATCAAAACAAAAGTATTGAGTAATAACTCTCTAAGTCTTCTGTCACAAGTATTTTTAATTTGTGAGGACTGAGCATGGCCTGGTATTCCCTCAAACATCAAGGCTGGTCCTTGTAGTTTAGGTAGTTTAACATTGCTAACTCCTAAAACATCTATGATTTTAACTTTTAGATGGAAATTCCATTGTCAGAGATGGATGACTTACCAATTTAAAAATAATTGCAATGATAATATAGAATTTTGGAATACAGGACTTCAGTGTTAGGAAGTATGCTTTCCCATGTAGGCTTTAACAACCTTGAATAAACTAGGGTGTTGGTTAGCAAAACAAACAAATGAAACTTTGCAAGTACTGAGTGGCCTTTGTGGCCTTTTGTTAGATGTTGATTCAATTCAGCACGCAACACTTCAAAATAGATCAGTGATAGATTTTTTATTATTAGCCCAAGGACATGGATGTGAAGATTTTGAAGGAATGTGTTGTATGAATTTATCAATTCATAAAAATGTTCAACAACTCAAAGAAGGAGTTAAAAAATTACAAGTGGATAACGGCTGGAATTGATTACACAACTTTTTTATGCATGGGGAAATTTTGTCTGAATTAGATCTGTAATTAAAACTGTTTTAATGATACTAGTTGTCGTTTTAATAGTCTTGTGTGTTGTACCTTGTCTTTTATAATTTGTGCAATGTCTGATGCAAAGAATGATTGAGCAAGTATTTTTGATTGAAAAACAGAAAGGGGAAAATACGGGAGAGAACTTGTTCGGGCTTGAAGGGAACATGTTTGGGCTTGATCTCAATGAGACCAGGCTCTGTCCTCAAAGAAAGGTAGTAAACAGGTATCATAGCCCATTAGTATTTAGACAAACAAGTATATGTTATGTTTTTGTATTCAAGGATCAAAGGGCAGAAGGTGCAGCCCTCTGATCTGCATATAAAAGGATCTCTGTTTGCTTAATAAATGGTGAAGTCCATGCCCTTCATTGCCACACTGCACTGCAAGTATTTTGTGGTCTTTAAATATATAAAGCCTGATGTTTTCTGATGAAAGACAACAAGAAGAAATGTAGAAAAAGCAAAGTCACTTATTCATGAAGGCAATCACCAGTGAAAAGACAAGAAGAAACATCCAAGAAAAAAACCCAAGGAAGAAAAATGTTACATAATAAAGAAATGTGGAAAACATCTACAGACAGACATTGATGACAGCAGAACAGGACAGTTTTTCAGTCAATCAAGATGGAGGATAGGGAGCAGATGGCTATTTGAAAGGAGGGAGTAAGAGAACAAAGGATAAGACTAGCCTTCACATAATTTGTTGAATTCATTCCTTAAAAGACACATGTACTTTCCATGCTATATTTAGTATCTAGCTAAAGAATGCTTTTCAATGAGAATACTTTTTTTCTTCCAAGCAACAGAAAAAGCATACATTTTCAATATAAAATTGAAATTTTGATAGATGTCACTTTGCATACCCAGTTGTTAAACCAAAGAAAACCAAAGAAAAGCAAAGTTGTTAAACCAAAGAAAGCAAGTTTGTAATATCAACTAAAGATTTAGACTCAAATAAAACAAGATAAGTATTTATGCCCAATAAGAAAGTCCAAATTGAATTCATATATACATTCCAGACCACCTTTAAAAAAAAGACTTGGGCTACATACCACATTTTCCATCAGGCTTTGGATCGTGCTTGAGTTTATTTCTTTCAAGGTCACTTAAAAGAGATTTCCCAAAAAGGAAAGAAATGGCAACAAATAATTTAAGTAACTAAATAATATACACCATCCAAACTTATAAGAGATAAGCAATTTACAGAAAGCATCAAGACAATTAATGAAGCAGTGAACATTTTCAGGAACCCGAAACCTCAGCAGCATCTCAGAGTGAAAAATCAGTCCCAGAACCTGTGGTTTCT
Organism: Upupa epops; assembly: GCA_013397515.1. Classification (NCBI taxonomy): domain Eukaryota; kingdom Metazoa; phylum Chordata; class Aves; order Bucerotiformes; family Upupidae; genus Upupa; species Upupa epops. The sequence goes on from VZRI01007569.1 coordinate 3,134, forward strand.
TAGGTTGTTTTACAGAATTTTAAATGGAAATGTCCCTCTAGAGGGACATTAATGATTAACAGATTATCCTAGATTGTCTGCACAGTACAGCAGGGAAAGTGTCATTAAAGGACAGTTCAGATTCCTTAGAAAGTGAAAGAACATAAGAAGATGCAACAAAACCTATGCCTGTATATTTCATTAACTGGCAACTAGCAAAATAAAACTGAAGCAGAATTGTAGAGCAAAATCATTAGTCCTAAGGACCTGATGACCACCGTAAACATGTTTTGTGACTTACTTTGGACAAGCTGAGGTCTGGTCCTGGGACCCGAACAACAATCAGTGGATTGGAGGCTTTAGACTTGTTTCTATAATGTAATTTTCAGTCAATTCCATCCAAAAGTCATCCAGGGCAAACAGTCTGAGACTGCTTCATGTGTTCAGTAGACAGAGGACTACTGGGAAATTCAAAAGAGTAATCCTTGTGAAGAATCAATACAGCAATGCCTCAAAGCAGGTCTTTAATCATTGCATCAAGAGATTCCAAAAGAAAATATAGTAGTACAAAATTAAATTACTAAGCATGGCTTAGTATGAAAGAAAATAATTTGTTCTTTAATGAAAGGGGTTGATTGACAGAGATAGAAGGGATTAGAGCTGAAATCATAGAATCCCAGAAAGGTTAGAGTTGAAACAGACCTTAAAGATCATTGAGTTCCAACCTCCCTGCATGGGCATGGACACCACCCACTAGATCAGGTTGCTTGAAGCCCCACCTAATGTGGGTTTGGACACTTTCAGGGATGGAGCTTCCATAACATTTCTGGGCAACATCTTCCAGTGTCTCACTACCCTCACACTAAATAATTTCTTACAAATCTCCAATCTAAATTTCTCATATTTCTTTTTAAAACTATTACCCTTTTAAAACCATTATCTCCTACCCTTGTAGAAAGTCCATTCCTAGTTTTTCTGTAGACCCCCTTCAGGTACTGAAAGGTTGCTATGAGTTCCCCCATGAGCCTTCTCTTCCTCCAGCTGAACAACGCCAACTCCCTCAGCCTGTCTTCAAAAGTGAGGGGCTCCAACCCCCTCTTAATTTTCATGGCCTACTCTGGACATGTTCCAACAGGTCAACATCCCTTTTGTGTTGGAGGTTCCCAAGCTGGACACAGTACACCAGGTGAGGTCTCATCAGGGCAGAGTAGAAAGAAAGAATCACCTCTCTTGCACTGCTGGCCACACTTCTTTTGATACAGCCAAGGATATGACTGGCCTTCTGGCCTGTGATTGCACATTGATGGCTCATGTCCAACTTTTGATACTCTAGTACCCCCAGGATTTTCATCAAGGCTGCTCTCAAGTGTGTCTTCCCCCAGTCTGTACTGATACTGCTTCTTGCCCCAACCCAGGTGCAGGACCCTGCACTTGGCTTTGTTGAACTCCATGACGTTCACCTAGGCCCACTTCTCCAGCCAGTCCAGGTTCCCCTGGATGACCTCCCATTCCTACCAACTAGTTGATCTAGCTGACCCTGCTCTGGCAGTGGGATTGGATGGGATGATCTTTCAAGGTTCTTTGCAATCCCTAACATTCTGTGACTGCACCACCCAGATTGGTGTCATAAACAAACTTGCTAATGGGTGCACTCAATGCCACTGTTAGTATTGTTAATGAAGTTATTAAACTACACTGGTCTCAGCATCCTCTGAGAGACTCCACTTGTCACTGCTCTCCATCTGGTCTAAAGCTCCGTGTCAAATCACTGACTAAAAAATTTCTTCTTTCAAACAACCAAATCAGCACAGCGGGTCATCAAGAGCAAAGTGCTGCTAGATACTCAGAATGAGATGGACAAGAAAAGAGCTTTCCTGCCTTATGGGAACATCTGAGGTTACATTAGAGTAATGTCAATACTTTATATTAAAACCAAATTGATACTTTTAAGGGTTTTAGTTAAAAGCTGCTATAAGAATGACCACCCACATTCTCAAAGCTGAGGTAATTTTGTTTAGAGTACTCAGGAAATGGAAGTTTAACAGATTAAATTTGTGCTTAGAATAGGAAGAAGCAGGCTATTGTACTGGAGTAGCCAAGTCTCAGAGAACCATATCGGCCCCATGCCTACTGTAAGGAGCAATTACCAAGGCAGAGGAATGCCAGCCATGGGAGTCTGCCAAGGAGGCGAAACCGCAGCAACACAGAAGCACAGGGGAAGCCTGTGAAGAAAGAGAGAGAGAGAGGCAGTCTCCCCTCCCTGAGCGCCAGATGTCAGCTTCGAACTGACAGGGATAGGCTCTGCCTCCCTGTGGTGGAATTTCACTGGCAAAACAGCCGATAGACAGCGCAGCGGTGTTGGCAGGACTGCCTGATTAGTCCCTGCGGGCAGGCAGCAGCAACTACAAATTATCTCTGCCTGTCAAAAGAAGGTAACTATGCTCCCAGCACCCACTGAAGTCGAAGCAGGCACCCAAGTGGAACTTCCACAGAGGGAAAAAGCTGTCCCGGTTGAGGGCTGTAGTGAGTGTAACAGCCTCTCACTGCTAATGGGTGGTAGTCACAAAAATCACTGTATGATGTGAGCAGCTGGATGACCTGCTCTGCTGGGCTGCTCAGCTGCACAATGAGTTCCTCTGTACTTGGTGAGGAGCTGGAAACACTAAGAAATATCAGGGAATGTACAAAGGAAATGGATATGGTTGGGCTTGGTGATCTAGTAGGTCCTTTCCAACCAGGGTTATTCTGTGGTTCTGTGGTTCTGTGATTGGTGGAGCTAGACCCTAGTGCTGAGGTAGGAGTTGCAGGCTCCACAAGAAACACAGGATCCCCTCTCTTCTTGTAGTCAGGTAGAAGATGGCAGAAAGGGCATATTGGAGGCAGGTCCCAGCTTGGAGAGGCTAGTGAATCTTCCCATTGCCTCTCACACAGGGCATATTGGAGGCAGGTCCCAGCTTGGAGAGGCTAGTGAATCTTCCCATTGCCTCTCACACCTCCCCATTGCCCTTACTTAATGTGTATAGGTCTCTGGAATTTGAGGGACCATCAAATGAGGAAAATATGTTACCAACTGTTGGTGAGGAGGAGTGGGGTCAATGGGAACAGGTCTCTGCCCAATGAAATGAATGGAGCAGGTGTGTTCTCTTATGAACTGCCTAGCCTGCAGTGTCCTTGCAGAACAGACATGGGGCTCTGCAGGAGGAATAGGTTGTGAGCAAGGAAGTGAGCTACAAAGGCCAGAAGTGCCAGTAAGGCTGACTCACCCCAGACTGGCCCTCAAAACTGACCCTGAAAAGAAAAATCAGTGGGTCATTGTAGTGAGTGACTTCCTGGTAAGAGGAGCAGAAGGATCAATACGCAGACTGGACCTGCTGAAGAGGGAGGTCTGCTCTCTCCCTGGTGCCCAGGTAAAGGACCTTCTAGGTAAACGTTCCTCCTGCTTGCTTCTGGTCTTTTGGCTGGATAGTGATGAAATAACAATGAGAAGCTCCAAATCACTTAAGAGGGATTTTAGGGCCTTGTGGTGGTTGGTGAAGTGATCAGGGTCACAGACTGTGTTCTCCATCCATCCGGTGATAGGGATAAATGAGGAAGTTACCTGGAATGATCACCAGGTCAACTCATGGCTCCAGGACTTGTGTCAACATCAAGTCTTTGGGTTCTTTGATCATGGCTTGGCAACACATGGGATGTACCTGTCCCAGAGAGGGGAGAAGGGTCTTAGGGCAGGTGTAGGGCAGGATTTGACTGCCCTTAAGAAACACCCAGTACAGATCAATTGATGAAACAGGATATACTGCTGGCTCTTGCACCTTGGCCACAACAACCCCCAACAGGGCTACAGGATTGAGGAGGAGTGGATGGAGAGTTGTCCATCAGAGAGGGATCTGGGGATGTTGACAGACAGCCATCTGAAAATCAGTCAGCAACCTGCTCAGGTGGCCAAGAAGGCCAGTGGCAGACTGGCCTGTATCAGGAATAGCATGGCCAGCAGGACCAGTATAATGGGTTGAAAGTGCACTTCTTGAAAGTGTTTCTCTGCAGGAAACACACATGAGCACCCTGCCCCCAGCATGCTCCCCTATTGAGTTCAAGTTTGGAACTAGGACAACCAAGGAGGTGATTGTGCCCCTGTGTTTGGCTAGTGAGGTTGCTCCTAGAGTACTGTGTGCAGTTCTGTGTGCCATAGTATAGGAGGGACATTGACATGCTGGCAAGGGGAGCAGAAAAAGGCAACCAGAATGATTAGAGGCCTAGAATTTGTCTTATGAAGAGGGGCTGAGGGACCTGGGGCTGTTCAGCCTGGAGAAGAAGCTGAGGGGAGAAGAAGCTGAGGGGCAACCTCATTGCTGTCTACAACTACCTGAAAGGGCATTGTAGTGAGACAGGTGCTGATCTCTTCCCCCTAGTGAATAATTAGTGATAGGATAAGGGGGAACATGTTTAAATTGCACCAGGGGAAGTTTAGGCTGGATATTAGAAAAAACTTCTTCACAAAAGAATGGTGAAACACTGGAATGGACTGCCCAGGGATGTGGTATACATCCCTGGAGATGTATAAGAAACAGCTGGATGTGGCACTTAAGGAGGTGGTTTAGAAGTCATGGTGATGTAGGACTAAAGATAGGACTTGATGATTTTAAGGTCGTTTCCAACCTCAATGTTTCTGTGATTCTATGTGATTTTGTGGTATAAGGGAATGTAGTATGATACAGTTGTTTATTTTTATCTAAAATTCAGCCTTAGCAAGAATGAATGGCTGCAGTTATGCTAAGCTTTTTGTTTGATTGAATCAACATTTTCCAGTCAAAACAAAATTCCTATTCAGGTCAAGTTCTTGATGGAACAATGAGAAGAAAATATTTCAAACTAGAGCCTAATGAAAATGCACTAATATATTCCTCCATGTTTAAAGATAATGTATGCTATTATTGCTGGAGTGCAGCAGACAAGGCATGTACTCATCATTCCCTTCCCTTCACCAGTAGTGCATGAGGCCTAACACTGAAGTGACAGACTCACTGCAGTTGTACATATTCTGCTGTGAGTGCTAGTGAGTGCTGGCATTGTTAGCACACCACTGTACCCTTGCATCTCCAGCCACAGCTCTAAAAATAAGGCTGGACCAAAGCAGCAGTTCCAACATCAAACACTCACCTGCTTATGTTTCTGAAAGGAAATCTGCCTGGTATCAATTCAGAATTATATGTTAGAGGAATCAAGGAATGTAGCAATGCCTTTTAGACTTGCATTGAACATTTAAATATTTACCAGAAAAATATTTTTATCATGTTTTACTATGTCACATTGTCTCTGGTACCTTTTCAAAGCATCTGTGCATGTGGATGACTCTCTCAAAGCTTTCCAAGTATATACCCCAAAAGAATGTGTTGTATCAAAAAAGAACAATGGCCCAACATTTTTCTTGTAGAGATTATTTTAAATGTTTTTCCTCTGTTTCTCCACAAAGGACAATAGAACAGAATCATATAATCATTTAGGTTGATAAAGATCTTCAAGATCATGGAGTCAAATCACTAATCCAACTGCCTGACTAAGGTCACCACTAAACCCTGTTCCTGAGCTCCAGATCTCCATGACTTTTAAACACCTCCAGAGATGGTGATTCAACCCCCTCCTTGGGCAGGCTCTTCAAAGGTCTGATGACCCTTTCTAGGAAGAATTTTTTCCTAATGTCCAACCTAAACGTCCCTTGGTCTAATTTCAGGCCATTTCCTCTTGTCCTATTGCTTGTTACTTGTGTGAAGAGACCAAACGCCACCTCTGTACAACCTCCTTTCAGCTACTTGTAGACAGCAACAAGGGCATCAGTGTTCACTTAGACAGTAAAGTTTTGTTCTACAATATCTTCTATTCACAAGCAATAGTCATTGACTGAGTCCAAAAGATCCAAGGACATACTCTGGAAACTGAAAACTGAATCTATGCCCAGGCAAACAGACTTTTCAAAACTGACAACATGTGCCTATCTCAAGTGCAATAATTCACTTAATTATTGATTAATTAATTGATTAATTAATTAATTATTATTAATAATTCACTTAATTATTAGCTGCGTAATTTGGAAAACATTTGCAGTGCTGACCAATTTCTTTATTTGCCAAGACTGGTCTACAGATTTCATGGAAGCATTCAGTGTCTGAGTCTGTGTACTAAATTTATCAACAGGTACTTTGCTACCTTATTGAAATATGATGCCTTCATTCAAAACCATTTCACAAAATTACTGAAACTGCTGCTTAAGGCCAAATATAAATTCCCATGAGGTTGAATAAATTGCTGTTATTTCAAGTAGTTCCCCTTCAGTTACAATCCAACAAGAGACAGTATTTTTCTTTTGAAAGAAACTAAGAAAAATAAAATTTTAAAATATCACATATGCCAGTGATATGCCAGTTTCAAAAATGTATATTTTAAGAAGTAGACACAAATGTCATAACAGCTCAGATTTAGCTGACAGATTTTAGGTGATAGCACTTGTGTTCAAACCTCTATGACGTAAAATGGCTTCTGGCTTGACACAACAAAGCTGCAGAAATGACTGAAGAAGACTCAGGCAATATTGAAAAACAGTGAAAGTATACACTGTTCCTTCCTCAGAATGATCACTTAAAATATAGGGGATTTGAAAAGTACTTCTGAATTTGATAACCTTTCTTCATTAATATACTTCAATGGATATATTTATTTATTAAATTAAATTACTTATGCTTGTAAAAATAAGTACTGAGCTCTTTTGTCTGGTCTTTGATTTTTTAAACTGCATTTAGGATACAGCTGAAGGATTTTCTCTCAGGCATTGTCAGAAACTGTATACATATGACAAAGGAATAAGTAAACAGTAAAAAATGAGGCTAAAAATAATCAATCATGTGAATACTAAATGGAAAAGCACTATAGCACAAGAATAGGTCAAAAGAGAAATTAAGTGTTCCTTTTTCTTTGTAGTAGTGTATATCTAGCATTATCCTTTCTAGGTTCCATTTTAAACAGTACTTATTAAAATGCATTATTTAATTTAGCGATGTCTTTTACTAAGAAAAGGTGGTTAAGTATTGATGATTTAGTGCTCCTAAGACGTGTAGATAAGAACAATGCTGAAATATTGTATGTAGCAAACTGTGGCAGATGTTAATACAATCTCTGAAGGGTTACAGATCCTGTCTTTTAAGCAAAAACATCAGTGAAATTTGGAAATCGTTCATTTAAAACTGCAGACTGACAGAATGGGGACATAAAAACATACAAACTATAAAGAATAGATGCAGTGATGGTATATATATCTACTTGCCACACTTTTATTTAAAATACATCCTTGTCATGTTTTTCACTATTTTTACATAACAGTTTTGTGCAAAGTGTTTGCTGTAATTTGAAAGAATAATTAATTTCATTTATTTATAACATAAAAATAAATCCTTTAACATTTCCCCACAGTGAGATATTTCTTGTAAATTGTAAAGCTATGTAAGCCTTAGTAGTGTAACCTTTAATCAGGTGTGATTCAAACCAAGGACCTTCTGCTTTTAAGACTAGTGCTGTTTCCATGGACACAAGACAGTCAGATATCCCTTCGCATAATTATATTCACCAAAGGAATTTTTGCTATTCAGAACTTGCATTACACTCAAGCTTCTGGGGTCACCATCTTCGTTGTGTCTCTGCAGCTAGCTACCAAGAGAAGTGTCTCTCCGAGCTTGCTGGTTGTTTGGGAAGAGTGATACATAATTTATTTTCCTCATTATCTCTCTCTCAATTGAGTGGATTAAGATTTAGTTTTTGTGGTGTTAGGAGCATTGGCACAGAGGGATTTCTCTGTACCTGAAGATGGGGCAGGGGAGAAAGCAGCTGGGCAGGAGCAAAAGATTCCAGGCCATGGTTTTTCTTTTAAAACCCTTTCTTTACTTTTTCTGTTAATAAATTCCTTAAATTTATAATGAGTCCCTGGATTTTCAACCCTGAGAGAAATAAGTAAAATCATACCACTGTTTAAAGTCTTTCAATTTTAAAAGGTATTTAAAATAATAAACCTAAGATGTATTATATTCCCAAATTATATCCTGCATGCATCAAACAAAGAACATCCTGCTACTAAACCAATAGAAAAAAATATGGTCAGAATAAATGTTATCTTGTGTAGCTCTATACCTTCTGTTTAGCACTGCTCACTTTACAGAAGCAGTTCCTGAAAAACACAGCATAATGATGTCACAGAGATGGATTGTGTTATTGCACCATTCTCCTTTATTCCGAAGTACAGGAGTAGCTCAGGGAGAAGTTGATATAACTGGTGAATTAGACCATTTCAAGCTATGGTCATTCACACCGAACACAAGCAGACAACTCTCTCGTAAACCAAGTTACTTGACATACAGTGTGTTCACTCAGCCTCTGCTGAAACAAAGATCCTCCCACCCAGGAATAATAAAAATGTTGGTATTTCTATATAAGCATTAGAAAGAATAACTTACATAATTTTAAGTCACAGTATCATAGTATCACAGTAATGATGAGACCTTAAAGATCATCCAGTCCAACCTAAAACCAACCAAGTAAACCTAAACATCTGACATCTAGATCATGCCACTCAGCACCTCATCCAGACTAACCTTGAACACCTCCAGAGATGGTGACCCAACCATCTCCGTGGGCAGCCCATTCCAAAACCAAATCACTCTTTCAGTAAAAAACCTTTTCCTAATGCCAAGACTAAACCTCCCGTGATGGAGCTTAAGACTGTGACCCCACGCCCTGTGTCCAGTGTCCAGGGAGAAAAGACCGACTCCCGCCTGACCATGACCATCCCTGAGCCTCCTCTTTCCAGGCTAAACAGACCCAGCTCCATCAATCTCTCCTCATAGGGCTTACCTTCCAGGCCCTTTACCAATCTAGTTGCTCTTCTCTGGACTCATTCCAGCACCTCGACATCCTTCCTAAACTGAGGGGCCCAGAATTGAACACAATACTCCAGGTGTGATCTAACCAGCGCTGAATACAGGCACTGCTGGCCTCACCATTCCTCATACAGGCCAGGATGCCATTAGCCCTCTTGGCCACCTGGGCACATTGNCAGGATGCCATCAACTGTCTTAGCCACCTGGGCACATTGC
>VZRI01007573.1:10247-25435 GCA_013397515.1 Upupa epops
GGCACAGTTTGAGTTGAACCTAGCCAGGGAGGTCAAAGGGAACACCAAGGATTTCCACAGGTATATTAATGGTAAAAAGAAGACTAGGGAAGGTGTGGGCCCCCCCAGAAACAGGTGATGTGGTCACAAGTGACATGGAAAAGGCTGAGGTTCTCAATGACTTCTTTACCTCAGTCTTCACTGCAAAGGCCTCCAGGCACACTCCTGGAGTCAGGGAAGGTAACGGCAGGGACTGGAAGGAAGAACCATCCATCATAAGTGAAGATCAGGTTCGTGATCACCTGAAGAACCTGAAAGTGTTCAAGTCCGTGGGACCTGACAGGATACCCTCATAGGTATGGAGAGAACTGGCAGATGAAGTTGCTAAACCCCTCTCCATTCTACTCCAAAAGTCATGGCAGTCTGGTGAAGACCCCACTGACTGGAAAAGGGAAAATATAACTGCCCACGGGGTTTGTGGAGTCTCCTTCTCTGGAGACATTTGAAACCTGCCTGGACTTGGTCTGGGTGATCCTGCTGTGGCAGGGGAATTGGACTGGATGATCTTTTGGTCGCTTCCAAGCTGGAATGTTCTGTTCTGTGACTTGGTCTAGGTGCCCTGCTGGATTGGACTAGATGATCTTTCGAGGTCCCTTCTGATCCCTGATGATTCTGTGATTCTATTGCAGCTTGTCTGCCTTACATAGTACCCACACTACTCAACTGGCAAGAAAATAAGGCAGTCAGAAATCAGCTGTGATTTTTAACTGTCTTCTCTTTTGCAACACAGAAAAGCCACTCTGGGCCCAAAAACACTTTTCTAGCACCAAAGTGAGTATCTCTGTGTAAAATAAATTGAAGGTCTTTTCACGAAGGTCTACATTTGCTTTCTCCCCAAGTCACTGTCAATCAATGCAGTTGCCAGCAAAACAGAAGTCCTCTCTGGATGCTCAGCAGTTGAAGGTCATTTTGCTTGCTGTGTGCCTGCCTATGTAGTGAGAGCATATTTTATTCTCTGTTGGAGCTACAAAAACTCTCTGTTGGCACCCCAATTACTGAAGTCTTGGATTCATCTGCTTCGCACAACTGTCATAGGAATAAGTGCTTTATGCAGTTAGAGCTGCCGTATGTGGCTTCATCCAAGATGCCACCCCGTTAATTGAATAACTGCGATAATGATACAAATCTCATACAGAAGAATTTCTTTGCTCAAAATATACTGAAATGAAGTGCCTTGCTTAGTGCTCTGATAAGCCCTGTTGAACTGATTTTACTAGAAATTGCTTAAACACCCATACTGAGTGGGAAAAAAAAGGTATTCCTGGCTTCCCAGTGCTACTCTGATTACCTGTAAAATAGTCCATCCAGCACACGTAACAGTACAGCTGGAGGTACAAGCTGCAGCAGTGGAAACGCTATTAAGGGACAAATAGTTGGCTGGATAACACCATATTCTCACAGAAGCACATCCCACTGCACCTTCCACAAACCACGAGCAGACAGAACCCGAACTATGCACTCATCATTATTTACCCCACCTTGGCTCTTTTGGGACAAATATTACTTAATTTACTGCAGTAATGCCCATTTGCTCTCATAAACAAAACTGGCACTTAATTTGGTCAGTGGAAATTAATGACAGTCATTACAGCTTGACCTTATCTTCCAGTTTGCATTCATAGCTCAGCTACGCATGCTTTTCCCACAACATGAAGAAACAAGTTCAGCACCCTTAACTTTATACCTGAACTTCATGGCATGTTTTCAGATTTTTCTACCTCTAGGTCAGCCTGGATATGCTGGCACTAATGCAGGAGAGTGAAGTCTTTGAGTTACACCAGCAGGTCAGTACACTGCCAAACACGCTAGCTCTAACAGTAATACAGATCCAGTGTTTCTGCAAGATTCCACAGCCTTTCTCCTAAAAGTGAAGCACACAAGAGTACACACTAACAGCTATAAATCCCTTATAGAATAAAGGCTATTCCTCACTGACCTCAGAATTTAGTAACTAAATCAGTTTAGTAACTGTTGCTGCCAGCAGTAGGATGACCAGGTTTATCCATAATCTCACACTACCTGGCTTTATTAAGTAGGGTAGATTTCAGCAGTTAATAGACAACAAAAATAAACAAGGAAAGGACTTAAGCATTCTGATGTTTAAGTTCCTCTGTTAAAGGGCAATCATTAGGCAATTAATCTTTTTTCTTCCGAAATAACATAGGATTCTAATTCTCTGAACTACAGTTGATATGCTTAATAGTGGCTCTTCTCATTTCTCTCCCATTCAGTCTTTGGATTCTTAGATTCATAGAATGGTTCAGGTTGGGAGGGACCTTAAAGATCATCTAGCTCCAACTCCTATGTCATGAGCAGGGACACCCCCCACTAAGACCAGGTTGCTCAAGGCCCCATCCAATCTGGCCTTGAGCAGATTCACTTCCAGGAAAGGGACATCCACAACCTCTCTGGGAAACCTGTTCCAGTGTCTCTGCACCCTCATCGTGAAAAACTTTCTTGTGACTTCCAGTCTAAACTTCCCCTCTTCCAGCTTGAAACCATTACCCCAGGTCCTACCACTACAAGACCTTGGAAACAGCCCCTCCCTGCTTTCCTGTAGACTCCTTCAGATACTAGAGGGCCACTATAAGATCTCTCCAGAGTGTCCTCTTCTCCAGGCTGAACAGCCACAACTCTCAGCCTGCCCTGGTGCTCCAGTTCTCCAAAGAGGTGCTCCAGCCCTCCGAAGATGACAGTTAACTATCTACACACTTATTCAGATGCTATTTAAATAAGTTTGGCTTTAGAAAAAGAAGCCTGTATACATATTTATTCAGGACCATATAATGAACCTTCCTGTATGCTAACACAGCAAAATCAAGTTTAAGGAAAATACTTAGGAAACCTACAAATGGAAGCAGTATAAAACATACTTAATTGTACAACTCTGGGTCTTTTGACATGCAGACACATACACCCCCCCTCTCTCTGGCCCTTCTGGAGTGGTTTTTGTTCTGCAATTTCTTGCAGAAATCATTCAGGAATTGCAATGAATAAAAACCCCCAACACTTCAATATTGGAAAACTGCATTAACCAAGATTTGCTTGCAATCTTGGAATGGATTCCTTTATTTCTGCTGACATTTCTACCTAATGCTTCCTTCATAGCTAACAAAAGATGTGACAAGAGCCAGTAATAGCACAGCTGCTTAGGAAACAGGTTGTAATAAAGCCAACACTTATTTATGGACTCAGCAATATTTGCCATGTTTCTTTATTTGGAGCATGTAAAATTTCCCTTAAATGCAAATTAAAAACATAAAGCAATGCTGGAGAACTGAGTGTTATAATTAATGAGTCTTTCAAATAAACTAGTGTTGCTCTTTGTGTTTTGTTATGAATTTGATGCCTACCTATCCTACTTTAAGAAAACAAAGTATTTTAAGCATTTCAATTTTCCAGGTTAAAAATAACTTTATGGGAGTGTTCAGCTCCTGAGTTCAGTGCACCTAAGGAACTGGGCTACCGAAGAGAAGAAACCTGGGATGAGCAAAAATGAAGAAGGGGTTTAACAACTCTAATGTATTTTCATCTTTATTGCTTCATCTCAGATCTCTGTCAGGTTGTCTAGTCAAAGATTGTGAGGTAAAGAGAGCTTCCCACCTAACACCAGGTAGACTATCTCAAAGGACCATGCTGGAGAGTACAGAATCACAACCAGAAAGCTTTTCAGAAAGCTTTTTACCGCTGAAAGTACAAAGCAACTAGAGTTTGACTCCTTCAGGAGAAACAAGGTTGTTTTTCTTGCTAAAGAAGTTGTATTCTGCCAATTCATATCATTTTCTACCCATCTACAAAAATTCCTATGAAGAACAAAGGGGAAAACTGATGAGAGGACAAAATTAATGAGGCTCAAGAAGAGTGTGCATCCTTACATGCTCTCACAGAACTTTGTAAGAGTGCTGGGCTTTTCCTGGTTGCGTCTTTGTCGAAACCAACGTTGAATGCTGCGAACATCCCAGTCCAGCTGCTTGGAGAGGCCTTCCAGCCTCTTCTCATCTGGATGCTAAAGAACAGAGAAGGATAAAAATTATTTCATTGCCTAACTGCAGTAAATCCACTTTAAATTTAGAACCACTCAAATTGCCTCTTGATGCTTTAGAGGCTGCCTGTCAGATGCAAGGATACAAGGAAATGAAAATACTGTCACAGAAATCTCTGCTGGCAGATCCACATCAAAAATACATTTACAGTGACTATTATAAATCCAGAAGGACATATGCTTTAGTATTGCATGCAGGTTATTACTAATAAAAGATTTAAAGGGGACAACTCGCTTCAAATGTGGAAGTTATAAGTAGGGATAAAATGCCGTGGCATTTCTCAAGCTCCAGGGCTTACAAACACCCCTTTTCCTGCTACATGCTATGCCTGTTCCATCCTCCTGCAGCAGGATCTTCATGCTATCAACTATTGCAGTAGTGAAGATTGACTAACACTGAAAGAAGATATGTCCTGTGTCTGTGTGTGGCAGTTTAAAAAAATGAGGTCATTAAACAAGATGACAACTTCAAAAGGAAAATCACCTTGATAACAGGGAGAGAGAATTCTTTTCTGTAAAATTAGCCACAGACAATTGTTCTCCATAGCACCAAATGTGGAAATCTTACTCAATTACAGTGGCTCCAAAGCAGTTCAGAGTTAAGAAAATGAATCTGTCCTTAATTTTACTACTAAATGGAGAAAAGCTGTACAGGCGATGTTTCAAATCATGCAGCAATTCTACCTGTACAGCATGAGGACTGTTTATTTATTTCTCTTGATTATATTCTTTTTTAAAGAAACAGAAGAACATTTTGGATTGTTTTCTGGCACTTTAGCTTCATTTCTGCAAGCCAGTTACATACACTGAATGAGATGTAAGTGCTGCTACGAAACAGACATTTTAAAATGGGCAAAGAAGTCAAACAGCAAAGCTTTTGACAGGATGAATTTTATCTAACAGCCTACAGAAAGAAAAAAAACAGGGGAAGAGGGAAAAGAATGACAGCAGAGAAGGATGAAGCATTTGCCAGTCATCTCAAAAACAAATGAACAAACAAAAACTTTTAGTTAACCAAAGCAGCCACTAGTCTTTCAAGGGAAGGTTAAGAAAAATCAATCTCTAACTTTAGAAAAATCAAATTAGATGCAGCTCTTAGGATTTTGCCTAGAGAGAACTGCTACCCTTTAGTACAAACAGGCAGGAAAGTAGATACTTTCCTTTAGTGCTCTTCCTGTTTGTGTTCTAGGTGTGGTGTGTGCCAGCTCCTGCCACGGCTTATGGGAGTTATATTACTTCATGCACACGGACCCTGTGTCAGATTAGCAGAATTTGAAAGGAAAACTTTTTGTTAAATAAAATATTTAAAATCCCTTTCTTCTTCCAAATGAGTGATCTCAGGATAGAGTAGAACACATAAGAAAAACAGATCCACAGCATATTTCACTGTCCCTGACAATGAACCAAGTTTTGCCCTCTTTGAGTCTAAAACTCTCAGCAATTTAGGTTGATACTTTAACTGTTGTGAGGCAAGCTGCAGCCTAGAGCCAAAGTGGGACTGGACAGCTCCTGCAGCACAGGGGCTGCATCCTTCAGGCATCCACAGGGCTTTCCACTACAGAGTAGCTGATCACTACACTGAGGTCTTCAGGAGAAGATAAAGAACACTTCATCACTGCTCTCTGCTATTGAAAAGCTCAGAATGCTGTAAGAGCATGGACAGAATGACATACAGGTTTGGCTGAGATGTCACATAGTGAGAGCTGTAGAGATGTAAACTGTGGAGGAAAAACCCCCCTAAAACAAGGGTTTCTTGTTTCTTCCTTCTGCCTCCACTCTTTCAAAGAACATTCCTCACAATATAAACAGCTGGAACACCAGCAAGCAGCAGGTGCCTTGTGCTCATGCAGCTTCCCCAGAAGGAGTACCTTTAACATTTCATGGAAACACAGTAAACACAGTAAGGTAAATCTTACTGACTCACAATTTGCCCTTTAAAAAGAATTAATAAAAATTTGTGTGGACATTTTTGAAAGATAAGTAAAAAAAGAAGACTAGGTGGCCATATGGTATCTACAGATTGCCTCTGTAACAATTATTTTTGATTAAAAACTTACAGGTCATGAATGGATACACAGCCACTCAAGATGGCATACAATAACAGCATTGACATTTGGATCTTCTGATTTGAGCTGTAAAATTGCAGCACTGCATCTAGCTGTTAGCGTTGTTTTGTTCAGACACAGTTTATAGTGCTTACTTCATGAGGCAAGTATTTTCATGAAATTACCTTCGTAATAGCTGTGAAAACTTTTTCAAGGATAGCATTAGGTTGAGCTTTCTGTGGTCCGTTGGCTTGTACTTTAAGGCCTAAGGCACATGGTTTAGCTATGAACCTGTGAGAAACAGAAGAATGAAGAAAGAAAACAAGTTAAATCCTTCAGTTATTTAATTCATTGCTGTTATCAATCAATGGCGTGGTAAATGTGCAAATATTCTAGCCCTGCCAACAAAAAACAATACTTAGTGTTACAGCTCAAAAGCAAGCTCATACAGGCGATTACATTGCAAAATAAGTAGCATCACTTTGAAGGATGAAAGGACCTCTGCAGAGCACATGAAACAGAGGATTTGCTTTCATGTCATAAAAAAAGGACAGAAGAAAAGCATGAGAGGAATGCCTCCTTGAAAAGCTTTAGCTAATGAAAAGAACAGGGCAGCTTGCAGAGATGAGAAGCACATAATATTCTCCTCCAAACAGAACTTTTTTCACAAATCAATTTCCAGAGTAGCTACTGCCTCAAGACATTAGTGCAGTGGAAATTCAAAGTCCTTAAAGGCAGCAAGTACTTAGGCTGCCTGGTCAATATGATTTTCTAAACCATAAAATTTTAAATAGTGTTGAGCCATGCCTCAAAAACTATACCCCTCCTCAAAACTCTTCTGCTACAAGACGGAGCTGACGCAGATCCAAATGCCAATGCTTAAGTTAAACCAGTTTATAAGCTGTATGTCTCTGATATGTTTTATAGATTAGTTACATAGGTTACATTCTGTACACTTGAATTATTTGCAACTATGAGTTCAGCTCTGGCATACCCACAGAAGCTACAAAGTCTGCACAAGAATCACATTCATATATGAACAGTACAAATTTCTGCCGCCTTTGAACTATGTAACTCTTGATTTCACTTAGAAGACTTCCATTTCCTAAGAATTCATTTGGCAGTACACACCAAAACAGCACATTCAGTAGTTAAGCTCCACATTTATCTAGCTGAACGACCATAAGCTCTTTAAAAACCACAGAATCCTTATCCACATAAAAGCCTCATTTTTTCAGCACTATCTTGAGCTACAACTATTGGTTTTGCTAAGTTCAGGACAACACAGCTGACTGAAGAGAATTAAATCCTAAGCAATGTTACAGTGGCTACAGCAATAACATTTGTAAAGAAAGATGCTTTACATCAGAACACCTTGTTTTTCTTGCTTTTCCAAGGAAGACGTTTTGGTACATTGGCACCATTCCCCTTTGAAAGCCAATTCTATAGCCTAAAATTATTTTGGTGGTGATTTGTGAGAAGGATAAGATGTCATATATCCAAAAACACGTGCACTGTTATCATTGGGTATGTTATTTGTACCCATTCGTATGCTACAAGAGAAAAATTCCCACTCATCATACTCTCTAGAAGTGTGTTTGCAACCTGAACTGGACGCAGGCTATAACCATACTGCATCAGCTGCTCGCCAGGATCAACCAAATCAACGCCCTACATCGGGTTTCAATTCCTTGCTTAGTAACCCTGATGATACCAAATTCCCTAATGAGCTGAAGAGGAAAGAAGTCCAGTTTTCTGCTTATGAAACACAAGCATCCAAGCTCTGTACATGTTACGTGCAAACATACTGTAATCTAGCTGCACTGGCAACTTTTATATTATTCCAGTGTAAGGTGATAATATAAAAAGCAACAACTGCATTCTGTAGTGCAACACAGACATAACCAAACAAGTGCTGGCCATGGCTACTGCCTAACTACCAAAAGCATAGTTACAGAAGTTGTAAGACACTTCTGGCCGTGTAGCAGAGGTGCTGAGAATCTTAGCATCTATGTCCATGTTTTGCACCAGAAAGTTGAAAACTCCCCTCAAAATTCCAGTCTCCACTATTAAGGAAATGTAAAGTTTCTTAGACAAAGCAACAAAGCTAGATAACAGTCAAGACAGACAGTAAAGGGAATGCCCACCAGAATTCGGGAGCTCTGTAAGAAAACACTTCTATATAGAGACAGGAGAGCAGAGTGGTGTAGGTGGAATAAAAGCAAATTCAAGAAATGAAAGACAACATTATCAGCTTTATAAGTTCACAGCAAAACCCTACTGCAGCATTCACCATCAACAGCAACATCAAGAAACATTAACTAAAGAAACACACAAATAAAACTTGTTTCAGACAGATTTTCTGGGCATTTGCAAAGCCAGTCTCTCCTCAGACATAAGACATGATTTCTGGTTGTGTTGTTGCTTTTGTAGGGTTTTTGCTGATGCTTTTTTTGGGAGTGGGGAGGGAGGAGAGTTGTTTTGGTTTATAGTTCACCTTTCTGCTAAGCAAAGGAAAGAGATGGCTGCAGTATGTAACTTCAATAGAAAGGTGGTTCCCTAAGCATGCTGATTTGAAAAGAAAAATTAATTTGGCGAAGTCAAAAGCAGATTAGAAAGTCCGA
The DNA here is from genome assembly GCA_013397515.1 of Upupa epops. Lineage (NCBI taxonomy): Eukaryota > Metazoa > Chordata > Aves > Bucerotiformes > Upupidae > Upupa > Upupa epops. Next base: position 18,998 of record VZRI01007573.1, read on the forward strand.
GTTAGAAATATTCCACATGGATCAAATCCAACAAGCTTCATGCTGAGCTGATCTTCATTTAAATGTAAACAATTCAGCTGGGTTTGTTCAAATGCCATTCTTAAAATGACACGTCTTGCTAACGAACACCCTAGATAAATCTGGAACAAAGCACAGACACCATGATTGTCTAGATTTTTAAAAGTTAAGATAATTGTAATGTCCATACTTAAGGAATTCAAGCTATACTTCGCAGTATAAAAGTTGTTTTTCAAGGTTAAAATATAATTTTAATGTAAAATTTAATCAATAGGATCCCAAACATCACATGGTGTCATGAAAAACATCATTAACATAATCCTCATATATTGATAATTTTCTATAATAATTGAAATAGGCTCATAAGTAAACAAAACTGTAATGTTTGATACACATACAAACTGTAAGTGTTTTGCCAAATGTTGCACTTCTTAAAAGCACTATTTATTTTTTCCATTTGTACTAACTCAGTTGTACTCAATTCCCCATCCAGTCTTATAGAAACATATACATATATATATATGTTATATATATATATAACATAAATATATATATATCTATCACTGCATAAGGTATGGCAATTAAGAGGGAAGAGATATTCCGTAAGAGTAAGGAGTCAATAATCAAGAATACTGACAGCTTTTCTCTCCCAAACAGGTGAACTTGACCAAATACCACATTAATATTTTTTCAATAATTCCCAGTACAGCTGAATTGAAAGCTGGTATTCAATTACACAGACATTAAAGGACAAGCGATTTTTTGCCAAATTCAGTCCCGTCTATGCTGGATTTAGAAATGAAAGATCAACATAAACAAGTGATATAAACTCAGAATGCAAGAACCTTTTTAAAAGGCAACTTTTCTCTTTCATAGTCTCACAGTGATCTTCAAAACCAAAAGTGAATGAAAAGCCCATAGTCAGCCAGTTCAGATAACCCGGGTTACGGCAGAGCATCAGCATGGGAAGCCGTTGCAGGCCCATAAATACTGCACCATTCTCCTGCAGCCCACAAACATTCTGAGTGTCCCATACCCCCTGAAGGCAGCTACTGGTTTACATTTTGGATCTTCTCAAATGTGCAACAATTCCACCTCTAAGTCAGAGATAAGTTTTTCTCTACACAGGGCCAAGAAACACTTTGCAAAATGATCCCCCACTTCTCCCAGCGCATAAGAAGATGCACCATTCCACCAGAAATACGTATAAGTACCATTTTTTGTTTCCCATCTGCCTTTAACAAATGCTAACTAGATTAAGCCAGAAAACTAACCCTATTAAAATTTAACTTTGCCCTGGTAGAAGAAAGTAAATGCCACTGGGCACCATTTGCTCTTTACTGTAGCTGCAGCAAGTGCAGGGCTGAGTAGAGGGAAATTAGCCCTACACAGCCATCAACCCCAAGGAAACACACAGACTCATCCAAAGCTATTGCCATTGCTCCACAGTAGATGTCCAATTCTTTAGATTCATAACATTACAGTTTAAAAATATGGCTCCACTTTCTAAGCAGTTCATACTCTATAAAAGCTTCTCTTTAGAAATGCAAACAGGTCAGATCTATGATGAGCAGAAACTAATGTGGAACAACTGGAAACTGCAGTACCACTGATAAAATAACCTGCAATAAAAGGGTACAGAAAATACCCCCATGGACTCAACAAAGCAATTTCTCCTCTTTACTGGCTATTTTAACCTTACTAATTGATTATCATATAACCTTTTTAGTTTACTGCTTTTCCTCTTGACAAATTAAATCATTTTAATGCCAGAATTAATTAGAAATGTTAGCACTGACCCTCATAAGCCTTGAAGGCTGATGTTCATTAGCAAAGTCTGCATTAAATAATTGGGTTTATTTAAAGTATCACATGAAAGAGGAGAAGAATAAAGATTCTAACCATAAATTGAAACAGCGCTACTTGCAACAAGTAATCTTGCTCTGAATCTGTCCAGAAACACATGAGTTTTTTGAGGCAGTGAAAATCTGCAAATAACATGTGTAGGGCCTGCCATAGCAGTGGATGTAGCGTTTCCATAACAGTAGGTCATCTACCCTTTCTGAGCTGACCACAGCTTTAGCAAACTCATGTTTGTCAGTTTCTCAGTAGCTTTGAAAATGCTCAAAGCCCCACCGAGCATACTACAGGTAAATAGGCATTGCAGATGTTCTTAAATTGGTTAAAAGGACTACAAGAATCAGGGCTTTCCATACAGAGTCAAAAAACCCCAACAAACCATTAAGCTAACAGAAGTAATAAATGTTGGATTCATTACATAAATAATGTATAGAGACATATAATGAGGATACTCAATGGCTTGCTCTAAACTTTCAATTTAAGAAATATTGGTCTTAAAATAAGTATCAGTGGGAAGCGATACACATTACCCATGCCAAAGACAGCTTAGATTCCTTCCCATGCCCTCTGAAGCCAGAAAGTGTACTACTTTGCAGTGTCTATTTATCAAATGTTTTGGTTTTATCTAGAAACTTGCTTCATTTTACTAAACTTCTTCCTAGAACAAGGCAGCAAGAATCCAGAAATTTAACACCATAAAGCCTCCTTAATTTCTACTGACACAAATAAGCAAAACAGAAAAAGAATAACCCTAACCTCAAACATCTACACAACAAAGAAAATCCCCCAAGACTCACAACACTCTTTACTGTGAAACTCAAACTTTGCAACCTGGTAAGGAAGGAGCTCAGGACCAGGGAAGCAAGAAACCAAATGAGCAAAAAAGTCTGCTATAGATTTTTTTTTTCCTTTTTAACTCTGCTGCAGGAGGATAAGAATTTACTACCTGATCCTTCATTTTACTACAGTGTCCTAAAATAATCTGCAATAAAAGTTACTGAACTCATGTCCAATTATTTTTATGAAAGGATAAGAAAAAGATTATTCATTAGAGAGAAACTACATCAATATGAGGTTCTATGACATAGACCAAAAAGGGGGTTACACAGTTCTGCCTTTAAAACTGGTGTAGCTAAAACACAGTGTGGGGGATGTTGCTGCAAGAAATCTTACTAGGCCCCAAACCCAGGAATAAGTGGAAACAAAAGAAGCTTAGATTTATTTTATCCCTTTTTTTTTAATTCATGGACTTCTCTTATCAGGTTTAATAAGCTGACCTGTCATTCAGATGCAATACTTTTTACATGTTGTTCTATGTCAAGGTTTCTTGCTAAAACGCTGACTTTTCTAGCTAGTAACATGAATGGCTAAGAGGCTCTGTAAAATCTTCCCACAGATTAGAAAATCTTTTCTTTCTTTGATATGTTTTAACACAGAAAGCTTCTTCCCTCACTTAAATATCTTTATTTTGTGTACAGCTTTAATGTGGAAGCCTACTTGCAATTTTTTCTATGCCAAGAGAAAAGCTAAGCTAAAGCACATTGCACACTTTTGACAAAAATTTAAAACAAAAAGGAATCGTTCAAGGAATCTGATCAACAGATTTTAAAAGTAGGACAACAGACAAGACTAATGGCCTCTTATTTCAGTCCAAAATGTAAGAAACTCATCTAACCCCTGACCAACAACATGTTTTCTGGGAAGGTACTCAGCCTGGCACAAAGCATCTGTATAAAATCACTCTGGAGACTGCTCCTTTGTGATATGTGGCAACAGATTAAAAATTTCATTAAGACATTAGACAGAACCCTGGCTGCAAAATCTTCATGAACATTGAGAATAGACATTTTTTGCCTTAGCCTTTTATGTCCACAAAGACATCCGAGTTAACCGCTTGCCAGTGCACAGTGAGAGTTTGAATCTCCTCTTCCTGTCTTGAGGATGCATCTGTCTACATGGAGAAGTTTAAGAAAACCACACTGAAAGTGAAGTGTGTTCTGAGTATAACAGCAGACTCATTTGAGCCAAATCTCTGTGAACATGGTACAAATACTCCCTTGAACACAGTCAGCTGTTAGCCATATAATAAAAAACCCCAAACCCAACATGAAGTCTAAGCAAGCTATGCTTGCAAATGAAGTATGTCAATCAAATTCATAGTTTCCTATCAGTATATGTGAAAATACCAGGGAAGGCAGTTAGAACAAGCAAAAAATTCTCTCTGTGTTAAAGAGGTGCCCACATTTTTCTTAAGTCCCTTTTTCAAAGACTGATGCAGAACAAATTTTCCCAGCTCATCTCCTTCATGGCCTCTAAACACAGATTGATCCAGGGATTTATGATTACAATTGTCTAACTTGTTGGACTTTGCTTGCTGGTTTTAAACAGAAGCAATTTAAATTTGCTCTAACTACAAGGACGAGTGAAAGCTGAAGAGGCTTGCTTCTGAGCAGACAGATGCTCAACAGATTTACTGCCACAACACACATAAACAATTGTTGCATTTGTGCTGTTATTTTTGTATAGCTGACCTACTTCATTTAGAAGTTACTTGTATTGCTAATAAAAAAAGAGCAGAACAAACCTTAAAAGCTCTAGGGCAAATTCAGCAGGTACATAGGGTAGTCACTTTAGTATACCTACATCCCAGCACTGATTCTCACATTATGTTTCTCAATATCTTCTGCTACAGAAGGCACACCAGGATACAATGTCTGAAGCACAGGCAGGGGTCTTAATCCCATTAACCTCACCCAGTAGCTATACAGGAAGGCTAACTTCATTAAAATGTGTTAGGCGTGCTGGGAAATGGGTCACAACTTCCACAATAAACCTTTTCAAAGCTAAGACTTGCCTACCCAAGCAAGAAGACCAACAACTGGGTACATCAGCAGGAACCTTCTGCTGAGCATCACAAATGCTGCCTCAAAGAGCAGCACACAGAAGAATTTAGACCCAACCCTTTCAGAGAGACCTACTCTGAACCCTCCAGAAATCACTTCAGAAGAGCACACAGATGCATCTGCCTTTCATATGAAAGGTCTGATGCGCTTCCTTCCCTTGTTAGAGATGCATTAGCCATTATTTCTACAACGGCATTATTATCTCATACCTCACATCAAATTATGCAAACTAAACACTATCCCGTTGAAGGCATGTGGGCTTCTAAAATATAAAAGCTAAGCAGCTTTAACAGAATTCAGCTTACTCAACTAGTGAGGCTCTTTGGCTCAAACTATTAGATGCCGTTTACACTCTAGAGAGGAAAGAAAGATTGCTCAGAAATCAGCACCTTCAGGTTTGGATTGTTTTTCAAGCAGAAACCTGGTAAACCTTTCTAAATAAGCAAACTTGTTTTTCACCTCAGCATTTCTACAAAGCATTCTAACTTTCATTTAAAAGCTTCAAAAATTACCCCAAACGTAACCATACAAAAACCTACAAAACCAAGCAATCCACACGTCAATCACCAGTGTCTTGCTACTTCTTAGACACAGAGCTAGGAAGCTACTTGAAATCCTTCCTAACAAAGGACATTGCTTATCCCTCATAACAAAAATTGAAAGTGCACGTCAAACTGGCAGTAGAAAACACATTGATTACAATACTTGGACCTGAGGGAGCAGAGGTGACAGCAGCCTGCTGTATAGCTGAAGCTGGTGGAACAAATGGTATGTAATGAGAAACTCACCCAAAATAAGGAGACACCTTTACTGAGTGCAGGTATTTCCCACCATCTAGCATGGGCTGATGGCAGAATCCTAAAACCCAGTGGTGGCAGAAGCTGAGGCATTTTACACATTGGCTCTATTGGGCTTATTCCACCCCCCAGACAGCCCTCTGGAACACCAGTCACTAGTACTCAAGTATCATCACAGCCCCTGCAATGCTAAACCAATGTCATACATTTTTTTGACTTCTTATAGAAAATAATTTTACTTTTAGTATATCAACGTAGATATAAATGGAGGCTAAAGAACAGCACTGTACCTGTAACACGATGCAACAGCACTGACACACACCTATATTAGATACATAAAACTACTCCATCTCTGCTTACAAGGGCAATGCTTCACCTTCATAAAGGTTTTACTTATTTTTCAGCTGGCAAGAAAATGCCCTATAATTCAGTATACTGACCTAGCAAAACAGCATTCAGCATCAAGCATTGTTTCATATTCTGGATGGTATGTAAATGAAAAAGGGTTTTATAGAGATCAGCTTTAGAGAAGAAAATCTGGTCACAGGAATATGCTTGGGAGCAGTAAGGAAAGGCTTTCATTCTAGAGTATTTTTACATAATAGTAAGTTTCACTGTACTCAGTTTAGGAAAGGTAGCTGTGATAACAGCAGCAGTATTTCAGCTCGCAAGCCTACCATTTTAAGTAAATAAAACACATTATCTTTGTCACTCAACAGCAGTATTATGAAATGCTTTGTCCTGCAGAGGTACTCTACAGGAACACAACTGATTGACAGACCCATGCCACTCAATGACCGTAAAACACTTTCTTTTGGCAGATGGATTTCTCATATTTATATTCTCTTGCCTGCCTCCCC
>VZRI01007574.1:0-13638 GCA_013397515.1 Upupa epops
TGGGGGGTTCTGCACCCCTGAAGCTGCTGGGCTGAGTTTGTTTCTCAGTCGATCAGACAGGACCTTCTGGACAAGATAAATAGGGGGGGGTCAGGCTGGATCTGAGGAAAACCTCCTTCCCAGCAGCGTGGGGAGGCCCTGGCACTGGCTGCCCAGGGAGGGGGTGGGAGGCTCTGACCCTGCAGGGGTTCAACACCCAGGCAGCCGGGGGGTTGAGGAGCTGGGGTGGTGTTTGGGTTGCAGGGTGGATGGCTGGACTGGGTGATCTTGAAGGGCTTTTCCCACCCCGATGACTCTGTAATGAAAGAGCCTTCCTTGTGCCTGGAAAGCACTACCTTCCCCCAGGGAGAGGGGCCCTGCGTGTCCCGTTTAAGCAGGTACCATTCACACCCCAGGTTTGGATGCAGAGCTTGAGAAAAGCTCTAGTCCAGCAGCAGAGGGCTCACAGACAGAGCTTTCCTTAACAGCAGGGCTAGAACTGACCCCCTTCTCCTGAGGAACCTTGCTCCCTACCATTCATCTCCCCCCTGTTCCAGGCTGATGAGTTCTGAGAACACTCTTCTGCAAGCGAGGGAAGAAGAAGGAGTCAAGTACGAGCGGACCTTCGTGGCGTCAGAGTTCATTGACTGGCTGATCCAGGAAGGGGAGGCCACGACACGGACTGAGGCAGAGCAGCTTGGCCGCAGGCTTTTGGAGCACGGGATTATCCAGCACGGTGAGAGACCCTCTGCCGGGCAGCAAACGCTGCACCGTCGGCGCTTGCTCAGCTCGAACTTGGGGCTCTTGGCTCCTTGGTCCGAGCATCTCCGGGTTCTGAGTAACCTGAGGCAGGGGGCTAGGTCATTTTCTTCAGGGAAAGGATGGCTTCTTCCCAGGTCCCTGCTGTTTGTTGCGCGAGTCCTGCCTCGGGGGGGGGGATCCAGCTACAGAATGCCTCTTGGCCAGCATTTTGCCCTGGTAGGGAAGTCAGGGAGTGGGAACTCTGAACGTGACTGTATGACCTTCAGCTTCCTCCTCTGCTGGCTCCTCGCTGTGCCCTTCTGTACTGCAGGCAGGGGAGGGTTTGGAGTTTGAAGCAGCCGCTTGCTCTGTGAGTTTAGCACTAAAGGAACACAGGGAGACTTGAGAGGAGCCTCTGCGGTCTGCTCTTCTGCTGGAGGGTGGGATGCAGCCCCTGGCCGCTGCAGCAGACAGGGTACCCAGCTGGGTCTTCTCATGCCCTGCTTCCCTCGCCTCGCCCCACGCTTTGTTTGGAGCAGAGGGGGCAGCTGGCTGTGTTCCCTAAACTTGGGGCACAAAAGGCGACCGACCCTCGCACGGAGCGGAGAGGCTGCCGCAGCGCCTGGGACTCTGCGCTGGCCCTTCACGGCACGGGGCGTCGAGTGTGTCTGAGACAGGCTGTAAACGCAGGGCAGAGCCCCGCCGGGGAGACGCAGCCTCTGCTCGAGCGCTCTCTGCCTGGGACACTGGCCTGTGTGGCGGCGGTGGCCGACGCAGCGCATCTGGCAGGATGTGGCCCTTGGCTGAGAGCCGGGCACTCTGCCTGTCAGCTCTCTGTTGCCATCTGGGCGCCTGGGGTGAAAGCTGTCCGGAGAGCTGCAGTGTTTGGAAGCAGAGCTTTAAGAGCCGAAGCTGTGCAAAGCCGCCGCGGGTACTTTGGATGAGCTTGGAGGGCTCTTCTACCCTTGATGGAGCTGTGATCCGTGGGGCGCTCTGCAGAGAGCAGTCCCTTGCACCCAGTGACCCCAGTGACCTGCTGCAGCTTCCCGTGAGGTTTAGTGTGTGAAACACAGGGAGCCCCCTCGGAAGAAGAGGAGGCCCTTCATGAGAACAGGCTGGGGCCACCTCCTCGGGCAGCAGAGGGCCGGGGAACATCCTGTGCGCTGCTGGAAGGGGCTCAGTGGTGCTCTCGCCTTGGAGGAAGGACCTGACAGACCAGCGTGTCCTCTGCTTTGCTCTGCTCTCCCTCCTAACCGCGGCCCAACTCCTGCTCGCACAGACAGGCTCACACTGCGGCTTGTTCTCTGCTCGCTTGGGAAGAGCCGCTCTCCCAGCTCCTTGGGGAGCTGGCACCTCAGCCCCAGCGCTCCCTCCGCTCCGAGCAGCCATCTGGCCGCGGGCTCAGTGTCTGTGCTGTGTCTGGGGACGAGCAGAGTCCCTGGAGAGCAGGGCTGGACACGGCCTGCGGGCAGCTGCAGCCTGTGGCGGGGAGGGAGCAGCCCTGGCTGCGGTGGGGATGCACGTGGATTCCCGGCGCTGGGGACCGCAGGGAGTTGATGCGGTGGGAGGGAGCGGGGGGAAAGCTGGTTATGAAACGGCCTGATTTCTGAGGCGTGAGTCACCCCGCCGTGAAAATGGGCTTTTGTGCTTTGTGAGGCTGCCTCTGCTCCGTGAAATCGGCCCAGAGCTGGTACTGCTGTGCGGTGTGCGGCGGCCTCCTTGCGGAGGACGGGTGAGCTCTGCGCAGGTGCCAGGGTTTGATGTCCCTACTCTGCACGGGTGAGACTGCATCTGAGTGCTGTGTCCAGTGCGGGGCCCCTCGGTGCCAGAGGACACAGAGCTGCTGGAGGGTGTCCAGCGTAGAGCAACGAAGAGGATGAAGGGAGGAGAGCAGCTCCCTGCTGAGGAGAGGCTGAGGGAGCTGGGGTTCTTGAGCTGGGAGAAGAGGAGGCTGAGGGGGGACCTCATTGCTGCTATAAAGAGTCAGGGCAGCTTTTAAACCAGCAGATCCCGACTCCCAGCAGTGGGAGATCCCTTCTGTGGGTGGCGTGATCACAGGACCCGGGTGAAGCTAAAACACCTACTGCAGCGACCCGAGAAGCTGCAGTACTGATGCAGGGAGCCCTCGAGAGGCCTCTCCTGGTTCCCTGGAGGGGAGGGGACCGAGCACTTCCAGCGACTGGCACAGAGCTCCCGCAGCACCAAGCTGCAGCCCCGCTGGGCGATGCAGCAGTGCAGCAGCCTGCAGGTGGGCTCGCAGCCCTGCTCTGCCACTGGCCACCTGGGGTTTGCTCTGTGTCAAAACAAGCTGTAATTAAGACTCGTGCTCATTGTGGAAGGAATGACTTCTGGCCGGGTGCCTGTTCCCACACCGCGCGGACCTGTGCGGACAGGGGGAGGTGGCCCACAGGAAGTGTCTGGGACACGGTGTCTGCGGTGACCAGGACAGAGGAAACACAGGTCCTGCTGCCCTGGGGCTCTGGACGAGGGAGGTAGTCAGGCAGCGCTCTCCGGGGCTGCCCTCGACCCAAGAATGCAGGGCAAAGCTCGGTGTGAGGAGCTCAGCGTGGTCGCCGGTGCCCAGCAGCAGCAGCAAACGGAGGAGGCCCACGTGGCGACGGAGAGTGGGTCCTGTGCTGCTTGACTGAGCCAAGCGCTCGGCACTAATCGAGGTGGCGTAAAGGATTCCTCTCAGCAGCAGCCACCAGAGTTCCTCCTTCCACCCTAGAGAAGCTCATGCAGTGAAGCCACCTGCTTGGAGCTGACGCTGCCCTTCTGAGTCTGCAGAGGGGCAGAGGAGGGGTGCGCGCGCTCCTCCTGCGCCGAGTGTGCGCTGGGCAGGGCGGGCAGCTGTCTCTGCTCTCGGCCCTGCCTGACGCAGGGATTCTGTCCGTGTCCCTTCCCAGTGTCCAGCAAACACCACTTCACCGACAGCAGCCTCCTCTTCCAGTGCCGGATGAATTTCCGCCGGCGCCGGCGCCTGATGGAGCTGCTGGCCGAGAAGTCGCGCCTGATGCCAGAGAGCCACGACAGCCCCTTCTGCCTGCGCAAGCAGAACCACGACAACAGGAAGCACACCAGCTTTCTCTCAGGTGATGCCCCGCTCCGCTGCTGTCTGCAGCACCGTCCTTGGGGTGGTGGAAGTGCCTCCCGCTGAGGGCTGCAGGCAGCCCAGGGCTGGGTACCGTGTTCATAGGGATTGTCCCTGCAGTGAAGTCAGCAGTGCTTGCTCCCCGGGGCAGCTGTGGGGCTCTCGGCAGCGTTTTAGATGGACAGCAGGAATGAACAGAGCTGGTTGCAGTCCCCTAGCGCCAGGTACTTTGTCATAGGATCCTAGAATCATCAAAGAATCCTTAGGGATCAGAAGGGACCTGGAAAGACCATCCAGTCCAACCCCCTGCCACAGCAGCATCACCCAGACCAGGTTCAAAAGGGTTTCAAACGTCTCCANCCCAGTCCAGGCTCTCCCCACTCCCATGGTGAAGAGCTTCCTCCTCACATCCAGTCTCAATCTCCCCATCTCCAGCTCTGCTCCATCCCCCCCAATCCTGTTGCTCCCTGAGATCCTAAAAAGCCCCTCCCCAGTTTTTTGTAGCCCCCTCCAGATCCTGGTGGCCACACTAAGGTCACCTGGGAACCTCCTCTTCTCCGGCCTGAACAGCCCCAGCTCTCTCAGCCTGGCCTCACAGGAGAGGTGCTGCAGCCCTCTGAGCATCCTCGTGGCCTCCTCTGGACTCGCTCCAGCACATCCTCATCCTTCTTGTAATCTTTGTCAGGAACTGGGGAGGGGGGTTCTCAGGGAGAGCACAGGTGAGGGAGGGTCCCCTGCAGCTGCTCCTGTGCAGCAGCACCCAGTCAGGACTGAAATAGGAAGAGGAAACCTGGAAGAAGGTACCCACCCCACGCCCCCCGCATTGAACAAGCTGCTAGAACCCTCTGCCACGGGAGCAGCTCAGCCCTGGCGTTGGCCGCAGCACTTGGCAGAGCCTCCTGTGTGGAACACACTGCCCCAGCGCGTCAGCACCGCCCTTTGCTGCTGGTTTACAGCACCCAGGGCCGTCGGGTCGGTAACGGACAGCGGATCCCTCTCTCCGTGCCGTCTCTGTCCGCAGTGAGTCCCTCCAAGGAGATCAAGATCGTGTCGGCCGTGCGGAGGAGCAGCATGAGCAGCTGCGGCAGCAGCGGGTACTTCAGCAGCAGCCCCACGCTCAGCAGCAGCCCCCCTGTGCTCTGCAACCCCAAATCCGGTGAGCAGCGGCGTCCCTCGTGCTGTGAGCTCAGCGTTGCGAGGCCACGGTAAACCCTGGCGGCACCGCGGGTTGCGCTGGCCACAGGGGACCCTTCCCATCCCATAGCCTCGAGTCCTGCCGAACGCGAGTCAGACCCAGCCATCTCTGTACCCAGCTCACAAGTGGTTTGAGCCGCAGTTGGCCTCGTGAGGGCCTGGCTTGGCCTCTGAACCCGCTCACCTCTGCTCCTGGAGAGGTCCTGCGGCACAAGTCAGAGGAGTTTTAACCGTGCAGCAGCCGCTTGGGTTGCTCCGAGCTGACAGCTCGGGGAACAGCAGCCTCTGGAAGCAGAGGCAGGGTCCTCTCAGCCTGTGGGGGCCGTTCGGACGTGCCCGTTCCTTTAGGGTGCCCTGGCCTGCGGAGGAAGGTGAGAGCAGTGTTGGAGCTCATTTGCCCTCCGCAAGGCTCTCCCACCCCGTGCGGGGAGGTCAAACACACCCCTTCTAACCCACCTCCTCTCGGGAGGGAGCAGACCAGGAGAGGTGTCTGAGCCTCTCCGTGTCCCTCAGAAGGTCCTGTGTGTCCGAGCAGAGTCCCTGCTGCCCTTCCTGCTGCCCTAGTGCTTCAGAGTCTCCGGCTCTCTGCCCTTACCAGTACCAGCGTGGTGGGATAGCCCCTCACAGCTCAGTTCTGTGGTTCAGACCTGAGAGCAGCCAGCGTGCTCAGAGCGAGCGGGGAGGAGGAGAGCTGTGCCCTGGCAGGAGGGCTGGGCTCTTGGCTCCACTCTGGGCGCAGGGCAGCCCCTGTGGTGCTCGCAGTAGTGTTTAGTGGGTCTTGCTTGCAGACAGTGGTCTGTTGGCTGGAACCCCTGATGTTCCAGAGCTCTCAGCCCCTGCTCTGATGTTCCAGAGCTCTCAGCCCCTGCTCTCGGGGTGAACCCTTGCCTGGTCTTGGGCCCTCTTGCTGCTCTGCAGCGGAGAGGGTATGGGATGTGGGCTGGGGGAGTGTGGGCTCTCAGCCCTGCGTCCTGTCTGTCAGGAGAGACTCCAGGGCAGTGCCTGTGCTGAGTGTTCGTTCTGTACCTCCACAGTGCTGAAGAGACCCGTGACTGCTGACGAGCTCCTGATGCCTGGGGCCCCCTACGTGAGGAAGACCTTCACGGTAGGTCCGCAGGGTTGCCCTCTGTTCCCTCTGTGCTCTGGACACAGGGCAATCCAGACAGACGCCTTCTGGTGGGAGAGTCAGGGCTTCCTTGCGCTCGCTGGGGTTGGTTCTGTAGCTTCCCAGGCTCCGTTACCAGCCCCTGGTCTGACTCTGACTGTGTTTCGTGCCCGTGTGCCAGCCTCGTGCTGCTGGCTGAGCTGGAGGGCCAGGTCGCAGAGCCAGGCAGGTTTGTGTCGCACACACTCACGCAGACTTCGTCCTCCTGGTTGTCTCTGTTGACTCCCCACCCCTGCTCAGGACTGTGAGGGGACAGGGATTCCACCCCTGCTGGCGTTGCAGAAGGCCTGTCTGGTGGGCTTCTCTGCTTGGTGCAGCTGCCCAGCTCAGCAGGAGCCTTCCCTGAAGGAGGGCTCCCTCGGACAGAGCCTTCCCCGCGAGTGATGCCGCAGCCTGCGTGCGGCGTCCTAGAGGGCAGAGGTGTAGGAACCCTGTCTGCACCCGCTTAGGCGCTGCCCCTCGGATGGCACGGAGCTGCCTGAGGGCCATCACGTCCTTCTTTGCCTTGCAGATCGTTGGCGACGCCGTGGGCTGGGGCTTCGTGGTGCGGGGCAGCAAGCCCTGCCACATCCAGGCCGTGGACCCCAGCGGGCCGGCGGCGGCGGCGGGGATGAAGGTAGGGTCTCAGACCGGGGTGACTGGCGGGTGTTTGTGCTGCTCAGTGGAGGTCTGGGGCTGCCTGTACCGGGGGAGGGAGGCACACTGCTGCCCCAGGGCTGGGTACCTGCGTCTGAGTCTCAGGTGTGTGTGTGCAGTGAGCTCTGCTGCTTTTCGCTCCCCTGCAGTTCCTCTTCTGCTGTCCTTGAGCTGCTTCAGGTCCCCTTTCCACGCTGAGCTCCTTTATCCTCTCCACGTTGCTTTCACAACAGAAGAGGTGAGGGGCAAGACGCGGTCAGAGAGGGGTGTGTGATGCCCTCATGCTCCACGAGGAGCTGAGATGCTCTCGTGCGCCAGTCAAGAGCAGTCAGTACAGACTCCGTGCGGAGACTCTGGTCCTGCTCACGCAGAGCCCGCTGGCTGGGATCTCACCCCTGGCTGCGGGTTAATCACCCCCTTGTCCGTGGGAGAGAGAAAAGCACAGACAGAGAGCAAGAAAGGGGAACGAGCTGCTCGCCAGGCTGGGTGAGAACCGAGCTCAGCCGACCGCTTTGCGTGGGGTTTCACTGCGCCCTGACGGCGCAGCCGGTGGTCTCTGGTGCTTTCCCTGGGGGTGTTGTCCTTGTGATCCGTCTCCCTTTCCCTTCACGCTCACCCCGGGGGCCTCCTGCCTGTGTATTCACACCCACCGAGCCCCGGCGCTGCGCTGGTGCCAGCCCTGCCCTGGCACCCTGCTTAGGAAAGGCTCTGCAGGGCTTTCTCCTCTCAGCTGCCCTCTGGGTTGGGGCTTTTCCCGAATGAGTCTGTCCTGCCCTTGACACCTGCTTGTCCGGGCAGCGTGGGCAGGCAGAGCCCGGCGGGGGGAAGGCAGCAGCAGAGGCTGTGGGTGCACGCAGCACCCGGACACACGGTCCAGTTTGAGGAACCCTGTGACAGGCTGTGTGAGGAGGCTCCCTGGACGTAACCCCCTCAGTGGGGCAGCTGCAGGAGGGGCTTTGGACACAGCCTGGGGGGCCCTGACTTCTGCTGGGCTGCTGCCAGAGGTTTCGGTGCCGCTCTGAGCTCTGCCATCTGGTTTTGGTTACAGCCCGCAGCCCTGGGGCAGGAGGCTGCCTGGGCAGCCGGGCTGGGTGCTTCGGAGCTGGGGGGTGGCAGTGTGGACGCTCCACAGGGCTCGCTGGCGGACTGCTTTCGGAGCCTGGCCAGACACAGAGCAGCAGCAGCAGAGCTCACTGCGCAGAGCGCTGGGGCCAGGGGCCGGGCGTGTGATTTATAGAGCAGTAACTTCGTCGCCGTGGGCCCGTTTGTCTGCGAGAGCCCCGCTTCCTGGCAGTGTCTGGTTCTAAACCAGAGCACAGACTCACAGGATCCTTAGGGAGCAGAGGGGACCTGGAGAGATCACCCAGTGCAGTCCCCCTGCCACAGCAGGATCCCCCAGACCCAGTGGCACAGGAACACAGCCAGGCGGGGCTGGAACGTCTGCAGAGAAGGAGACTCCACAACCCCCTGGGCAGCCCCTTCCAGTGCTCCAGGACCCTCCCTGGGAAGAAGCTCCTGCTGAGATTTCAACCCAAGTCCTTGAGCCAGGGGGTTTGCCCGCACGCAGACACAGGCCAGTTTGCCCAGTGCTGCTGGGCAGAGGAGCGTGTCCGCAGGTGGGAGAGCAGGCCCCAGCAGCACCGGCAGTGTTTGTGAGGAGGTGCTAACAGTTTTGGAGGCTCTTTGCTTGCCCCATCGTTTTCTGGCAGCAGAACACAGGTAGCTGCGCTCTGGACGCTCTGCACGAGCAGAGTCCCCCCACTCGAGGTAGCTGACGCAAGCAGCCAGACCTGGCTCTGTTTCAGAGCCGAGGCAGCGCCCAGCAGTGCTTCAGGCTTCGTCCTTGCAGGCTCAGGATGGTTCACAAGGGGATCACGTCCTGGGAGAGGGGTTCACGGAGACATCAGGGTGATGCTGTTGCTGCTTTAGGCTCCGTGTTTGTCCCATCAGAAGCCCCCCTGCAGACTCTGCACTTTAACCAGGCACTGGAGCCCTGTGGCTACAGAGAGAGAGAGAAGGCTCAAGGGATCTGTTCTCTTCTTGCTCCTCCCCGCGTTGATGTGACTTTGAGGGACTCCGTTGAGACGAGCAGTGCCGTGGCTCAGAGGATTTCCAGCAGGACACTGGACAGAGAATCCCAGCGACACGAGCCTTCCACCGGTCGAGCTAGCCGCGGCTTCTTAAAGCAGAGTGGCCACTCTTAAAGCAGGAGGAAGCCCAAAGCTGCCCCCGGAGCGAGTGCCAGGCACCCAGTCTGCGTAGGAGTGTCTGCTGGGAATGGCAGGGACCTTCCAACCCCCTGGTAGCGCCTCACCTCCCGTGCTGGGACTGTCCTGAGGTTGGACCAGGGGAGGTTTGGGCACTGACTGTAGTGGAGCCATCACCCAGCCCTTGTCCCGAGCCTGGAAACACAGTGGGAGTCTTCACGCTGCCTGCGGAGAGCTGCCTCCCGCGGTTCTGCAGGGTGTCCAGCACGACCCAGTGGTTGTCCCCGCCGATAGCACAGCCCCGCTGCGCTCAGAGAACGCTGCCCTTCTCTCACCCTCCTCCCTGCGGGACATCTCCGGCGTAGGACTCCCAGGTGGCAGAGACCTGAAGGCTGCACTGCTGTTCCCACAGGTTCCACGGGCAGCTCGCCTGCCGGCCTGACTGCAGCAGGCAGCTCTCGCTTGCGGGTGGTGGCCGCGGCGGCGTGAGGAGTCGGGAGGGTTTGCATGCCCGGGCCCCCACGGGGCAGCCGGTAAGGAGCTCTGCCCGGGAAGCCTGACGTGTGCCTGTCTTGCTGCTCCTCAGGTTTGCCAGTTCGTTGTGTCCGTCAACGGCCTCAACGTCCTCCACGTGGATTACAGGACAGTGAGCAACCTCATCCTGACGGGCCCTCGCACTATTGTGATGGAGGTGATGGAAGAGATAGAGTCCTGAGAAGGAAAAAGCCCTCTGGCTGGGGGTGTTTTGGAGAGAGAAGCGGCAGCGGCCACGGAGCGGCGTGAGACGACGAGGCAGGACGTCGCTGCGGCTGAAGAGATGACTTTGCTTTCAGGGGAGGGGGCTCTCTTTCATTTATCGATGATAGCACTGGTGATTCTGCAAGGGGCTGCTCAGTGGGCGCCAGCGGTTCTCAGCGAGGACTGCTCTCTGCCCGGCTGAGGAGAGGCAGGTGGAGGCCGTCAGCCTGGCTGTCCAGCCACATCTGCAGTGGCCGCCGGGTTTTCCACCCCGGGGGCCGTGCGGGTTCCTCACAGCCCAGCACTGGGTCAGAGCACCTGAGGGGGTGAGCGAACCAGGCGCTGTGGGGTCAGGCTGTCACGGGGGGGGCCTTGATTGACAGCTTTATACAGTGCACAGCCTCCTGGTGCCCAGCTTCGCCCCAGGAGACGCGTGGTGGCACGTGTTCTGCCCTAGGGCTGAGGCACTGGACACTGCCACTGGTCTGATTGCCATCAGCCCCAGGTGAGCTGCACAGGTGTGAGATCGGGGTGCTGCTCCCAACAGAGGGTGCTGCTCCCCACAGAGGGTGCTCTGGCACCGGCGGCTGTGCCCAAGCAGTCACCCAGATGAACCCAGACGGGAAAACCCTGCTGGTGGGAAGGTGGGGACCCTGCCTCTGCCCCTCAGCAGCCTCCCCACTGCGTGAGGTGCGTGAGCTGAGCTGTCGATTTGGGCTTGGGGTCTGTCCTGTCTCTAAGAGAAGGGTGTCTCTGCCCTGCGCGTGGGTCGCTGCGGTGCCTTCATCCCTGGAGGAAGGGTGTCGGGAGGGCTGCGATGGGCTCGGGTGGACACGGTCACCTGGTGCCGGGGCACTGTGCTCGCACACCATGAGCTTGTCAGTGCGTCCCATCACCGAGTGCCTCGCCGTGGGCTGCGCTTGACCCTGTTGCCAGCACACCCCGCTGCCACCCCGGCGCCCCTCTCCCGCAGCCAGCAGGGTATCTCCGCCGTGAGCTCACGCAGCGCCCGGGCTGATCCCACACTCTGCCGGGCTTGGCAGCTGCTCGGCTCCGGGGGGGTCTCGCTGGGTCTCATGGGGTTGCTTTGGCCTTTGAACCGAAGGAATCATCCTCCGCCCCGGCCCAGCGTTACAGACACATCCTGCGCTCTCGCTCGGGTGCCCCACGCCTGACCGCCTGACCGAGCGGAGCTCCCTTGGGGAAGGTGCTTCTCTTCCTCGGATCCTTTGGAAATCGTTTTGCATTAAAATCAGTTCTTAGCAAATGCGCTGCCCCTGCGGCCTCGTGTTCCCTCCCTCCCTCCCTCCCTCCCTGCGCTACCAGAGATCCCCCAGGTCTTCAAGAACCCGTGCGCCTGCAGCTCTGGGGGCTCTCTCTCTCGGGCAGGGGCTGTGTGCGGTGGATTCTTCACTCTGGAGGCCTCTCGTGGGCACTGCCGGCTGCAGGGAGGGCGCTGGGAAGCTGCAGCTGCTAACGATGCTGAGAGCAGGCACAGAGGTGCCTGGAGGTCTCCTCCAACCTGTCCGGTGCTTTGACAGTCGTCCCAGCCGTCCACCCTACAGCCCCCAACCACCACCCTAGCTCCTCAAACCCCCTGGCTGCCTGGGTGTTGAACCCCTGCAGGGACGGTGCCTCCACCCCCTCCCTGGGCAGCCTGTGCCAGGGCCTCCCCACTCTGCTGGGAAGAGGTTCTTCCTCAGATCCAAGCTGACCCTCCCCTGGCACAGCCTGGGCCCAGTTCCTCTGCTCCTGTCCCAGTCCCTAGGGAGAAGAGGCCAACCCCATCCTCCCTGCACCCTCCCTCCAGGGAGCTGTAGAGAGCAGGGAGGTCTCCCCTCAGCCTCCTCTTGTCCAGGAGGAAGGTGGCTTTGGCAGAGTGGAGCCGCAGCAGCCCCCTGCAGTCACGCAGCCCCCTGGAGCTGGTGACTGTCCCCTCTTACACAGCAGGGCACTGCTGGGGCAGACACAGCCCTTGGCTTTGGAGCCTCAGAAGCTGCTGGCGCTGGTCAGTTCGCTAAGGGTGCCTCTGCCTGACACTGCCCCCCTCCTCACAACCCAGAGCAGTCCTGTGCGGGAGGACTGACCTCTGCTGCTCCAGTTACTCCCTCACTTAGCTGACGGTTGTTTCAGCCCTGGTCTGGGGGATCCTGCTGTGGCAGGGGGACTGCACAGGGTGATCTCTCGAGGTCCCTGAGGATTCTGTGGAGCAGACATTCCTCAAACCAGCTGCCACCTTTATTAAGAAACCCACGTTCGTGCAGTCCCGGTGCCAGAGGCACCGACTCCGCACAAACCCGGCGCCCTCGTTGCGGTTCTGGTGCAAAAGGTGATGAGAGGTGCAAGGCTGAAGTAGTTCGAGGGTCGCAGGGAGTTCCAGGATCAGAGGGATCTTGAGGGCTTTTACTGCCCTCGCAGCACTCTGACTCCAAGCAGCCACAGGATTCTGCTCATGGACTTGGAGGAGCCTGCTCTGAACCCAGGGAAGGGAAGCTTTGTGAAAGGGAAGGGGGAGCGGAGGCAGCCTCCCCCTCTGGCAGGCTGTGCCCTGTCCTGCCCGGAATACATGAGCCAGCAGGCAGAGGTGGATTAGGCTGCCTGATCTCCGTGCATTCCCCGCTGCAGATAGACCTTCCCGGCTGCTCCCTGTCCTCTGGCTGTTGTCCTTGGGTTGCAGCCACGTTCTGGGGGCCGAGAAGGCACTGCATCCCGTTTAGCATCAGCCAGCAGAGCATCTTGTTGCTCCAGAAGAATCCTCTTGCAAGCTGTGACTGCTGCGAGGGTTGGGCACTGCACGTAGCTGCTGGTGGAGGGGAGCACCTGCAGGCAGCAGGATCCCCCAGATTCTGGGAGGTGGGTTTAGGGCTCAGAATGCTTTTCACTCTCTGCTGCAGAAAACTGGGCTGTGAAGCTCCAACACTTGTGCAGCGTCAGCAGAAAGATACCTGCGCGCTCTGAGTTTGGACAAGAACCCACAGGGCTGGCAAACTACTCAGCACAGAGAGCCAGTCCTGCTTCCCAGGGTCAGACAGAGCCCTCTCAGGGCGCTGCCTTCCCCTTCCCTAGCAGGGACCTCTGCTGACCCTCAGAGAGGGAAGCATGTCTGCGCTTCACCTGCTCCCGTTGTTTCTCGGCTGCAGTCCCGGGACTCACGGCAAAGGGCACTTTCATCCTCCTCTTACAGCCCTGGGGCTGGCAAACTCAGCGAGCGGTAGCCCGAATTGTAAGGGAGCAGGGACCGGCGCAGGGTGGCCCTGTGGCTGTGAGTTCTGCAGCTCCGTGCCCTGTGCAGCTGGCACAGAGGTGCCACGATGCTTTGCGTCCGCGTCCGTGCTCGCTCCGACGGGGCTGGAGCGCTTTGATTGAAGCATTTCCCTGGTGAACCACGGACGCCCCCCTGGCAGTGCCCGGGGGCACCTGCGTGCCAGCCCGGCAGCGCCTTCTGCGTCAGCTAAAGCGGAGAGAGCGAGGGGCTCGGGGGGAGAGCGACTGGGAAACGAGCAGAGCATCGGGAGGGGGCGGCGGCAGACCTCGCAGCACCTGCTCAGCCGTAACGAGAGGGCAAGCGGGTACAGCTGAGGGGGCAGAGCCCTGGCGCAGGCTGCCCAGGCGGGCCGGGCAGCCCTCTGCTCTGGAGACGCTCACAGCCCGCCCGACGGTCCTGCGGGACCTGCCCGAGGGCATCATCCCGCTCTGGGACTGGACGATGTCCAGAGATCCCTCCAGGATAGGATTCTGTGGTCGTCTCTATCGCTGCCCGGACTCCCCCTCTTCCCCTCCGCTCGCCCCCGCCGCTGCCTCCCGCACACCTGGCCGCGCCTCCCCGCTCCACCCCGCGGAGGGCGGGGGCTGCAGCTGGGGCAGCGCCCCTGCCTCCTTTTTCTCCC
>VZRI01007575.1:0-35396 GCA_013397515.1 Upupa epops
CAATGCCAATCTTATTAGTTAACTACGTAATCTGAACCCATAGGCTCTCCACTCTGTCGTCCCTGATCTCAAGTTCCGTCATCAGTCTTGGGCAAAAATTAAAGAAAACCCATACGATGGAAAACCTGGCTGAGGATGGCAGTGAAAATGCAGAATCGTCTACACATTGTAGCATAGTTACAGATTGTGCCAGCAAGCCCAAATCAAGCTTAATTGGTATGAATACTTTCCATCATTGAGAGGTATCAGTTAGTGTATCACATTCTGCATTCTGTAATCATTTGGTACAAAAATATTTACATTCCTTGGAAATAGCTGATAACTACAGTTTTGCTACTAGAGTCTTATGAAACCTGCACAGGGACAGAAGGAATTCTGCACTCTCAACATGCAGCCAACTGTATGTCAGAGCACAGTAGCTTCTAAGGAAGCCCATGACACCAAAGGAGCAAAAGTTAAGAATAGCATTTATTAGAAAATAAGCTAAATAAAAAAAGTGTAATACTGCATCTGAATTTGGATACAAAGAACTACAGACTGGACCCAGCATGTTAAGAAGGAGGTAAGAACAGTGAAGATGCTCTACTTCTAGAAACATTTTTCCACACGTCACTTGGTACACATTTGGAACTTCCCCTTCTCCTGGCCACATTATCAGCGAGATTTCATGCAAGTAACTGAGTTACTTAAACTATTTTCTTAAAGCTCCATGAGAGTCACACTACTACTAACTTTCAAATGACCTCTCTGCTTAACCTCTTCCAGTGCCATCTGTTCAGCTTGAGACTCTAACAGTGCAGTAAAACATCCCTCTGTAGCAAACACCTCTTCCATCTTCAAAATCCCGTCCTCCCTTTTGGTTCATTTAAAAAAGAAAAAAAAGCATGTATCTTTGAATCTGGGCCACAAAAGTCAGCCAGACAGCCTATTTTATAAAGTATGTCTGAACTGACAGCAAGAGAAAGAAAAAGGAGATTTAGGACAAGAGACATTCATGTAAGGTTTAAAATGACAACATCTTGCACAATGAACACAAGCAATTTACTGTTACATATAAACAGGGAAATGCTGACACTACCCCGATGCCAGGCTTATATGTATGATCTGGAAAGTACTCTCCTTATAGCAATTTCTGTGGCATCATGTCAGCAGTCATCTGCAGACCGAGAATCAGTCTGTGCAAGATAACATGAAAATGAAACTGCAGGTTTAGTTTCCTTTGACAACATCAAGCCAAGTTCTTTTGTTTAAAACATTAGTGTTGACAGTATTTCACAGACTAAATATCTTTCTTCCATTCACTTTGCTAATGCAAAACATTGTACCATACTTGAAGCACAGCAGCAGCTTTCCAAGCTTGTCTCCTGACGACAATGACAACACATATGGGCAACAGCTTATCATAAAGTCTGGTACATACTGGACTGGTCTGCTAGACACTGATTTGACCAGATTAGAGCTTTCAACTGTGAGAAGCAGGTGGATTTAAAGCCCAAAATAAATGTTATCCTATTTAATCTTGTTATTTTGTGTGGTTAGTGGAAAAAACAGAAATTTTTAACTAGGGTTAAAACTGAAAAGCATATTGCTTTACCTGAAGTTTTAGAAGTGGTTGCCAGCTGAACACTAAAGGAACCACCTTTATTACATCAAAACAGTTAACAGTGTTGTGTTATAGGAATGTATAAAATAGGATAAAAATACAAGCCCCATTATATGTTTTTTTTAAGCTGGAAAGCTGTGATTGTGTGGAAGCCAATAGTTATAGGCTTCCCTGCCTACCTATAAACTTCCATATGTACACATGCAGTCTCTGAACAGGTTGGCCAACTTTGCAGTTCAATCCCTATTCTAATGCGTATACTTAAGGCAAGAGTGATTAGCATTGCAAGGAGGTGGCCCAGTTTGAGACAATCATGTATATCTCACAGTAAGTAATCTCAACAGACCAGCTTAGTTTTGACATGTCCTCACCAAGTATGTAAGTGTAGGAGGAAATGGGAAGACGACAACTCCATCCCACATGTCTGTCTAATGCCACACTCTAAACTGCACTGGGAAACCAAGAAATAGGCAATCTAAAAGATACCACAGGAACAGTACTAATCCTGTGAGAACAGACCACTGCTAAATCATCCTAATAAAAAAATTTTACACCAAATATTTGTTCATCAACTATATATGGGCATGGTTATTTTCAGAAACAGCATTTTCCCCCCTTCTAAAATAGCTATCTATTATAGTCCAGTATTTATAAAACCATATTTCTGAATTTTCCAGCATTTACTGAGGAGTAATTTTTCCTTTTACAGCTTTACCATTAGAAGCTTCAAGACAAGGAATACAACTTCCTAAAATTAGAAGCAGAATTTGAAAAAAATCAATCCATAATAACAATCATCACTTAGAACCTCTCAGCTGGGTGCACTGCATTCATTAACAAAATGGGAGAGAAGAAAACGATCTTAACACAAAATTTCAGAAAGTTCCTTGTGGCTAATTAATCAGAAATTTCTGTAGCAAAATTGTGAGTACGTGCCCTTGACCTGCCTGCAGCTGTCGAGGTGTAACCAGCAGCTTACCGTCTTTTCCCAGCAGATGGTAGATAAGCTTCTACTTAGAAATCAACCAGTTAAAAATTTTCCAATAATGCTTAAGTAGAAGATGGAAGAAATTTTTGACATATGAATTAGAGGAATTTTCTCCAGAAAAGGTCTATCTAAATGCTTTACAGTTCAGAGTTACTCTGCTGGCTCTGTGGATCACAGAAATCAATAGAAAAAGCTTTTAAAAAATTATCATTTCTCCACACTACACTGAAATCATTCCATACCATAAAAAATCCAAATCAGTAAAAGCCAGGAGAGTAATGGTGACCTCCTGAGCCCAAAACTATGCAAGAACAGGAACTTGGAGAAAGCGGCACCATGGGATCTGCCTAGTTAAAAAGCTGAAGACACAGCCAAACACCAAACTTGCAAAGAAAGAAACTGGTTGGGTAATGAATTGACGTATCTCTGAGCAGAAGAGCTTGGCTCTATTTTACCATCTTC
Organism: Upupa epops; assembly: GCA_013397515.1. Lineage (NCBI taxonomy): Eukaryota > Metazoa > Chordata > Aves > Bucerotiformes > Upupidae > Upupa > Upupa epops. Next base: position 3,054 of record VZRI01007575.1, read on the forward strand.
AGTGCCTGCATCAGATCCTTCACGCCAAGAGGAAAAAAAAAAAGCATTAGTGGAACACTGCAGAACCTTTAGCATGGCTCTCATCTCCATGTCACAGCTATGGCTCAATGTCTTAAGTCATCCCACAAAAGCTAGCAAGGGATGAATTCAAGGTCAGCACATAATGTCCACTACTAAGACTTTAGCTTTTGTTTTGTACTGTTAGATAAAAAGAACCAAATAAGATGCAAGGTTTGCTACAAATAAATACACTTTAAAGCATGGTGACACTGGTACACAGAAAGTATTTTCTCTGAAATGCTAGCAGGATTTAGGCTCAATATATTTGCACTGCCTTTAAAAAAAACTGGATGTCTCCACTGGATCTTCCAACCATGTTAAGTAAATCAAAAAGATTTATTTTACTTGCAGTCAAGACAAATTTATAAGGCAAGAAAATCAAGCTGAAGTATCCTTAATTTACTGGTATGAGCCAGCTATTACAAACAATTGTATTTTATGTTGTTCATTGTGTACTTATTATTTCCTACAGGAAAGTAATACTACTAAGACACTAGTTGAGTGGCAATTAAATGCTGTGCCTATGTTACATTAGAGATAGTCCTATATAAACAACTAAGAAACGACATAAAAGCATACCCTTTCTTTCTTAACTTCCATCTTCAGTATTAGAATGGCAACTAACATTCAAATTTTCTTGCACCATCAACTTTTTACCGATAATATCTTGTAGTCTGCATTTTAAAGAAAACTATAATTACACATGCATAATGATTCAAATACCAAATTGAAAAGTCTATTAACTTCAGAATATATATTTCTGAAAACATATAGCATACTTCTTCCATTTAAGAAATTACAGATTTATTAAAACAGCAAGTAATCTACCATTATAAATATGAAATAGTTTGTCTTGTGTTTTATAAGTGTATCCTTTGACAATAAGGAATTAGAAAATCTCAGATAATCATTACTATTTACTTCTATGATTAAAAAAAAACATTTTAAGGCATTGACATGCCTTAAAAGCTTATCTGCTTTTTGAATTGTTTTCTGCAGACTCAAACTAAGCAACATAATACAATAAGAACAAAACATTCCTCCTGCACCTGCAGAAGTTGTTACTGATGTCAAAAGCAGATTCATTACTTTTACAAACCAGTTACTTGTGCTCAGCTAATGGCTTCATGGTCTGACTTCTTCAGACCTCTACCTCTTGAATATTTTAATTTCTGAAATTAATGCAGTATAACATTAGATTTCATTACAAGTTGTCACTAAGACAAATCACAATCTAAATATTTGAAGGAAAACCTCTTAAAATAGCTTTTAAAAAGTTTTAAAAGAAGACTTTCACATTTCTTGTTCAGTACTCACTTCCACCACAATGTACAACTTCTTTTCACTACTGTCAGTTAGTACAGTGTTCATTAGAAGTACTTAAACTGACTCTTGACAGCCTTGCTAGGAAGGCAGAAGGAAAAAAAGCATGCAGTGCCTACAACAGATTGAAGTTTTTCCCCATGTTGTCCATCTTCATCTTCAATTAGGGTTAGGCCTTTCATTTTATCTGGCAGATATGATACTGTAATTAATAATAATGCATGCTTTTATTCTATAATCTTCAGAGCACACATTCTCACTCTCCAGCAAAAAAAATCTTTACTAACTAATGCAGAAAAAACAAACAGCCCTTGCCAAGGACTCAAATACTGCCAAAGACGCTATATTTGATAGAGTGTTAGATGTCCTGGCAATAACCAGGAAAAGGGCTGCTTTAGAGCTTTTTAGGAGGCAGAGGAGGAATAAAATTATTTTGCTCCGTATACTTTATGAAAAAAATAGAATCATAGAATCATTAGGGATCAGAAGGGATCTCGAAAGATCATCTAGTCCAATCCCCCTGCCACAGCAGGATCACCTACAGCAAGTCACACAGGAACACATCCAGGCGGGTCTTGAACATCTCCAGAGAAGGAGACTCCACAATCCCCTTGGGCAGCCTGTTCCAATGCTCCGTTACCCTCACTGTGAAGAAGTTTCATTTAATATTTATATGGAATCTCCTATGGTACAGCTGACACCCACTGCCCCTTGTCCTATCACTAAATGACCTTGAGAAGAGCCTGGCTCCATCCTCCTGACACCCACCCCTCACATATTTATAGACATGAGTGAGGTCACTCCTCAGTCTCTTCTTCTCCAAACTAAAGAGACCCAGCTCCCTCAGCCTTTCCTTGTAAGCTCTTTGTTGCTCTATGCTGAACACCCTTCTTGAACTGAGACACAATACTCCAGATGCCGCCTCTCTAGTGCGGAGTAGAGGGCAAGAAGGACCTCTCTTGATCTGCTAACCACCCCCCTTCTGATTCACCCCAGGATGCTGTTGGCCCTCTTGGCCACAAGAGCACAGGGCCAGCTCATAGTCATCCTGCTGTCCACTAGGACCCCCAGATCCCTTTTTCCTACACTGCTCTCCAACAGGTCAGTCCCTAGTCCCCAACCTAAATACTTCAGGTTTACTTCAGGAAACAGAGAAACATGTATCACCTGAAAAAAAATTATCTGGTTTAAAATCCGACCCCTCCTTTGCATTCTTTAACTGGATTCCCTACCATGAAATCACAGTTATTTTTACTGCTGTGGGATGAAGAGGATTGTCACAAACTTCACCCAGCTGCAACGCCATACCCAGCACACTAGACAAGTGTGGTACTACAGCCCTGTGAGAGTAAAGGAGCTGTACTCCAAGGCTCTCCTCATCCTCCACTGCATTTAGCAGTGGAGAAGAGGAAGGAGGAGTCTGAGATAATCTATTTTACAGCTTTCATGTTTGTCAAGAAAAGTTTACAAATATGCTTTGATCAACTAATGCAGTATTGTATCTCTCCAAGGCTACAAAGACTTCTGTGCAAGGAGAGAAGGATCACAGAAGTCAGAGAGTCAGCAGAGGCCTGATCGACCCTTGGGTGGGAACAAGCCTCAGGCTGAGGTCCATGACCATTCCACTCCCTCAAGGACTTTCTGATACTGGTTGCCTTCTGGCGGCAGCCAGTACTTCTCCCATATGAGTATCACCTGAGAGATTTGGCTGGCAAAGGCTCTGTGTGCAGTGCAAATCCTTTTCCAAAACCCATCTCCTAATGGCACTGAGCTGAGGAACTAATGTGAACAAACCCTGCAGAAAGCCTGGCTGATAAAGCACTTGTCCTGTGATTACCAAGCACCTGAATTTCAACCTTTGTGATAAGGTGAAGCCTACCAGTAAAGAAAAACTTTTAAGGCTAATACAGCGATACAGCCTCATAAGAGATATTTTGCCTGCCTTCTTAGCTCACAGTGTGTGTGGACCTCACTCAAATCACACCTCTATATTCAGGTGTAAAGACACAAGGTAGGAGTACCCACCTGAAGTAATTTAACAATTTTCTGTATTCGCATTTGTGAGCCAGGAATTTATTTATTTACTAGTTTATCTTCCTGTCTGTAATCCTGTGAACCAAGTTTTTGAAGCTTTAAGGTCTTACTTGTAAGAGTTTCCAAATTTTGATTCTTCACCAAAATCAAGACTCATATTTGCAAAGGGAGAAGCTGAAGAGAAACTAAATGTTACCTGATCAGACATTCTCAGTCATACTCAGGCCAACCAGTAAATGCTGCATCAGCGAGTGGTACTAAGACAAAGTAGTCACATCCTCATGCAATTATATTGTCTCTATACCTTTTAAAATGGGAAGAACAAACAAACAAAAAAAAAACACCCAACCCCCAAATATTTTACTGAAAACAACTTTTTGAGCAGCCGTTCACAGTGTGATAGTTCCCACTCCTATATTGGCTAAAAAAGAAACAGTCTTACAAAAATATACTTGATTTTAATATATATGCTTTATTGTGCTGCAAGTACTACAATGCCTTTCTGTCTCTCCTTGCTGGAAAAAGAGGCTTTTGAACTGGGTATATTTAATGGATTTCAAATTCACATTAAATATTTTACTGGATTTGACTCATTGGCAGTCTATCTTGTGACATGAATTAGGCAGAATTCCAATAAAGATTATAGAGGATGATGAAATAATTAATAAGTCTTGTAATGTATGAATAAAACAGTTGTGTTTAAGCCTCATTATGCAGCCTTAGTTCTAGCATTTTCTAACTTCCCAGAGCTTGAAAAAGAAAGCTTAACCATTTTTTATTTTCATTTTTCCAGAGGTGTTGGTAGTTTCTATCTGCTTGCTACTTCATCTACAGAAATAACTGACAGCAAGGTTATCTTTGCTTCACAGAAAACTGCCTACAGCAGGAGAGATTGACAAAATGTGCATTTCCTTACCAGCTCAGTAAGGACTAAGCTCTCACATTGCTTGTTCTAGAGGCCTTGTCTCTTCAACCTGTGCCACTGTGTGAAACAGGTTGTCCTGAGCAGCTGTGGATACCCCATCATTCAAAGCATTGAAGATCAGCTTGAGCAGGGCTTTAAACAATCCAAGATAGTGGAACATGCACTGCCTGTGTCAGGGGAGCTGAACTTCATACTCACCAAACAAAAACACTTAGAACTGTTCATAATTCAGTTCCTTCAGTTCCCAAACCCCCCCATCATTTGCTCTGTTTCTGTTCCTCCTTTTCCTAGCTCCCAGCACCCCTCACCAGACTTACCAGCCACAGCCGCACAGAGCTTAGCCTCCTCACCAACGTGCTCTCCCCTGAACCTCTCTCATCCCAGGCCAAAGCCTTCTCCAGCTCTCCCTCCATCTTTTGCACTTTACGCTTCCTCCACACAGCTCATGAGCTGCAGAGGGCCCTGGTAGAGAAGAGGCATCCCCAGCACCCATCATAGATAAAAATCTACCCTGTCCTACCCCTACAATCCTGTCAGGGTCTCCTCAGCTGTTCTGCAGGGCTAATAGCTACACAGTCAGGCAGGGAAAAGGCTAGAAGAGATTCAGTTGTACCGTCAAGACCTGCACAGGAAGCCTGATTAACATCCACGCTATGAGAGACTAGAGCATGCACAACAGAAACATCATCTGCTGTATTGGCAGCCCACATCTTTGCTGCCAAGTATGATTTCCAAAAGACTCACAGCCTGGCAAACAGGACAGAGTGGTGATGCAGTGGGAAATGGGTCCCTCTGACATGCCCATTCCTCCAGAATTCACTCTAACCTTCGCTCAAGAAACCAAAATGGTGCTAAATATCTCCAGAGAAAAAAGTATCTGAAAGCTGGCAGCATGGACCATTTTCCCATCAATGTTGTTTTGGGAAAGGGATGAATGGTTTTTACGTGCCTACAAAACAGACTCCAAGGAACACATCTGTGTGCAGGAGCTGAGCACCAAGCCTAAGGGTCCAGATGTTGCCTGTATGCAGCCTGCATTACAATGACAGCAGCAAGCTACCACCCACCTCTCACAACTACCTCCTGACTGCCCACAGAGAAGTCCTCGCAATACCAGCAGCCTGTTCCTTCTACTATCTTTATGGAGGAAGTTGCCCCACCTCTCAAGTCTGTGCACACAGGGACACAAACACCTCTGCACAATGTCTGAGACGTGATCCCAGGGCATGGGGAAAGTGTCTCCACCCAGCAGTCACTGCAGAGAGCTGGCAGCACTGCCAGGGTGTGAGCTTGCTGTCTTCAATAGGTAGGAAAAAGACTGTTTGCCACAGGAAGGAGCTGGGATCCAGATTTTGTGCAGGCAGAACATATGGAATTTGGCTCCCAGCAAGCACAGAACCCAGAACACATACAATAGCAAAAGCAGGCAAGCAGACACAGCAAAAGAACAACAGACGAATTCCACTACCCAAACCTAAATCTGCTGCCACCACTACCCTCAACCTGCTGGTAACCTGCCAAATTAAGCTGGACATGTGAGAATCTCACAGGAATATTAAATGCAATGCAATTTCTTCTGTCTCACGCAAATCCCATATTCCATTTTCCTGTGGACTAATCATAAAATTAATACACTATAACCGTGTCAAAGCCTTGCTTTATCTTCTCTCCCTCAATCCATTTCTCCTGCTCATTTACACAAACTACAAACTTCATCCTCTCCTTCATACACTCCTTCCTGCACCCTCAACAGGATGCAAAGGCAGGAATAGTATTGCTCACAATATACAGTGCAAGAAAAAGGTTATTTCAGAAAGTGAATAAGTAAGACACTGGGTGTAACTGGAAGCTCATGCACACCGTTCTAAGACTACATGTGTAATAAACAGTATTAACAACTTCTTATGAAATCAAAGGAGTTATTCAAAAATAGAAACAAAGAGTGCCAGTACATTTCTCCTGCTTCCCTTGGATTATTTCAAATGGATACAACCCTTTTTGACTTTAAAACCTCTGCTTTGCACAACTGTTCAGTGGGATTCATCTTAAACACAACATAGCTTAAAGAAGAATGCATACAAACTTGCATATCATCCATATCTAATGCCTTGCAAACCTACACCTTTTTATTATCTAATTGCCATGTGGAAGTCTGTCAAAAATGTCAAAAGCTTTTTTTTAAGCTGCTATTTTTATCACAATAAAATATGCAAAATTCTGAAAGATGTAGTCAGTCTAACACTACTCATTTGTTTCCTCAGGTTTCTGCCTTCAAAAGGTCAGAAGAAATCCTTGGACTTCACCGCAATCTATGCCAGCCATGCCACACTGGGAGGAGACTTGAAGGATTGAGCTGACTTCACTGCCTCACATTTCCACTCCCACAGACCTGGAAGTGGGAATTCCAGCTCGTGCAGATTGCAGCAAACGATAACAGAGGTTTAGCATGCAGCTCTGAACCACAGCTCAGTAAAGGACAGGTAACAGGAACACGCAAGAGCGGTAATATGTCAGTTCTTCCTGGTCATAATTGGAAAAAAGAGGAAGGATTTTCAGGACTATCAAGAGAGTCGCAGAACTGCTGTTTTATAGCACAGAATGGTTTAAAAATGTTTTATGGGTCTAAAACATTTAGTTTCAGCACAGTAAGTGGTTAGGTACAAAGAGAAACTGAATAAATATCTATGCAGAAAACAAAAAGTACTACAAGTAAAACCAGACCTTTTATACCACTGTTTATAGATAAATGAAGTTTCCACTAAATACCTATCAGTAACAATAAAGGACAGAAGTCATGACTACAAAGCCATTTACTTTTCCTTGGCTTACAAAATGGGGTTTCACTCTGTGAATATGAGGGATTGCTAAGGACATACTGAAGGACTAAGGGTCTAACTAAGGTCTGAACAATACTGGGACCTCTCTAGAGCACCATGGAGCACATTCCCCTTGTTCTGGGGCTTGTGCCCTAGACTACAGGTGAAGTAGCAACCTGAGATGCTCAGGTCTCTGCAGCAAATTAATTCAGATAGTCTGGTAAACTGAGCAGTGGAAGCATACCTGTTTTTAAATAGCTTTAAATATTTTGGACAATACTAAATCTATTAATCTTGTTGAATACTGACCTGTGTGGTGCAGGAGCTGCTCTATGCCATCGCTGGGAACATCCAAACAGAAAGACCTTTACCCCGTCACTGTCAAGACATTTGAAATAGCTTTTTTGTCCTTCCTGATGTATTTGTCCTACTTCTAAGCCACTCCCTCAAGACACTTTAAGGGAGCCAGACTGGAAAGCATTAGGAATACTCAGGAGAAGGTGGCCTACTGGTGTTTTACTCTTGGGGGAAGCATATGAGCAATGCTGAGAGGGCATCTGAAGAGCCTTGCTAGGAAAGTCAAAGATGTTTTGCCCATGCTTGCTGCCATGACCTTTGCAACTGCTCACTTGCCGAGTATGGGGCTGGCAAATGCCACATAGAACCAGAATGACAAAACAAAGCTTGTATTGTTACCCTAAATATCTTTCCTCACCTATTTAGTATCTGTCAGTGGTCAATGGGGGCATCACCTAGGCAAACTGGGCTGTCACAGAATATCTATGCATTAGATCTGATGTCCTACTTCTTAAATGGATATATCAGTTCCTAATGCTGGACATTAAAACCCTGACAAACGTAAGTGGTTTTCCCCAACAATGATCTTAGCAATTGTTCCAAATTTAAACCAAATCACAAAAGACAGACAGTCTGCAATTGTGTAGTTTTAGGGTCTTTCTAAAAATCATCAGTTTCCCTTCTTCTTGCATTAAAATATCTACAAACTGGGAAGAAAGAAAATGTCAAAAGCATCCTTCTCCCTGCCCCCAGAGAGGCTTCAGGCAGACAGCAGCTACTTCAAAGCTTCATATCACACATGCCTAGAGACTTAAACCAAGAGAAGGAGCTGCCAAATTCAGGAGGCAGTAAAAGGCTTAGATTTAGAGGGTTCCCTGAGGCTAAGCATTTTCTTAAATTAAAAACTCAAAAATAAAAATTAGAAAATAGGAAAAACCCTGAAGTTACAACTGCCTGGAACAACATGCACACAAATCTCTCATAACTTTAAGTCACTGCTACCAGGTTTAATAATCCAGCATTAATCTAATGGTTTCTGGGCTTTGAAAAATCCTAGACAGCTTTGTAGGCATCGCTGGAGCTGCTTTAAGTTTACTTCAACTTTCTGGAAGTGAAGAAGAATTAACAGGACACACAACTGCTCTCTCCAGCAAAAGGCTCTTAATCCAGGCATTCCTTAACAGGACCACTGAAGATGACTGCTAGCTCCTGCAAGAGTATTTCTGCCAGTTCCTCAACACACAGAGATCTTGTGGACCTTCCTCTTCTCATTGCAATCAGTCTGCCATAATCAAAAGCAGTGTTTCAGCTGCAGTCAGCCAGACTGCGGTATGAGAGCAGAGCAGTAGCATCACACTGATGATTGACAATTCTAGTTTCCCTACAAAGCTGTGTGATAATCTATCAGTGTACCTCTGAACCAGACTGCTCCCAAGACAGACAATGCATGAAAGATTGCTGTATTTATGACAGTAATTTTACTTCTCTCTCAGAAGTACAAAAATTCTAGGGATATATGTATCCCTTAGAGTCTTAAGACTCTTAAAGTGCAAGGAAAAAAGCTGACTGTATGCAATTAAGAATTAAAATTTCTGTGTATAAAAACACTGTGAGTACACCTGGGGCTAACTATAGTATTGTTTTGAATCAATGTGGTGTCATATTCTGCAGTGAACGAATGTAAGAATTACAAAAAAATACTGAGATATATAGCTTCCAGGGAGAAAAAACCAACAAAACACAGAGACGCACATGAAAGCAACCACAAAAGCTAAACATTCACCAAAGAAATGCAGGTATCTTGATGGTAAAAAAAAAAAAAAAAAAAATTGTTAGACTTGCCTTGAATGAATAACTAGACTGAAAATTGAATTAATGATGCATAAGTAAATTTCCACCTCTATGAACTTTTTATTCAATTATAAATCATATGTGTAGCAGTCCAAACATACTTTTATCAGTCTTCTGGTGGCTGCCTTCCTCTGCCCTGTTTTAAAACTTTGTCCATCACCACTACACCCATCACAGTACAGACAGAAGGAGATTATTTCTACCTGCTGCAATACAACACAGACGGGTATCACTTATCACTTGAATTACTTCATTGATGCTGTGCAACACATGTTGCCACTAGCGACTGCAGTGACAAATGCAAAGGTCCAGTTCCACAAAACACAATGGCCAATCTAGAAACCCTGTCTGCAGCACCCACTACTCATATAATTTATCTCCAAACCAGCAGAAAACTATCCCAGCAAAAGCAAAACCACACACACACAAACACTCTGTAGATTTTCCTGTCATTTTAGCATGTTAAGTTAACTCTGACAAATTGGTCTGTCAAGTGCTTTGTGGCTAAAAACCCACAAGAGACGATAGGGAAAGGGAAACATCATCTTCCTCCAAGGAGCTGCAAGGTGTATGTTGGCTTATCTGCCTGGGCTGTTGTGGCCTGAAAATGGGAATGGGGTTGGGGTGAAGAAGGCAGCAGGTTTGCCCCTAAAACGAAAATACACTTAACCTCAGGCTCCCGAATTTTGTAGTGCTGTCTTCCAGCTCACCCAAGACTCTAGTTTGTTAACCTTTACTCCTAAGCAACCCTGTAACACCCTCTCACTGAATAATACCTGAAGGACCAGGTCTGACATCTTTAACACCTCTTATTCAGTCTACTCCAGCTACAGTACACTGAATACTTTCATTTAACTGAGAAAAATCTCACAATCACATCTTCAAAGCTAGGAGAATGATTTTATTACATCAGTAAGCATCAGAAACAAGGTATGTTTTATTAGAAGAAGCTTTGCCCTGGTGAAAATAAGAAAAGCAAGTGGTAGGTTGCCCTGGTATTAACTCTCTCTCTTTAAACAAACTGTAGAACAAGCATATCAATCACCCAAGGGTATGTCTTCACATAAGAGGATAGGGCCCCAGCAAGAGCATCCTACCTGGGAATGCCAGCTACAGAACAGAATCTCTCAAATAACTTGCATATGAGACAATGCTGGAATAACCAACGTTGCTCTGTTCACTGCTGTAAAGTTTCATCTTAATGTCTTACAACCATGAACTCCATACAAAAAAATTTAGTAGATACAGATATATTGCTCTTGAGAGACCATACCAACAAGCATATTTTTCAATAACCATGAATTTTAGTTATAAAGCATTCACTTAACACAACAGCAAACATTTTTCAAGTTCACAGCTGAACATTTAATCCCACGAGTCAAGTTTCCTTACTGTTTCCAGAAACCAAAACAAAGCATCCAGGTCATAAAAGCTAGCTGAAATACAGTTCAGATAACTAATGATTTCATTCAGCTATAAATTTGCTCTGAAGAACTACTGGTGTGATAGTCAGAAACATTTTATCAGACTTGTGCAAGTAACACACTTCTAAGCATTTCAGATACCAGGCTCTGAAATGTAGCAAAAATACACTAAGCAAAACCCACCATGCAGTAATCGATCATACTGAAGGGGCGAGAGAGAAATCCCATAAATACAAACTTTACTATTTGTAAATTGGTTTACTCAGAAATAAAATTAGAGCTGGTATAAACATTGTGCTATTAAATAATAAAAAAACCACAAAACTGCCATACCCACATGCCTTCTGACCACCTTTAAAACAACTGAACTTGTATCTTTCAATAAAGCAGAACTGTCATAAATGTAAAGCCTTGATTTATGTCAATCCAACCCATTATGCTTCTTTTGGGAAAGTTTAATTTTTAATTTCTAGTTCTGAACATCACCAGTGCCCATAATGAGCTTTTTGATAAACAGCAGTGCAGCTCGAGCCCAACAGGAGAGAACAAGCCTTATGAAGAGTGGCTAAGGAAACTGGGGTTTCATTAGTCTGGAGAAAAGGAGGCTGAGGCGAGACCTTGCTGTCTACAACTACCCAAAAGGATGCTATAGTGATGTGGGGATTGATCTCTCACATAACAAGTGATAGGACGTGCAAATGGCCTCAATTTGTGCTGGGGAGGTTTAGGTTGGATATTAGGAAAACATTATAAAGTGAAACAGTTGTAAAGCATTACAGAAGGCTGCCCAGGGAAGTGGTGGAATCACCATCCCTGGACATACCTAAAATATGCATGGATGTGTTGCTTAAGGGCATGGTTTGGCAGTGTTAGATTAATAGTTGGATTTGATGATCTTAAAGGTCTTTTCTAACCTAAACAGTTCTGTGATCCTAAGTGTCCTGTGATGACTTGTTCATGATGCTTCGTCTACATATTTTATTTTGGATGCGAAGGGTGCTTGTGCAATGAAAAACACCACTCATTCCTCTTTCATTTATACCATTCCAAAGTCTTACAAGCACACTGCAGTGATGCAGCAGGAGTGCTGGTATGTATCTGGCACAGAACATCAGACCAGGACTAGTCCCTGGAAAACATGGAGATGCATAGACAAACACCTGAGTTCTCAACACCAACTGCTCCACTCAGATTTCTTTCTGTTGTCCCACATTTCCTGCTAATATAGACATAGCACGAAAATGCAGTACCTTGGAGGTAGTGCTATTAAGGTTTTCTGCCTTTCAGCTGCAGATCCAAACCCCCAGATTTTAATAATGGACCTTCGCTTACCTTAAAAATTGTATGTGTAGTCTTTTGTCCCAAAGGATCCCTAATTAGTTCATTAAAACATCTGAACAGAGGAAATTAGTTATTTCCAAACTGACATAGAGCCACCACAGTGATCTCATGCACATACACTGTCCAGCATAAAAAAAGAGAAAAAGGAAAAACCTACCCTCACACCTCCCTCTGTGCATAGTGCTGTACAGAGTTAGCTAAATTACAGTGGTGTGCATTTTCTACTATGAGAGCAAAGATTTCTACAACTCATTTTCTCAGATTCAATTGAGTTTCACATAGTCATTTTCTGAGTTTGAAACTGCTGTCCTATCTGATGTCCACAGTCAAATGCCTATCAGCTGCACAGCATCAGAAGTTGGTCTCTCACCCCAATCGCACCAGTAAGTGTTTACTGTGCCACACTGAGCTATTTTAAATATGCTTTATATCTATGCCTGATAAAGTCCATGGACATGAACATGTTAAATTTAGTTTAAAATTCAGTTTTTATGTTCACAATTAAGAACCTAAAAAGATGGCCTGATTTTTCAGATCACTTGAGCGCAGTCCTGGTTGTTACTGCCCTATTATTTTGGCCTATATTTGGAAGATACAAAGCAACAAGACAGAATTGCAGGCACTGGTTTGAATAAAGACTGGCCTGAGTCTCAGGATATGCTAATGACTGTCAGGTTGTTATCAGTTTAGATAAGGACCCTGTTGCCCCCTGAGGCCCAGCCAGCCTCTCCAGACCACCCACCTAGCTGCAGACCTCTCTTACTTCAAGAAGCCATCCTCCTCCAACCCACTATTCATGAGACACTGCGTGGTAGGACCATGTCATGTAACACATTAAGCCTGATGGCCTTACTTCATCTCAGGAGGAGGACCCACCTGCTGGACCCTGCAAGCTGTTCAAAACAGCGTCTCCATTTGGGAGACAGAAGGTTGCTTTCTAGGCAGCATCATGTCTGTGTAAAACCATTTGGGAAACACTGGACAGGGAAGCAAAAAAGAAGCATCAGAGTGGTACCTGGTTTTAGTAAACATAACTAGTAATCTTTCTCAGATTTCAAGATCGTATTTCCCCCACTCCACCAGAAGGGGAAAACAACATTTTTTTTTAAAGCTACTTCTAATGCTGCTGCCTTCAAGGCACAGAATCTTGCCCAGCCTAGGGAAATTCTAGACACCACCGCCCAGTCATCATCACTTGGGTGCACAGGAGCTGCACCAGGAAATCTCAAAAGTTGTTTGCTTGCTGTGTTTTTCATCACAATTGTACAAATAAGAAATATCTAGTTTTCATTAAATACAAGGTTCTTTACAAGGTTTTAATTAAAAATGATTTACCTTTCCTAGCTTGACACAATGACTGCTTCTCTATCTTTTCTATTTACCATACTGAAATGTGCCCATCCATCCTGTGTCTTAGGAACTTCGCATTTTAAAGCTTAGGTTACACTCCCCTTCACAGACAATTTTCAGATGACTACAAGCCAGTAGCAGAGTTTCATATAATGACCTGCAAATAAAAGTATTTCAGTTTCCTGCAAACAGGGAAGAAGTAGTTTCCAATCAAATAAAACGTTTAAGCTATTGAGAAAGGCAAACTGCTTATCGGTGAGGTGTTTATCTCAGATTTTAAATGCAAAAAGGCAATTAGCTTCTACATTCCAAATTATCTAAAACTTTGCCAGAGACCTTCAACACTAGTTTTTCAAGAGACTATATTATAGTTATTCAATAATCAGTCATTTCAAATCAAGACAAGGAAATGACAGACCATGTCAGATTCTGCTCTTTGGAAGTAATGGAGTGTGGACAATCTCACTTAATTACTTTTCCAAAGAATTAATTTAGTGAAATCATGTTAACACATCATTATCCCCACCCCATCTCCCTAAAAAACCTCCTTCCACTTTTAATTATATAATGCAGGAACATTTTAAATTGTTTTTACTGGAAGAACAACATCATCCATAGTTCCTTCTGTGCTCCATCTAAGTTTTCACAATTCCTTATGGCTGCCCAATTAGTGTAATTTGCAAACAGCAAGCACACCACAAACAAGCAGTTATTATACCATTTCACACAACCTTCCTACTTATTCTTTCAGATATTCCTCAAGATTTTAATGATCAAAAGACATATTCTTCATTACAGCTTTGCAAAACTTCTCTTGACAAAAGAACTGCAGCATCAACTTGAAAATTTTCATCTCAATATTTCTAGGGAAAGGAGAAATAGGAGAAGTCAGAATAAATATTAAAATGTACGTCACTCATTGTCTCCTCATGTAGTCACCTTTTAATAATGTACTTCTAATATAATTTTAATGCTAATTTGAATTGTTTGCATATGATTTAAGCTTCTGCAAAATAATTGAGAATCTGAGTTTTGCCATTCTTAATTAGAACTCAAAACACACATTTTATCAGCTCTGTAAAGTACTATTACATTTTTTAAAAACTCCTTGAAGATGGATAAAGTGTGTTTTTCTGCTGAGAGCCCAATGTTTTAATTTACAATTCTCTACGTTGTTTTATTCACTATAAAATACTTGAAACTTGTCATTTCTCTCCACACAGTTAACACTGACACAGATTCTCTGTTGAGGTTTGCCTGAAACTGAAGGATTCTCCCCTGTCTGGTCTACGTTTCCATTTGTTTTTTTAAAATCTTAGTTAAAATGAAAATAAAAAAGACAAAAAAAGTTCAGTAACTAACTACAATTAACACTATCCATGACTAAAATGAACTTTAATAACTCGTGGAAATAAGTGGCTAATTAAAGGGCAACAGATTAATTTTACTTACGCAGTATCTAATTAAAAATAATAGTTTGAACTTTAATAGTCTAACAATACACACTGCAAAACATTCATTATATCAAGTTATTTTTATTTCATAGTGAACTGATTTATTCTGCCTTCAGTTATTGCACATATTTAAAAAACATGTCTCTGTATGCTTTATTCCAGGATAGAATAAATTCTAGAAGCAAGCTGATTTAAAAAAAAAATATATTCTATATAGCATCAAAATGTGTGAAACAGACAACACAGTTTGGTCCACCACCACATTTGAGAGTCCCATTGTAAGAGCCAGATCAAACACCAGTGAAAGAAAAATATAAGCAAATGCTAGCTAAGCTGTTCTTGGTAGTGAGTTGCCTACTGTCCTACAAAACAGACAGAGGCTTCATGTAGGGTATCTCCCCCATGCCCGAGTTCAAAACATACTGCTGTCCTGGAGACAACATCTAGAGATGAAACATGGGAAAGCCTGGCTTGTCTGCCCCTGCTGTTACAGGCTACTCAAACGTGAGTAATGCTATTAGCATATTTGCAACATCTATTTAAACACACTTACAACACCTTTACATACACAAAGCGCAGGAGTTTGCCTAGTGAGAACAACGCTTCACTTTGCATTGCTCCCAGGAAGCGAAGAGTAAAACTAATTGCAGCACCTTCCATCATTTGACAGATTCGAACTAGTGACCTGAAAGCTCTGAGGCTCAACTCACCATTGTACCTTCCCTAATCGACACTATACTGGGCAATTTGGATCCAGCTGTAGGAAGAGGGTAACTGGCTGTATTTCAGAGAGAGGAAGCATGAGAGTCAAACGGGAAAGAAGAGCTCACTGTCAGTGTAATACTGTCCATAAAGGTTTCCTGTTTGTAGCATTAGCTTCCTGACAGGGCATCACTCCTCTTGCAGGTAAGTCAGTCAGAGAAAAAGCTTCCATCTGTTTGACTTATTGTCAGAAATAGTGGATTATTACAGCTGTTAATGATTTAACATGGAAATATACTGACTGAATCCTGTATATTAACTGATTCGCACAACTCACTTTTCATTACTTTAAAGAAACAGTGAATGACAGTCATCAAAATTATTACCCATCAAAAATCTTAACAATACGATTTTACTGATTTTGGGGCGACAGATGGAGCAAAAACTAACTACTAGTTTTAAGGAGGGATTTTTTTATTATTATTATTCATTGGTTTGCTTTTTAATAAATGTTAATGTAGTTTGTATCATTTCAGAATTTTTCTCAAACTCTACATTTTTCCACTAGCAATTACACTTCAGGTACTCACTTAAACATAACTGTAATTAATATTACAGAATCCCTTGCCAAATACATAATTTCATTAAGAAATAATTTATTTTACCTTTTTTTTCTGCCTCACACAGTTACTCTAATTTTGAAGTCTCTGCAAACACAGATGCTTTGGTTGACAGAAAGGTTCATTTGACAGCCACATTTTTCTCACTAGCCAAATGAAGGACAGTAAAAAGATGCCGCAAGTTGTAAAAGCAATCAAGGATATATTATCATCTCTTTCTTTAAGTCCTCACAGGCATTTCGTAGAGTGTAGGAATCACAGATCACACTCTTTATATTCTACATGCCTAATAGTCCTGAGCACAGGCATTAGCCCAGTGAAGACAGACATATTTATTAGGTCATTACACCTATAAATGGATAGGGAATTGTGGTCAGAGGACCTACTAACCTCTGCCCACACCCTTAGTGCCTCCCCAGCCTTCCTAGAATCACTGCTGACCACCCTTGCAGCTCAATAAATCAACTGAAGGCAAGATGAGCACTAACTCCAGCATGTGCACTGCTCTGTAGAGTTCCATATTCAGCAGAGTTCTCTCCATCAGCTTTTAAGCAGGCACTAAAACTTTGACACTATCTTGTGTTATCAGTATTCCACCACTTCTGTCCTCAGCTTAAGTAACACATTACTAACACCCTGACTGACAGGAGATAAATATAATGGCTTTCTACCTCAGAACTAATTTACACCAATGCCAATGAAGGTATCTATAACCACACACAGTTAATATTATCCAACCTTTACTTTTCAACATACAAGATAAACTAGCAGTGTGCTTCATAACCTAGAAAGTGAGATGTAAACTAAGTGTCCTTATACAGGTGTAAATAGGAGTTATTGTAGAGACTTTTGTAAGAACAAACAAACAGGCACAGCAACAAGGAACATCTCTCATGCATCTAAAGAGGCTGTCCCCTGAAAATCAAGAGGGAAATACCAAGCCAATGTGATTAAGTCTTTCTAAGTAGGCATGTACTTTCCTCCAAGTTTACAACTAAGGTAATTAGAATGAAATAGCTTGCCCGAAATCACACTGCAAGTTCGTATTTCTTACTTTGATATCTGAAACTGACAGTTGTGTTCATTAACACAGCATTTCTCAAACACCAGCCCTACCCTTAGCATTCTGCAAAGCAAGAGTTGAAGAAAGTATGTGTCTTTGAACTAGCTGTGCTGAATATTTGCCCTAGATTTTAGACATGTAGCTCAAAACATATTCCCCAGTTCTTTCTTCTCTCCATTCTCTACTTACTGCACTTTTATGCACTACAAGCCGTAGTACTAAACAATCATGCAGACTAGGTCTGCACAGGAGTAAAGAAGAGGGTGAAACAAAAAGCAGAAAACAACCAAGTTCTATTGAACCTAGAGCCCTCCCTAGAGAGAAAGGGAGGCTTGTGGGAACTTTGCCCTCATACTGCTCCTCTCTTAACAGATACTGCAACAGCCAAGATCTTTCTCCCTTATCCCCACAACAACCTCCAGCAATGCTCCCCTCTTTCCCCATCTCCTCTATAGTTGCCACCTGCCCCAATTAGGGTAAAGGAACAGGAAAGCAGAAGCAGCTGCTGCAGCCTTGCCAGGCTAGAGCTGAGTTACCACGTTACAGGTGATTCCGTTATTTTGACAGGACTGCAGGCTTCATGTTCTGATCTTTTCCAACATGATATACAATGGCAGTTTCTTTATAATTTCTTCAGTTCAATACATCAGAAAATTTCATCATGTCTGTACTTGTAAAATTAAAATTAATCCTTTCTTCTATGTTTACAGCACACAGCAATGAACACTTTGAGTGCCTACAAGCCACTTCTATATCTTGATTTACTCTACATAAAAACCCTGTTTTTCTTCACATCTCTATGACTTGCTTGCTCCATTTGGTTCTTTTTTATATCTGTCCCACTCCCAACTTCACATTACCTTTCATAACAACTATTATACTTTCAAGTACTTTCCACTTCCCTGTAAAGCGATTTTCTTTCCCTCTTTCAACTGCAAAGCCCTCACTAGCATCCTCCATCTGTATTTTTTCATGGGACACGTGTGTCTGTGTGAAGTATCTAATCACCTCAAGGCCATACTCAAAGGCCTGATTCTCTTGTTCTTCCACATCTCATCTAATATCATCTCACTGAAGGCTAAAGAGAAAAGGCTTCTTAATTCAACCCCTTTCTTTTCTAAACAAAGAATAATATTAGTTTACAAGAGCCTTTGAGCTCAAAACCCACAGCAAGATAACAGTGAGGCAAGCAATCTCAACACTAATATATTCTAAAGTATAGCACTAAAGAATTAACTAAGATTTTAAAACCAATGTATATCACAAACACATACAGCTTACATCCATCAGGTATTGTTGGTGCTCAGTTACAAAATCAACATGAAGATTCTCAGAAGCAGCTATTCTGCTTACTCAAACTATTTGGAAAGTGCTGCTACTCCTATTGCATTCTGCTGTCACAACACTGAAACAGCAAAGCCCATGGATGTTGGGAGGAAGACAGCTTGCTTGGAGATGGGTTAGAATATAACCTCTGAAATACATCTCGATATGTTTTCCTTTTATAAATACTTACAATAAAATATTGGCTAAGTTTAGCCAAAACAGTCATCTGCTGTTAGCGTACAGCCCCCCTCGTGCATAGTCATAGTTTTCTCACCTGAAGAGCTCAGAGGATATGGCATCACCCTACAACACACAGCCACACAGGCAGCTCCTTGTGCCCTGAAAAACTGCCCCCACAACCTCAGGGTCCACACATCCCAGTTTTCTGCCACCCCATGCCTTTCTTGCACCACACTGCAAGGAGTCAAGTAAAATTTATCATCTCCATTTCTTCCAAGAGAAGAGGCTGCTATGTTTGATGCAGCGACTGTCATGAAACAATTTAATATGAACCTGACTCCAGGCATTCAAAGAGCAGTAGCAAGCGATACCACTACTAAATCTGGAGAAGTAAGAGATCCACCAATCGGTCTTAAGGGAAACTGGAGGATAAGAACGCTCATAGTTTCGCTGCTAGAAAGCAGTAAGTAGAACCAGCATATGGCGTTTCTCAACTCAACATTTACAGCGAAGAACTCTTTGCAGTATCCAGGACACCAGATTTATTTCCCCTCAAGTAACAGTAACCACCAGCTTGTTAAATAATCCCAAACACTGTAGCAGGCCGATCTCCAGACACCTCAGAGGACACCGGCAGCTCCTTACCTATTTCTGCCGGTTTTTATGACCTGTCACCGCAACCCAGATGGAAAAACAACAGCACGAAAACCCAGTCCCCGCAGACCAGCTGCACCACGGGGGATGCTGCGGGAGGTGAAGTTTCCTCCCTCCCTCCCTCCTCCTCCTCATCATCTCCCCGCGCAGCGCTCCGGAACCGGGTAGCCCCGGGTGCCCCGGCAGCCCCAGAAAGGCCCGCTCTGGCCGCTCCCTTCCCCGCGTCGGCCTCCGCCCCCGCCCCGCCGGGACCCTCCGCCGCTGACCGGGCACGGGCCCCGCCCTCACCGTTGCAGAACTGGAGCAGCGAGGAGGTGTCGTAGAGACTGCTGTAGCTGGAGAACCCGTCCTCCATCCTGCCGCCGTACCGCTGGCCTCCCCTCCGCTGTCCCGGCGCCCGCCCAGCCGCTGCTCCTCGCCCACACGCCGCGGAGCGGAGGCGGCTGGGGCCGCGACGGCCTGCTGGCTGCCTCACTCAGTTGCCGTGGCAACACATTCGCTCCGCCACGACTGGGGCGTCGGCCGCTTCGTTCGCTCCGCCGACGAGGCGGGGACAGAGGAGGAGGCCCCGGTGGCGGGGCGGGGCGGGGGAGGGTTGCAGCTGCGGTGATACTGTTGTCGAGCGCAACGCTACTCCACCGCCTGGCTGCAGCCAGGTCCTACCGGGGGGATGGGACAGCGGGGACAGGCGGGGTTAACCCCGCTGGGAGCTGCTGGCATGGCCTAGCCGCGGCACCGCCGTCCCACCATGCTGCGGGAGCGCTGCGAAGCTGCCTGGCGCAACTTCGCTCCTGCCACCCGAGCCACAGACTGCGGAGAAATGCTCCGTGTCTTGTGAGTCCTGCAACGGCGATTCCACCAGCGGGTAGAGCTACCAGGGTATCAGGACTGTGTTGGGTATCTTCTTACTGTATGAGAAAATAGACACACACGGAATTTGATGTGGCGTTCTGTACACTTCTGCTTATTTCACAGAATCGCGGAATGGTAGAGGTTGCAAGGGACCTCTGCAGATCAGCTAGTCCAATCCCAATTCCGGAGCAGATTCTCCGAGAATAGATCACACAGGGAACACATCTAGGTGGGTTTTGACTGTCCCCAGAGACTGAGTCCACAACCTTTCTGGGCAGCCTGTTGCAGTGCTCTGCTACCTTCACTGTAGAAAAGTTGTTCGTATCTTCCAGTTGGTGTCCAATGCTCCTTGTTCTGTCACTAGGGATCACCAAAGAGCCTGGTCCCATCTTCCTGACAGTCGCCTTTAAAATATTCATAAGCACTGATCAGGTTTCCCCACAGTCTCCTCTCCAGGCTAAACAGCCCCAGCTCTCTCAGCCTCTCCCCACAAGGCAGGTGCTTTAGACCCCTGATTATCTTGGTGGCTGTGCACCAGACTCTTCCCAGTAGCAGCTGGTCATTTAACTATTACCTGCTTTTCCAACATAGGATAATAAAAGAATTTCAGCTAGGGGTCTTTTTCATATTGTAATATAGATATGGTTATAATGCCCATGGTGACATGAGGGTAGTGGTACAAAACTGGTGGCTACTAATACTGTAAAACTATTGTACACCTTATTGGCTTCAATTTCTGTACTAGGGATGTAGAAGTATGCGGTGGCTGAGAAGCATTTTTTATTTCAAGCTCTTCAAGGGACACCAGAGAAATGATGCATTGTATATCTATAGCACCTTCAATTTTGAAAAATGCCAAAGCACTTAACAAAGTGAGTCTCAGGTCTCAGTTATTTCAGGAGCTTTTGAAGGCCTGTTCTATCATGCCAATCCATTTACAGGCATGGGTTCAGTATGTAAGTCTTTTCACCAACCACTAAAACATGGCAGGACTAGCGCAAAAATATGCTTTAAAGGTAGGCAAAGCTATTGGTTCCCTGTTAAAGCAGAGAAGTGTTCCCTCCTGAGCTGCCTGTGTTAATATTGGCAGAATTGAAGTCATCTGCAACAGAAGTTCTTGCTCGGCCTGATGGTGCTTCTCTTGTACATGACAAAACCAACTGTGTTTTATAGAAGCAATTTGTAGTAGTTTAGTTATATAAAAAAAACCCAAAAAGATACAGAAGATAAAATTGCTTCAAAACTACTAAAGTTAATAGATTTTCTTAATGTTTGAAATGAGCTGTGGTTCTTTCTCATCTTTAACATTAACAGAGTCATTGGGGTTTTTCATGACCTTTTAATTCATAAATGATCAATCTTTTTAGCATGCCACATTCTGCTAAAATTGTACACACAGAATCATGTACATGCATGGTATATTTGGGAGACACATTACCAAACAAATAAAGCTCATTGCTCATGCAAATTTTAATTCATCATTTCCTTCATTTTAAAACACTTTGCTATGATTAGTTTGTTCTTTTTGAGGTTGAGAGGTGTTTAAATATGCTAATTTTCCACCAGCTAAAAACATTTTTGGCACAAGTAGTGTGCTTACCCTAAGATATCTGGACAAGCTCAACCTGTGGCACCTTCAGATGTGCAGGTTTTGACAAATCTATGAAGTCTGTACTACCTAGGATGCTGACATCTGCAGTATAAAACTTGTTGTCAGTGAGTGCTACAAACAATAAATGACAAATAATTTTGAACACATTTGCCAAAGCAGTAGAAAGGATAAACAGAGGCAATGCAGCCCTGTTGCAAAGAGCAGAAATTAAAAGTCACTTAGAAACTCAAATCTAACCCTGGTCTGAATGTGGCATTATTAAAGAAAAACCTTACAACAGATTACCCACCAAAATTAGCTGTGAAGATGTCAAGCGCACAGCACTGCAAATCAGCTCAGTGATGGGACAGAAAATTATGTTGGCTTCAGTCTCCAGGAGTGTTATGATGCCATTGTATTCTGAGGGCAAGGGTTAGAAAAGAGAAACAGTTTCATAATTTAACTGGAATGATTTCAAGACCTGTTACAATCTTATTACCCTAAACTGCACCACAAGGCACAGAATGAGAAAAGTTCTGCCTGGCTGTGGGAACAATGGAGCAATGGATCAGAAGGGTGAACTATTGCACTCTGGGAATTCTGCTGGGATGGTAAAACAAAGCACTTCTTTTTATTGTCTTTTCTCTATACCTTTAATCATTTGTACAGATTAAAAGTAGGGTGTCAGAAAATGAGACATCATATAGGTGAGAATCATGGAATTGTTTAGGCTGGAAAAGACCTTTAAGATCGCCAGGTCAGCCTTGTGCAATACAGTGGGACTGGTGTAACTGGAGATGTTGCCCTATTCATTCTTCCTGCTGACAGTGTCAGAAACTGCATGATGTTACTTTTTTTGAAGTCTCTGTTTTGTGACTAATGTTTTGAGTTTTGAGTATTCAGTAATGTAATACAAATTACTATTTGCTAAGTAAGAATAGAAGACCTTTCATGCATCCCTAGCTGAATTTTCAGGAGCTAATACTCAAATTTTAAGACAAAGAAGCCTTACTGTCATTCTCTGTTAACAGACTACAGTTAGATGTTTTATGTATTCCTTTTACTTTTTTGTTTCTATTTCTTTTGCATGACTAATAAATATCTACACACACACACACACACACACACACATCAGGTTCAGAAGCAGTATTGTTCATCACTTTCAACAGTATAGAATTGTATAGTATATGTTATAGCTAGCAATACTCTCAAAACAATAGTGAGCTTCTTTGAAACAAAGAAGTCTCAGTTAGAGTGTCCTTTTAAAATACACTAAAATAGCAGGTACTGATTTATCCCTGTACTGCTTACATTTAGTGATAACGTTGAGAGAAAAAGCCCAATGCAAGCTGTAGAAGGTTGTAGGAAGAGTGGCTGGAATGACACTGAGTTGAGGGAGAGTGTTGATCTGCTGGAGGGGAGGAAGATGCTGCAGAGAGATCTGGACAGGCTGGGTCAGCAGGCAGAGGCCAGTGGGATGAGGTTTAAGGCCAAGTGCAGAGTCCAACATTTTGGCCACAATAACCCCCAGCAGAGCTACAGACTGGGGGATTAGTGGCTGGAGAGCAGCCTGGCAGAGAGAGACCTGGGAGTACTGGTTAAGAACCAGTTGAACATGAACCAGCAGTGTGCCCAGGTGGCACAAAAGGCCAACGACATCCTGGCTTGTAGCAGGAATTTTCTAGCCAGTAGGACTAGAGATGTAATTCTCCCCCTGTACTCATCACTGGTGAGGCCTCACCTCAAGCACTGTGTGTAGTTCTGGGTCCCACACTTCAAGAGGATGAGGTGCTGGAGTGGGCCCAGAGGAGAGCAACGAGGCTGATGAAGGGACTGGAGGGAAAGTCTNCAGGGTGGACCCTATCACTCTCTACAACTACCTGAAGGGAAGTTATATACAGGTGGTGGTTCGGAGTACCTGAAGGGAAGTTATAGAGAGGTGGGGGTTGGGCTTTTATCCCAGGCAACTAGTGATAGGATGAGAGGGCAGGGCCTGAAGCTGCGCCAGGGAAGACTTAGGTTGGATGTCAGGAAGTGCTTCCTCATGGAAAGGGTGATCAGATACTGGAATGGACTGCAAGGGAGGTGGTGGAGTCGCCATCCCTGGAGAAATTTAAGAAAAGACTGGACAGGGTACTTAGTGCCCTGGTCTAGCTGATGTGGTGATGTCAGGTCATAGGCTGGATTTCATGATCTTAGAGGTCTTTTCCTGCCTTAATAATTCTGTGATTCTGTGAAAGATGCCTGGCAGAAAGAGATCTTGTGTATTGAGCCAGCAGTGTGCTCAGGGGGCCAAGAAGGCCAACAGCATCCTGGTTTGTATCAAAAATAGCTTGGCCAGCATGAGTAGAAAAATTATTGTGCCCCTATACTTGGCACTGGTGAGTCCTTGAGTACTGGGTTCAGTTTCGAGCATCTCAATACAAGAAAGACATTGAGATGCTGGAGTATGTCCAAAGAAGAGTAACAAGGCTGGTGAGGGGTTCTGGAGAACAAACCTTGTGAGGAGCATCTGAAGGAACTGAGATTTTAGTCCGCAGAAAAGGAGGCTGCAGGGAGATGTTATTGTTCTCTATAACTTTGTGAAAGGAGGTCATAGACAGACTGGTGTTGGTCTCTTCTCACATGTAACAAGTGATATAAGAAGCAGAAACAGCTTTACATTATACCAAGGGAGACTTAGATTAGATATTAGGATAACTTTCTTCAGCAAAAGGACTTCAAGCACTGCAGCAGGCTACTAAGGGAGGTGATTGGATCATCATCCCTGGATGTGTTTAAAAATTGTGTGGATATGGTGCTCGAGGACATGGTTTAGCAGTGGGTTTAGTAGAGTTAGGTTAATGGTTGACTTTAACGATCTTAAAGGTGTTTTCCAACCTAAAAATGTCAGTGATTCTCTTTCACCTGGCTGGTGGAGGATTTTCCAAGAATTTTGACTTCTGGGTCATTTCTGTAGCTCTGTCATTTGGAAGCATGAGTTTGTTCTCACTATTTGTAATAGCTGGGATGGTCTGCCCTTCATATCTGACAGCTGGATCTGTGCTGAATGCCATTGCCTTCAGCAGGCTTGCTGAAGAGGGAGGCAGTGACACTTGGTAAGGGAAGGACATTGGGGTTTGGGTGTCAGTGGAAAAGCCTGCTGTACAGAGTTACTAATGGCAGCAGGCCTAGTGAGCCCTTCTTTACAGATTTCCCAGAAGCTCAGGTCTCATTTCACCACAGAAGCTGGAAGGTTCTTTCAGGTCAGAGGAATGTATCTGTGCTGAACAGATCAGGAAAGCTTGAACTGCCACTGTGCACACTGAATGTGTTTTGTAACTAGAGAAATCTTCATCATGCAAAGCATCTATCACCATCAGCAAATGTGCTGGATCTGCTATAATTTATCAGTGACTATAATTATAGCATCTATTTTACCATGACTAACTTTTGAAGAGCCCCTCAAGCTCTTAAGCAATCATTTGATAGGTCACATTTACTGTAGCGTGATCAAAGGGAGCTGAGCTCAGTTCTGTATCTCATTGTGTTTCCATTTAGGAAGTAAAAGGCCGTTTCACTATTCACCATATTGCATAATGCAGCAGTCAGTCTCTAATCAGGCCTGGAAGATTTTTAATGGTGTGTTTGTTCAAGTTTTGATTTTCCTCTGTGAGTCAGAGGTTTTATCCATTAAAAAACTGAAGCACTGCAACACTTGGAGCCTGGGCCCAGACTATAATCGAAAATGCAAGGTACCACACATGCTTTGCCCTGAATCGTCAGTTACTTGTTCAGAAAAGAACAAATGGGCACCCCTTCCAGCCATTCATCACCAGCACAGAGAGTCAGGAGGTCTGAAGGCCGGCATCAAAACACACACCTCACTTTGTGGGTGCAATGCTCTGTCTCAGCAGGAAACATGGTGTTTTGTCACTGGGTAGTGACAATACCCAGTAGCAGCAGCAGCAGGCTGTTGATGGCAGAAGCCCTGTGAGAGGAAGAGCTGGCACCTAGGGTTTAGACACTGCAGAGAGTGGGGCTCTTGGGTCTAGGTTTGGATTTGCCCACTGAGGTCCTGAATTAGGCAGATTGTTTTGTTTGCCCTTTCTCTTCAGTGAGTGGCAGAGATTGTTTGGTTTTCTTGAGAGAATTTCTTGTAGTAAATAAATTGTTTTCATTCTTCAGAAGTGGCTTTTCCTCACAATGAGACTACCTCCAGGTATTAGAGTGGGGTTCTCTGTCAGGGTTCTCTCATAGGCTCAAATAAGGATTTCATCTCCTACTGTGGGGTAGGAAAGGAAGAAGTGCCTTCCCTCCCACTCTCCTTTATAAAAACACTTCATACGCTGGAATAATCATTTATTCTAAATAGCAGGACTCCAGCGTTTCAGCCACAGCAGGGGGCTGCATGAATGTCACTACAAAGCACACTTCACGCATGTGGGAAAGATGGGGTATAAGGGGAAGATCACCATTATGCCAGCACAGTCTGTGAACATTAAAAATAGAGTATTACAAATGTGGGATAAAACCATCAAAGGTGCATGGGTTCTACAATCCAAATGAAAATATGTTGCAATGTATCTGTACACATCATGGTGTGATGACATATACTGGAGTTAGGGGATCTCCCCTATAATTAATAAGAATATTCTTAATCATACTGTCCAGGAAAAAGAAAATACTGCTTTGCAGTTTGAGTAATTTGTAAATACAAAGAGAAGGCTTTGAAGATTAAAAGAATAATGCTTTGCACATCTATGACTCTTGTCATTCAAAGATGGAAGGGAGCTTAGCAAACAGTGGTGCTTTCAGACTTGCACCACCTTTTTGAACTAAATGGTGGCTTTATTTACTCATTTGGAAAATGAGAGGGAAAACCTAACACACCAGGAAGGCAGTGAGAGAATCAAATCAGAATAACTACCAGTTGAGTGCACTAACCATTAGACTACCCTGCCTGCAAATGCTGAGGGTATTACTTGTACAGTTAATTATGAAATGCTTTCAAGGACAGTGCCTGCAGTAGAAACACCCTTATTTGTGTAAGGTCCCCTGACAAGCTTCAGTGTGTGTAATGACCAACTGCAAAGTTGTTATACCCACAAATAAAGCATGAAGATATTAAGCTGATGAGAAGCTGCATGTACACAGAAATGCAACTCCTTTTCTACTTCTGCACAATCTGTGCTGAGGGAACAGCATTTCAGAGAAATTAATACTCTGAGAGATTAATTGAAGAGACACAGTGATGGATAGCATCACATGAGGAAATGATACATCTGCTCTTCCAAAGTGATGATCTGTCCACTCCTTTAAAGTTTTCAATTCTAATACAGCTCTGCCACTGTATTTTTGGTTGCTTTAGCCCTGAATAGAGGCTGAAAGCTTTCAGTAGCAGAGCTCTTTAAGCTGTGTCTTCAGGAGAGAGAATCCTGGTAATGTATTGGTTTCATAGCTTTGCCATGGATTCACCAGTTCACCAGCCTAGGGACAGGAAGGTTGTCCCTACAGAGCACTTCCTACAGGGAATTCCCTCACAATAGAAACCTCTGAAACCTTTGGGAGCTCCAGGCATGCAGGTACTTAGAAACGCTTTCAGTGATCTGAAAAGGGATGCTTTTGTGGGACCAGCACTACATAGTCAGGCACTCCTTCTGCACAGGGATAAGAACACAGTTTTATTTATTTGTTTGTTTGTTTATTTATAGGGTTTGTGTTATGATTATAATGAGATTATGATGACAATAAATATTCCAGAGATTCATGTCATATTCTGTTAGTAATTACTCTCTGGTTTATACAAAACCATAGCAATATAAATCTTCTAAATTATATTACAGAAGAAAAAGTCTAGGGCAAACTATAATGTAGGGGCTTTTTTAAATGGTACTTAAATGGAATAGCAAATTGAACATTTAAGATACACACTAAAATTGCCACTCTTCTAATGAATGGCTAAAACAGTCTTTCTACTCAAATTTTAGCCAAGAATTTTAATTTGGCTGTAGCAATTTACAAGTATGTGTTAAACACAGAAGTTGAAAACGGGATGTTTTCAAAGGATATATGTTGGCCACACAATGAGGGAGAAAAGGCTCTCTACTATGCAGATACCTGCAGAGCTTGAGATCTGAGGGAGATGTCTCAGCTCTGTTTCTTACCTTCCTGGTCAGTAGGATGGTGGTTTAAACTTGTGCCTTTTCAGACGTGGTGCTCAAAATTCCCCAACTTCCTGGTTTCAGGAGCCAGCACAATTAAAAGTCTATCATGGGAATAATACATACTAGAAAAATTTACTGTAGACCATGTAAATAATAAAGCACACATAAAAATGTGTGTGCAAGATGAAGCAACATATGGTTTAATACATGCCTGTTAGAAGGGGCTAGCCAATCTCATTTATGTCACTTTCTGTGTTTGCAAAAAACGCTAATATTGGTGATTTATGTTACTGAAAATTGAACTGTGCCTTGAGAGGTAATTGGAAAAAATACTGCATTTCTCTCAGTGATTTTATGTTATGCTTGCTTTTAGTTAAGGGTTTATTGGAAAAGGTAATTTGCACAACCAAGCAAGTTACAGAATGTCGTTGCAGCCTTTACCGGTGATCTTAATTCCTTCCATCACGTATGCCAATTTACCATTTCAAGTAACCTATCTTTATGGTTTGCCTATCCATTCTCCTGTTAAAAGAGGTAGGAAGAGAAAGAAACAGCATTCTGTTTGTACAGTGTGGATTATTTCTGCAAGGGACAGCAGAAAGTCAAGTAGTCCAAACTCACTGAATTTCCATAAGCTTTTCCATAGCAGGTGGATGAGCAAGAGAATGGAAGGCAGGATGAGCTACAAGGCATATGCAGGAAATTCAGCCTACTACACTCAAAGATTCCTGTGATCTCTGCCAGAGCATAAGACCACGTACACCGAGACCTTCATCCTTCCACTGCTTTTTCTGCCTCAGCCCATTTCTACTTTTCCAGTATAAGACACAACCCGGGGATGGAAGAAAACAGTTAAATCATCAGCTAATCTAAATGTGTCTGACTCAAGAAAAAAGCAAAAGGGAACATATATTTCCTAGTTGAAATATTTCTTAATGTTAGTTTGTACTAATTTCTGGGAAGTGCTGTAGTTTTTATTTTTGTGAGTAACTGTAGGTTTGTTTTGAATTTAACATTTTATTTACTTTGGAACAGAATTTGGCTTGGAAGATACTTTTTTGCTCTGTTCTGTACAGTCACCTAAGGCCCACAATGTAATCAAAGTGATTTTGTGTTGCATGTGCTTTTTTAGAAGCTATTTCTTTCTAAATATTCATGGAAACTGTATCCAGAAATTTAGATAAATTCTACTTTTTATCTCCACTTGACATATAAAATTTGAGAAATACAATGCAACAAAGTTGAACCAAAGAAGCTTTAACTGAATTGTCCAGGAACACAAATAGACACTAAGGTTTAAATTGCAGGATCAGATCCCTACAGTAATAAAATGTTTGGCTTTTGTGGGAAGAATGCTGGTTGTTCTTAAAACACCTCTGCCAGCCAGTGCAAGGTGTAGGATTACTAATCCTCCTCAAGGGAAGCCATGCGTGGCATTCTTTGCTTTCGTGGAGGCATTCAAGGGAGTCCTGGACAGAGGAAAAAGTAATGGGGGCAATAATGACAGTCTCTGAATGAAGCCCTGAGAAATAGTCCAGGCACTGCCGCCTGGCTGACAGCCATCCAAGCATGAAGAACAATCATTCATTTGTTTCGGATACCAAGTCACCTAATTTTAAAAATGCTTCTTGATGCAGACCTTTAATTTTTAAGTATTTCACCACCTGATGTTTCTCGCTCAACCTTTCAAAAAAGCAAGAGAAAACCAAAGTTACATATACAGGAAAGGAGGGAAACTAAAAGGGTTTTGTATTCAGTGCAGTCATAATTCAAGGGGAAAAAAAGAGTAAGAAGACAAGTCCTTTTTAACTATTTGATGCCAAATAACCCCTCCTTGTCCCACCATTTCCAACAGAATAAATGCTGGTATAAAGAATAAAATGAATCTCTAAAGGAAAACACGTATTGTGTGCCATAAATTATACAAGCAGATGCAGCCATGAACCAAAGAATTAAGAACATAAAACCCCTGCAGTGTGCACTGACTGATGAGGGGCTGGAGGTTGCCAAGGGACACTGCGTGACCACCATGCAGTCCAAGCTAGGATCTTGCTCTAAACATCATCCCACAGCCCTGTCATGTGGGCTCTTGTTGCCTTTTCCTTTGCATTCTCCCTCTTAAACAGTTCTTTTACTTTGCAGTAGCTGTTTAATGGATGTTTTGGACATAATCTTCTAGTGGTGTATTTTACAGATATCTGAGGAATCTGGAAATGAAAAATTGTGTATCTTTTCCCTAAACTACCTCTACAGACAAATATTCTCACGTGAAGGTAAGTGTATCCCACTAGATTAAGGGGTGGGTAGAATAGTCTTCACTTGTTGTAACCTTGCAAAGCACTGCCAGCTTCAGCTTAAAACTTGATTTAATTATTTTTTTGTTAGAAAAAGTGTACATAGCTTTATGGTGCTATATAGAGAAATAACTACAAAACACCTAAGTAGCTTAGTAATGTTCATCAGAGACTTCATTCAACTAAACAGATTTTTGGCAAACTCAAAACTTTGGATCCAGATTTTTTAGATTTACTCATCTTTAGTGTCTCCTCATTCTCTCACGAGGTCTCTGATTTCAAGTAGGCATCAGCTTTTTTCTTATTCAGCAGTCATTTCAGGAGGGGGAAAAAAACTTAGCAATATTGATGCAATTTAGTGTCATATGACCAATTATGACAAAAATACATTTAAAAGAAGTTGATGGCATTCATTTCGTATCAGAAAGACATTTTAAAGAAAACCTGTATAAGATCATTTAAAAGAACATTCAGCTAACTGCACTCTTTTAAATGTCATACCATCCAAGAATCAGGAGTAAATAATACTTTGTGCTGGAAAAGAGTACATGTGACTCATGATTTTCAGCTGTTATACATGTGAACTTGTGGAAAATTATGCAATTAGAGACCAGAAGCAGAGCAAAATATTTGTTTAAATTCAGCTCTGCCAAGCAGATCAGAACTGCTAAAGGGCTGCAAAAAAATGTCTGTTTTCTCTCTTGCTTGTGTCCTCCACAAGCCAGTCCTGCCTGGAGTTACATCATATTCAAGCAATACAGTTAGGGGACAGGCTCAGTATGATTTAGCATTCTGTACTTTTTCCATTCGTCTGATGAAGAGTGTTTGCTCTGTTTGTTCACTCATTCCTTCCATGTCAAATTAGGAAATATGGCACATGAAAACTGAAACACAGTTTTTTTCCATTCGTTCATGTTTTGCCTCAGAGCTCAAACCCTCCAGTTATCCCAGTGCAGCAGAAGGAGAGGAAGTGTAGTAATAAAATCCCTGGCTGGATCACAAGCCCATTTTTGACTTGACCAAAAGAAAACATATGGATAGAGGTTGAACTATTCAGGATAAAAATAGATGAATGGCAAAAGTGTATTGATTTAAAATCAGAGACAAAAGCACAAAATAAGATAAAGCAGGGGCCATAAGGTAAGAAGATGTCATTCTACAAATGCATGAGAAGAAAGCCTGGAGAGTGCTGGTCCACTACTCAGAGGTCTAGCACACAAAAATCAACAGGTGACTCAGGGAAGATACAAGTAACTAAGGACTTTTTTGCATTCATCTCAATTAAAGCTGGGTTTCAACAAATGTGCTAAACCCATACTGTTGCTGAAAAATGGCATTACAGTCTCTGTGCTCATCCTTCATTCCTACCTCCTCATAGAATTATAGAATCATTAGGCATCAGAAGGGACCTTGAAAGATCATCTACTCAAATCCCCCTGCCACAGAAGGATCACCTAGACCAAGGAACACATCCAGGCAGGTCTTGAACGTATCCAGAGAAGGAGACTCCACAACCCCCCTGGGCATCCTGTTCCAATGCTCCTTTACCCTCACTATGAAGAAGTTCCTTCTGAGATTTATACGGAACCTCCTTTGTTTCAGCTTGCACCCACTGCCCCTTGTCCTACCACCAGATGACCTTGAGAAGAGCCTGGCTCCATCCTCCTGACTCCCACCCCTCACATATTTATAGACATTAATGAGGTCTCCCCCCAGCCTCCTCTTCTCCAAGTAAAAGAGACCCACCTACCTCAGCCTTTCCTCCTAAGGAAGGTGTTCTACTTCCTTCATCATCTTCGTTGCTCTATGCTGGACACACTCCAGCAGCTCCGTGTCCTTCTTGGACCCAGAACTGGACACAGTACTCCAGATGCAGCCTCACCAGTGCACAGTAGAGCAGGAGAAGAACCTCCCTTGATCTGCTAACCACCCCCACTTCTGACACACCCCAGGATGCTGTTGGCCTTCTTGGTCACAAGAGCACATGGCCACCTCACAGTCCACTGGGATCCTTAGCTCCCTTTCTCCTACACAGCTCTC
>VZRI01007576.1:0-55069 GCA_013397515.1 Upupa epops
TTTGGTGGGCACCTGGCATCCAAACATGGTGAAGGTGCTGAAACCTGTTCCAAGCAGGGTAAAATTTTTTTGAATGTTTTTGTTTGGAATAAAATTAAAAAATTGTTGGTAAATAGCAATGCCATGCTTTTAATGGATAGCACAGTAAATTAATGTTTTTTTAAAACTTTTTTGCATTCTTTTTTAATAAGTGAGTGATGTTACCATCATGAGTAAATTAGACTTTCACTGTAAGGGTTTATGGGCAAGTTGGCACCACGAATATGGAGTTTAGGAGCTGTTTGAATTATATTGAAGGAAGTAGCTAAATGCAAAGTTTTTTGTAGTAAATTACATGATAGCTGGAATCCATGAAGATGGTCTTTAATGAATGGGAAAGGAAGTGAAGGCACAAAGGGTAATATATACAGTGAGTGAACACAGGAAGAAAGAATTGTCTAAAGTAAGCACATAGTTGACAGGCAAAAAATATATTAAGTTGTGAAACAGACAGATCTAGGAATAAAGAAAAATAGAAAGAGGAGTTCTGGGGCATGAAATGTCAGAAAATAGAATCAGACATTGAGTATAAGATGCCTGTCTTTCAAAAGAAAAATATCAGAATTGAATTTGAATGTGAAGTAATTCAGCTATCTATTTAAATGCAGCATAAATAGAGCAATGATAGAGGTTTTTAAAAAATAAAACAGTCAAAGGACTTTGCAAAGAAACCCCGGAGGTTTAAACCATTATTACTCTAGCTTATTATTAGAAAATTAGAGAAATTATCATGTTTTACAGCATTGTAAACTAGAAAACTATATTCAGCAGATAAATTTAAAAGATATAAACATGAGAAACTATCAGTGATATCTGAACAATGCTAAATAAGTCTGAAATATATTACAGAGGGGACTACATTCCAAAACTATCTGATTTGGTCTCACGGGTATGTTAAGATGCAGGTGCTCAAACACTGTCCGTTTAAAGCATTTATTAAATATTTGATCAAGCATTTTAGTGGGACCTTACCTTAGTATTTAAGAAGATGGTAACAACAAAGTTACACACCCATGGTCCATGTAACCATTTAAAAATCCATTTATAAAAGCAGTAAGTGCACTGTGAACATGTATACTGCTCTTGCAGTGGCTTTGCATTATTTTCACAGGAGCATGTTTCAAAATTGCACAGCAAGAAAAGTGCAGTAAACAAACTGAAACATTCCCACGTGGTAACAGACGGAACTGTATATAAGCCTGAATAACTCAAAATACAGTAATATTTCTTTAATGCAAAATATACTAAAAAGTCAAATGGGAAATATGAAAAGAATTAAGGTTTTTGTTTCATTAGCTTTAGTGAGTTCTAGATAAGTCAAGAAAAAGACCTCATTATGAAAGAGACTACAGGCTAATGGAAAAAAATAGCAGATGTAGTTAGTAGAAATACAAAAGCATTAGAACGACAGCCATTTTGTCTCAGAGATTAGGTCCTTTAAAGACTGTTGGTAATTGTCTCCTTCTGTCTGGGAGGGAGTTTGGTCAGATTTCATCTTCACAAATATTCTTCTCATTGTGAAGTCCATATTTAGGCACAGATTCCCAAGCTGATGATTTTCTTGAGAGAAAAATTTATCTCAGCTAAAGTGCTTTGAAAGGCTCCTGCTGGCTCAAATTGTGATTTGGATCAGGCTATGGTTAAGAAGGTAGCCTCTAACCTCACTCACAACCTAACTAATCTCTGCTGCTTTTAAATTGTTTTTCTAGCAGTGTCAGATTTAACAGTTTAGCTGTTAAACTAGCTATCAGTCCAAGAGATTTCTCAGTTAGATGTGCTAGAAAAAGGCAACTTCATTTAAATAGCTAATACTGAGCCAAACATTGTAAAATGGACAAAACTATAGCAACAAATTAGCTTCTATTCCTATCTTGCTGTTGCTTGAAGAGGCACTTTAGCAGCTGTTAAGGAAAGTTGATTTCTATAGGCATAGGTTGAGAATTTTAATATGTTCAGATGTGGATGACCATTGTCACTACTGTGGTGTGACCTATTTCCTATTTGTGTCTCTCCCCTTTTTTATTATCTATAGTTATATCCTTTCCCCCTTACATTGTTAATGCTATTTTCTGATACACTATCTGGATTTCAAAATAACTCAGCAAGTGAAACAGCCTCAGCACATTTATTTGTTGTGGAAAAATCCCATTACAATTTTGATTCAGCTAGCAACACAGAGATATGGGGAAGCAAACCAAATGATTTTAGACCCTTAGCTGGTCTATGTGCAAGATCCAACCTCTGCAATGGCTACAAAGCTAAGATTTTAGATTTGGATGTTTTCCCACTTCACCATATTATTAATGCTTCCCAAGCTTCTGTTTCATACAGCAGTGTTCCTGGGAGTGTTTGAGGTCGAGGAAAAAGATAACAATGCCCAGAATTACTATGCTTTTTCAGAATAAATTATCAGATAACTTTTTCAGTTTACTCTTGCCTTAAAGTAAGCAAAGAGATAGAAAGTTTCCTGACGGAAGGTATGTGCGTTTTATTTGTTGCAGACTTTACAAATTGGTGTATATTCGTAGTCTGAGTCAGCCAATTCTAGGGTGCTCTTATATTTAAGTTAGCATAAAGTTTAGCAATCTTTTTTTCTACCTCTGAAAGAAATAATTCCTTAATCACAGATGTGTAATAAGATACTGTGCAGCAGCAACATTATGTATAATTAATTCTGTTTTAATAATGCTTTGGACTGTAAATACAATACTGTGAGATACAGGGGGGATAAGGGAAGGAGGGAGAGAATATAAGTGAAACCCATTTTGAATCAATTTCAAAGCAAATAAAAAGATGTAGTTGTTCATGCAATAGGTAGGTGATTAGTGCAACTCATTGTCAGAAGATGCTGTGGATAGTAGAAGTCTAGATTCAAGAGGAAAATAGAAGATTTAATGGGGTAGAAGTTCACTGAATACTGCTAAATATGCAAAAATAATTTCTAGCTGTTTAATAGCTGAAAATACTGGAATGTGGAAAGTTTTAGGGAGAGAATTAATACCTTACCCTGTTCCTTCTGGAGAACAGACTCTGTGCTTGAGGAACTTAACCTGTCATCAATGAAGTCTTTTATATATTTTAGAAATCAGAGTTTAACATTTACTGAATACAGGGAATATTTTTCATTTACCACACATTACAGATATGTAAATTATATGTATATTCCTTATCTTAAGTAGACATACACAGCTCAAACATGTGTAGCTCCTAATTTTTTCCTAATACATTATATTCCATGAAAGAATAATGATCTCATTGTATTACAGAATCACAGAATCACAGAGTTGGAAGGGACCTCAAGATATCATGAAGTCCAACCCCCCAACCAAAGCAGGACTGCCTAGAGCACATTGCACAGGGCTGCATCCAGGTACGTTTTGAGTATCTCCAGAGAAGGAGACTCCACAACCTCTCTGGGCAGCCTATTCCAGGGATCAGTGAGTGACACTAGGAAAGTTTTCCCTTGTTTCTAAATGAAACTTCTTGTGTCCCACCTTGTTCCTATTGCTCCTTGTCCTGTTACTGGCCAGAGCTGTACACAGTCTGGCACAATCCTCCCTACAGCCACCCTCAGATACTTACACGTGTGGATCAGGGCTGACTTAATTCTTCTCAAGGCTAAATTGTCCCAGCGATTTCAACCTTTTCTCCTAAAAGAAATGGTCCGGGCCCTAAATCATCTTTGCTGCCCTCTGCTGGACTTTCTCATGCAACTCCCTCTCTGTCCTGAACTGAGAAGTCCAGAACTGGACATAGTCCTCCAGATGTGGCCTCACTATGTCAGAGTAAAGGCGAGGACAACCTCTCTAAACCTACTAGCCAAACACATTTTAATGCACCCTAGAATACTATCATCTATCTTCCTATGAACAATCATTTAATTAGCAGTAAAGCTTACACCAAAGGTGCACAGAAGTAAGATTTTCTTACAGAAATTCAAATGCTTTACATTGTATTGGCTTCGTTTATGCAGAGTGGGTAAGCAGAGTTCTCCTCACACCAAGTGTCTTAATTGGGACTTTCAAAATAGAAGCAAGTAGAATTTTGGTGACCTCACATATGCTTCTCCTAAAAGGAACGCATTTCTCCAGCGTAATATTAAATGCACATGGACAAACCCCAGGTGGCTTACAGTGAAAATCAGTGCAAGCAGAAGGGTCCACTCACACAGATTAAACTGTGGGGTTGTATTCCAAATATGTAAACCCTTTAGCTCCGTGTAAAGCACATGGAAAATTTTCTAAACATGAAACATGTGGTTAGTGCCTTTCTGATAGCATCCCGTAAGTCCTTTAGCAATTTTTCTGCCTTGATTTAATAAACAGTGCCATGCGTTATGGGGTGAGAACTCTTTGATTTATGAGCATTTGAGAGGAGCAATGCGTACTAGTACAAATTTTAGAAAAACTCACGTGTCTTTTGCTTTGATTTGTTTTGCTGAAACATTACAAAATAGAGTTTTAATATATAAAATTTATGAGAAAAAGAGTGCAGAATGTGATTCTTTTCTAGA
The DNA here is from genome assembly GCA_013397515.1 of Upupa epops. Classification (NCBI taxonomy): domain Eukaryota; kingdom Metazoa; phylum Chordata; class Aves; order Bucerotiformes; family Upupidae; genus Upupa; species Upupa epops. The sequence goes on from VZRI01007576.1 coordinate 4,553, forward strand.
TGTCTGTTCCAGACTCCTTGAATTCCATGGTAATCTTGATTTCATTTTGGTTGATCTTGGATCAACCATTTAGCCATCAAAAAATAAAGACAGATTCTTCTTACAACCAGGCTGTATCTATCTCTTAAAAACTTTGTATTTAACTTTGTACTTTAGTATTATGTTTATAGCTTGTAAAATGTGTTCTATTTTAATGTTTATTCTGCATTCTACATGTTTAAATTTATTCCTTTTATTGTTTTTTTCAAGTACTCATCTCTAGTGTTTACTGGGATTTAGATGCTATGTGATCCTAATTCTTCTATTTGTGATTTATTCTCTTCTTAAAGAAGCCTATTTTTTCCTTGTAATACTCTGCTCATGTATAGAAATATTTGTGTAAGATGGGACTTAATTCACTGTATTATTTATGCATGAGGAATTGCACAGCAGTAAAGTAAATGCAGAGTAGATGGAGGTCATGTCTTTAGTCTTTCCTTCTTTAGAGTAGGATCCAGTGAGTGTGATTAGCAGCAACTTTTAGTTCAGCATCTGCATTTAATCAGAAGTTATTTCCCCATTTCCTTCACTGTGTAGTGTAACACTTCACCACTTCATCTCTCTTCCCTGCCAACCAGACGATAAAAGAAGTGTTTCTAACTTTCTCTTCCCCCAGCTCCAACCTTGATAAAACTTAAATATTTGAATTTCTGTAGGGAGGTGATAATGTAAGTGAAAAAACAATAAATTGTGTCTTCCTGAGTTTTTTTACAACATACTGCAAGAGTGACTCAGCAATTTACAATAGGATGAAAATGTTTAAATAAAATAGCAGTGTGTTCATGGTTTCTGGCACATCAATGATATTTAGCATGTATCAAGGCTGATGCATTTGCATTAAGGAATCCTTAGCCTTGCATATCCCCATCCCTGCCCCAGACAAAAGTACTTAATCAGCTTTTCGCTTAAGTACTGGAACAAAAGCAATACATTACATAATTACATTAAGATGCAATAAAGTAACTATATAATGTTGAAAGTAATTTTTGCCCTCTTTATAAGAGGAGAAGTCACAATCACATTTACTTCTTATTTTTCTTCTTTTTTTTCCAAATTAAACACGAGAATTGAGTTTGGTTATACTAAAAGCAAAGCTGGTAGCTGTCAGTAGGTCTATTTAGTATTAGGCAATACATAAATTGAAAAATTACTCCCTATTACTTCTCTTTGACCTAATTCCACATGAGGTTTGTGATTACAATGTACTTCCCTTCTGCTTCCCACCATGTCCAAATTCTATACAAAGACCTTTATGCTGTGTACAATATATATAGATTGGATGGGCCAATCTGACCGCACCAAAAAGTGGATAATAAATGATCAGTTAAAGAATCTCAGCAATTCTTACTTCCTGTGGCATAGATTTCATGTGACTCTGTGCAGACTGATACCAGCCTGAAGCTAATTGCCTGGTCATGACATATGGGAAAGATTTCAATAAATTAATAAAATATGAAAAAAAGTGTTTAAGAAGTTTACAAGTTAGAAGTCCAAAATCCTGTATCAAGTGTTATCGTTGTAATAGATCCATCGTACAACTGTCCTGTGGGAAGTATTTTAAAGTTCTATGTATGGGGACTAAAATCTGTCTCTAAGTACTTTATAGAAGGTAATTCCTGTCATCTCAGGTCTGAATTGCCTCAGAGCTTAGACTCTTGAGGAAGCCTACTCTTGAAGTGTAATAGTTACCTTTAAAGTAAAGTTCAAACTACAACAGGGAAAAAAATAAATCAACATAAATAAAAGTGTTTTTAACTCTGCTGTGTTATTACAGAATCACAGAGTAACTGAGGCTAAGAAAGACCTCTAAGATCATCAAGCCCAGCCTATGACCTGATGTCACCATGATGAACTAGACCATGGCACTAAGTGCCACGTCCAGTCTTTTCTTAAACACCTCCAGGGACGGGGGCTTCACCACCTCTCCGGGCAGTCCATTCCAATGTCTAACCACTCTTTCTATGAGGAAGTGCTTCCCAACACACTTCCTAACATGCACAAGCACACACAGTAAGGCAGGTAAAACCACTTAGAAGTCTAGAACAGAATTGATTAATAATGATATTCAGAGAGCTATGAGTGGTGGTGGGATTTTTTTTTTTTTGTAAATGTAAGTTTTTCTTACCCATTAACACACCCATGACATGACATAAGTGTCTCAAATTAAAGTTATTCTGCTACCTTGTGGCTGCAACTTGAAATACCACTTCGTTAGTGATTTAATTTGTAAAATTATTCATTGTATTGATACTCATTCCACTTGGCATTTACTAAACTGCAGCAAGAATTTTGTATTCAGTTTTAGACCCTTCCCCTGTAGAAAAGATAACTCTTGGACCAGAGACTGAGAGTTTTAAAATTTTTATCTTCTCATACTTCTGGCTCACCTTTGGAGTATAAAAAAAGAACATGGAGGGGAATTTTGCACTTCTGCTGTTCTTGTGCCTGAGCTTCAAAGTTTGAAGAAGGCAGTGGCATACATACCTCTAAAAGTTTAATAAATGTAATGACTTTCCTGTTGAAATTACACATAAGCTTGTGTAAGTCTTTGGGATCAAAATTTTATATGGCCCAGTGTTGCGTAGATTGCACCTTAAATAATCTTTTTTATTTTAGTTCTTACATACTGTCCCTGTGAATATTTTGAATATGCTTTTTGCACTTCTTGAAATAAAAAACTCTTGTCAAAAGGCAATATTCTCTAGTAGTCACCTGTCCTGACCACATGTTTCATGTTTACTGCAGTAACGGCAATGGGCAGTGTTTGTCTGGGCTATAGAATAATTGATCCATAGCTTTCTTTAAGACATTTACAGAAACGGTCTTTCTGTGGATGTTTAGATTTTGAAATGCTGAACTCTTCCATTAGCAATTTTCTTCCTGAGTGGTTTGTAGTGCAATGTCCATCATGTGCCCAGATATACAGTTATGTAGTACTAAAAAGAGACTGTGTGACCTATTTTAACTGAAACCTTTCATATTCTGACAATTAAAATATGTATAAATGGCTTACTATAAGAATTACTGTTCTGAGACTGTTAAAGTATGGGTTTTTCTAATTACCTAGTTTTGAACATATTATGCAAACTTTATTTAATTTCCAAGTGTTCAAAATTCCTGATATGTCATGTTTAATTGTACGTATGCTGACATTAGAACATTGCTGTCTTAGAACTTAAACAGCATAGGAATAGTGAGATAGCTTCTAGCCTCCATCTAAGCATAATAACAGTAAAGTAATTAAAATATCCAGGATCTCATTCTGTTGAAGCTATTTTCAAAACAATTTTCTATTGCTCTATTTGTTAGTTCATCTGCAGATGACCTCAACAGACCTATTCTCATTGAAAGCATCTTTAAAGCTGTACCAATATTTGTAGCTATTCTCACCAAGAAAAGTTGGAGTAACTCAATTAGCTTTTAAAATAGTGTAAAATAAAGACAAAAGAGCACCTTAAAAGCATTCACTTTAAGCCAGAGCAAGTATTTTTTCACGCTAGCTTTGCCAATTACTTCAATGAATTACTTCAATGAATAATGCTAAATATACAGACAAACATTTCATTTCTTCATAGTCTCCAGATTGTGTTGCACTTAATCAGGTTTGCTGAATTAAATGTCTTCAACTTGTAGCTGTTTAAAAATGCATTACCTAAATATCTCAACAGCATTTTCCTGGAGGTGTTTTTACTATATTAAGAGATATCAAGGATCATACTCATGAGATTTAGAAAGTTTCTCTTTAACATGAAAGAAGAAAAAAAGCCATTATTTTTTAGTTATCAATGCAAAACTCATTTCAATATTGTTTTGTACTTTAAACATGTAAAAACATTTGCTTTTGAATGTGTAGAGCAAAATCCCATTCTCTATTGACAGAAGCACTTTTAAAATGTAAGTGTGTACAGATCCAACCTAAGCCATGCTGTGATTCTATGGTTTTATGACTCTAGTCTGAGACTGTGAGAAATTAAGGAAACATTACGCAGCAGAAGCTGTTTTAGGAAGCGTCTGTGTCTGGGGAAGCTGCTGATAGAAAAATAAAAAAATCTAAGACATTTAAATACAGAATGATAATATATTAGAATCACAGAATCACAGAATGTTAGGAGTTGGAAAGGGCTTCCAAAGATCATCTAGAAAATCATGTAAAACAGAAGCCAAATACTTACAGATTTGTATGGGCAGAAATAGAATAGCATCTTTCTACAAAAATATTAACACGTAAAAATTTTCATAAATTTTTATACTGATGAGATGTTCAGCTGACATTCAAACCCTTGTTTCATTTTCTGTGTGAGACGAACACAGTTTGTCTACTTATAGAAGAGTATAGGTTTTACCTTGCTATGGAGTTTCATTCACATTCGGTCTCACTGTTTACTCTTCTGCAGTACAGAAAACAAACCTTAAAGGAGAAGGGTGTATACATATCCCTGAGGAGAGGGACTGGGGGGTGCTTGTGGATGAAAAGGTCAATGTGAGGAGGAAGTACTTCACCGTTAGAGTGGTGAAAGCCTGGAATGGGTTGCCCAGGGAGGTGGTTGGGGCCCCGCCGCTAAAGGTGTTTAAGGCCAGGCTGTGGCCAGCCTGATCTAGGGGGGATGTCCCTGCCTATGGCAGTGGGGTTGGAACTGGATGTTCCTGCAGTCCCCTCCAACCTTGACCGATTCTGTAACTTCATCCCAGGGAGGGTGATGGGGCGCTGCAGGGGGCTGCCTGGGGAATTTATAAGGTCTTCTTTTCTGGAGACGTTTTAAACCTGCCTGGACCTGGTCAGGGTGTCCTGCTGTGGCAGGGGGATTGGACTAGATGATCTTTTGAGGTCCCTTCTGATCCCTGATGATTCTATGGTTCTATGATTCTATACAATTTGTAGCATAAAATCAACTTTTGCCCTTTACTAGCATTGATTAAATTATGTTTTCTCAAGTTTTTCTTAATAGCTACATCATGTTGACAAAAAGAGTTATTTATTACGAGTAATGCTGAAAGTGGTCAAAACTCTACAGTTATTTTCTTACAGGAAATTTGTAGCTCTAACTTTATTCCTAATTGTAAGGTACTGGATATACTTAGACTGGAAAGCTAATGCAGCAAATCTGTGAGTCTGAAGCTGTTTTTTTGCAAAAGTTCAAAAAGAAACTTATTCCTTAAAACCTGAGCACTGGATGACATGGATCAAAAACTTCCAGTATGTATATTCAATCCCATTTACTTTGATGGTGAATGTTAGTACAGAAGTTTATGTGCCTTGCTGATTTTCAACATAGCTTTATAACTTCCCTTTCTTCAATTTACAGGAAGACTTCTCTAAAGGGGAAGAGAGAAAATTATTTTTTTCATGTACAATAAAATAAGGCAAATCTTGAGAATGCAAACTAGATAGCAAAGATATGTATACCAAAAGCTGACACGAAATAGTTTTTCTTTGGATGCAAATCTCAAGTCCCAGATTAAAATTTTGTCACCACAAGAGACATTGAAAATGCTCTCACACATGTTCTCATACATCCTGTTTTAAGTAGCTGAACAGCAGAAGCATTCAGCTGTTCCTTCATACATACAATCATCTTTACATGGTTGAATTAAAGCTTTTTTATGTTTAGTTTAATTACGTATGCAGTCTGTTATGAAAAATGGTTTTATTTTTTACAACTTCATTGGGACTCTCTGGTGCTCTGAGAATTCTCTCTGATTTTTTTTTTTCTTTTCATCCGTGGACCATCTAAGGCAGCTAAAATCAATTAAAATTTTACGGATGAAGGGAATTTGATTGTTATTATATTTCGGTGCAAAGGATGTCTTAATTTCAGACTTCTGACTCCCTTTCATGGACTTCTCTTCAAGAAAGTTGATGTTCTTCAGCAAGGGAAAAAACACAACTGCTGCTGAAAACAGCCTTTTTATCAGAAGGACCAGATCTCATGGAAGATGGAGTGGCTGACTTTCTTATAGATTATCTTATGTCTATCACTATCTTTTTTTATACAGGGTGAAGAGACTAAAATTAACCCTATCGTTCCATATGCACCCTCACAAATATCTGGTACAGCAGTGTTGTCACTTCCATCGGTTTGTTGGGCATACTGTTAATGATCTTCTGTGAATGAATTGCTTTTTCTAGTCCATCATATATCCCTAACTGCTAGTGCCACTAGTCCACTGGCCAATGGACTTCCAAGAAATCCTTGCCTTAAATCAGAAGCAGATTTCAAGTATGGCAAAAGTGGATTTCATCTTGTCAGCTTCCCCAGTTAGGAGTTCATTACAGAAACTCCATTTCTTGTGTAAGTCAGGATGAAAACTATTACACATCCTTACTTTTTTTGATTATTGACTGTTCTAAAATGCAAATTTAATTGTGGTATGGAAGAAAAAACCTCTTTAAGTAAATTCTTATGTGTAAGATATCTGTGTGAAGCAAACGTTTTTATTTTTGTTTGGATATGCGCGTTGTCTTCATCAGCCACAAGATGGGAGTATTGACCTTTAAAGCTGGATTTTCTGGTAGGTTGTGTGCTGTGGTTTTTTTTTTTTTTTTTTNGGGTTTTTTGCTTTTTTTTTTTTTTTTTTTTTTTTTTTTTATTTCTTGTCTCCTGGTAGTGTGACAGGCAAAGACTTTGAGAAAATGTTCTATTCCATCCTCAACATGTGAAGAATTTTTTCCTAATTTCCAACCTAAACTTGGTGCAACTTGAGCCTGTTTTTAATTGTCATATCAATTGTTCCTTGAGAGAAGAGACTGAGATGCACTTTGATACAACTTCCTTTCAGGCATTTGTAGGGAGTTACAAGGTCTCACTCTCTATACTCCAAGCTGAACAACCCGTGTTCACTTAGCTAGTCCTCATAAGGCTTGTGCTATTGTACCCTCCTCAGCCTCTTGTGACAAAGCATCGCATTTCTCTGATAGAAGTTTTCAGAGTGGCTCTTTTTCAGTTCTGCAATGACCTGACACCTTTTCAGATAATGGTTTCCCTTTAGCACTTTCACTGGGCTGTAGTATAAGTGCAGCAGCAGATCAAAACACTGCATGTTGCATCCACAGGTTCATCATCAGAACTTCAGCTTACTTCATAAAATGACCTGCTTACTACATGTTTAATTGGAGGACTTCTTTCTCTGACTTCAGGCTTATAACTGAAAGTTGTGAGCATGCAGTGCTGTCCTATTTGCTGTGTGTTGTGTAGTGCCTATGTAGGCACTAACTGAGAATGCACCAGTCCCAAATGAATGATTCTAAGGTTTCTAAGCATTGAAGTTGTTCAGCTACTAGCCTCATTGACTTGCACTGAAAGCAGTCATAACTTTTGGTAAACATTTATATGCACTTGAAATATATGATCCATACCCCTCCAGTGCCTGAGACACAGTATCACCCAAGCTGCCTATTTTTCATTTGTTCAGTTTTTTTATCTTGTCACAGCAATCCCCCACTTCTTGCTCAGAAGTATAGTGAGGAGTGTGCAGGAGGTTCTACCTGTTAATGGAATTTCTATATGTACGTTTACATATTTTTGTGAAGCAGCTTTGAAAAATTGTGAAGTGTAAGCAGGCATGATCTTAAATTGGCTGGTGCAAAGAAGAGAGGGAATGACTTAACTATTACGTGCTGAGTACAGGTATTAAGGCAAGATATTCTGACAAAAGACCATTTCCAGTTTTGCTCATTAGGTGAATGTTATAAGGAACAGTTGATTAATGCTTTTGACAGGTAATAACCTAATACATTTTCCAAAGATTTTGGTTCATATGCAAATACTGAAAAGAAAAAGCAGATGATTCTTCAGAAACCATTTTGTTTTTCGTTGAAATATTTTAATTCTGACTATAGTGTGCACTGTTTGGAATTTTTTAAAGTAAAATGATAAAGTTTCATTCTGCTTAGTTATTTTTCATTAAAAATATTTAAAATGAATTCTGGATCTAAACTAGCTTATTGATAGTAGAAAAGTAGAATCCTTTGTTTGGTATAGATGACATTAATAAAAAAATAGACTAGCCATTACATGTTGCTTTGGTAAACCTCATATTTTCAGCTTTTGTCAAATGTACCGATCTGTGAGTTGTTAGCCAAATTCTGGTTGCACTTTAACAACTGGAAAATTTGAATCTTCTTTCTCTCATATTGTACACACACTGCAATTGTTTCTGTTCCTTCCATGCCTACAACATGGAATAGAAAGGTTGAACCGATTTGTGTCAAGCAGTAAAAACACTATGACTGATATGTCCATACTTTCCCCATATATGCCTTATCATGACCCTGCTAGGAACTTGACACTGTAGTCTCTCCAAGGATAAAAGAGACTAGTCATAAGCCTACACACGTAGTGGAGGAAGTAATGCCTTAGACATAGTGTTATATTTAAAGAAATTATCACAAGGAAAGCAGGAAAGAAAATGAAGCATTTCCATGGCAAATAGTATGTTGTTTCTGCAACAAAAGTGAGCTTTGAAGAACATGCTTTCTGCTTCTGTTCTCTAGTTGTCTGTTTTCTCCATAAATGTGGGTACAACATCAATAATGGCTGTTGCCTTTTCGCACTATGTATTTACTATATATTTAGAACCAGATCTGTTTGCCTGCAGGTGAATAAAACATTTATTTTTTTTTTTTATTTGTGCTTACATTGCAAATTTATAGCTATGTGTCTTAATGCACATTCATAATACGGTCTATTACTTTGCAATTTTAATCCTTTCCCGAATCCCATACAACATTAAAGTAGTTTCTAGAAGTAGAGCCCAGATACTGTAGATTTCGTGGAGTACTCAGTGCCTTCCAAATGTGACATTACAGATTTTCTATAGAGTGCCTTTGAATTCCCTCCTAAAACACCTGGTGCATATTTATGGCAGAGAAGAAGGATTAATTAACAGGTGAGAAGTAGACCTAGCTCAAGGAGTACAGAAAATGTAAAACTAATTATTTGCTGGGTTACAGCCTTAGCTGGAGTGTCCTGAAATAAAATTGAGATTATTTTCTTTCCCAGCATATTTTAACAGGGATTTGAGTTTTCTAGATAATAAACTGCCTGGTAGAAAGTCAGCTGAAAGTTTTGTCAGCTATGAATTTTTTTGTTTAAATGAGAATACCTTCGATGTAGAAAGAAGGAATCAACAGTATAATAGTGGAGATGCCACTATTTAAAAACGTTATCTGAGTGAAATAGCCAACTTACTGAATCAGACTGAGTTACTTCTGTAACAGCTTTAAGTAGGACCAATTTTTATAGATCAAATAAAATTGAATGTAATAATGAAAATCATGCTTATATGTGCTATAGGCCTGAAAGGTTGAATTTTCATCTATTTTCACTCTCTGTGATAAGATGGGAACAAAAGAAAAGCCTTCTTGATGAAATAGGAGTTGAAAGTCTCTAGGCAATGCTATGTCTGGATCAACAAACAATGAAGAGAGGCTTCAATACCCACTTCTTTTATTTGGGCTTTGTTAAGATGTAACTCAGTGCCTCACACAGGAGTCTTTCCACTGTATACGTTGATTTTTGTGGACTGTATTATAAGGAAAACAATTCCATGCAAGCATTTTATAGATGTCCCTGAGCACCTGCCTCAGAGGTCATGAGGCAATTCCAAAAATGGAAGCTATTAGCCAACTTCCAGCTTTTTGCTGTGACTCATTTACAATTCCAATTTCAAATGCACAAATAGTCTCAAGGATACCAGTGGCTCTTGCCACGTGTTTATAGACTTGGTGTCTAAAAGGGGTTTCCTTCTGTATTCCTGATATTTTACTCAAATATAAGGTATGATGTAACAACTTTGGAGAGCCTTACAGCAATTCAATTCACTGGGTTTTTGTGTAGTCTTCTTACCAAAGCAAACTTCGTTGAATAGTATTTATGCATGGATTTTTTTTCAGTATGGTATATGTTAACAAGGTAGCATCTCAGAGATATGAGAGCGAGAAGCATAATAGCATGAAGAGCTCAAGAGTTATTTCAGTTTTCTACCTTGATGAAAAAGTGGCAAAAAAAGAGTCTTCTTTAAAGGTCTCACAGGAACTGGGGTAAAATGTGGATAGCGTTTTTAATTCACTGAAGGCTGCATGCAAGCAGGATTATTTCCCATACCTTGTGCAAGTTTAGAAATCATTATGGAACAAATCTGTAAGTCAAACCTTGTAGAGGCATTTTTGGTCTTAGTATCTCCTTTACAAGGCTGTTTTATTTTTGTTCTGTCCTCACGCTGCAATCTGAGTGTAGCTGCTCTACCCAAGAAGACTGCATGTATAGAGATCGCGTGTCATGGCGCAGCACCGCCTCTTGTCTTTCCCTGGAACAGTTGAGACTGAGTAGGGAAGGGACAGAGAGAACTCAGGCTAGAGTGGAACAGGAATTTAATTACACATCTGCTGTAGACCCATCCTCATAACAAAAATTGGCCTGACAATTTTAGCTTTAATCATCCCTATCCAAATCCTCTTTGATGTTAAACATGGGTTACTATAATCTCTCTTTCTTGTCATCATATGGAGAAGCACCACTAAATCAGGTAGGAAGAAGCAGACATTTCAGGAAACGCAGGCATGGAGCAAACAATTTTCTCAAGCCCTTGAAAGTACATGGGATTGATCTGTTTGCTGTACAATCCCCAAGCCCCAGGCCAGGGATACAATTTCTTAGAAGAGAGGTGAACTAAATCAATTCTCTTCTGTTGCTGGGGTAAAGTTGGTCAATAGCTGATATTTTAAAGTACCTCCATCAACAATTTATGAGATTTATTCAGTTTATGCGAAAGAGCACTCCATAATCATCACTACACAGTGATGGCCCAACAGGGTGTTGCTAACTGGATATCATTTAATAAAAGTTTTTCAAGTGCTCAGCATGCTTTCATCAGAGGGTGATTTTTGTTTTTATCCTTGTTTTGTATGAACATTAGGAGGTAATCAAGAAGTTATAAAAGTTGATGATTTATGAAGCTTTTGAAGTGGTGGGTGAAATTGTAGGCTAGATATAATGCTCATATTGATCACACACGGTAAAAGCATGATAAGATTGTTGACTGAAAGTACAATTAAAATAAATTTTATGACAGCCTGTTAAATACAGATTTAGTATTATTTTCAAAACTTTATTTTGCTTAATATTGGTTTTGGTAAACACTGGGCTATACAGTATTTGTAGGGGCATAAACCTCACAAATGGTACCACAACTGGTGGATAGTTCTGGTTTGCTTTCAGAATTGGAAGTGTAGTTTTACATTTACTAATCAGTATTGTCTTCTATGCTAACCTTCTGAAATTTTAATTCCATTCTCATGGGTTCATCCCCATTTGCTCCATTGATACTCAATATCCTCTTGCTTTGTTGATAGACCTTTTTTACAAAATTTTTCTACTTTATCTTCCTTTTCTTTTTCTTATATCGTGAGACCACTTTTGAAAGTATGAGGAAAAATAAAGTTACATTTAATTCCATATCCATTGGTTACTATCACATGTTATCTTCCATCTACAGTGAATTCTGATAACATTTTCGTTTCAAAAGTACCTCTGATTCAGTCCTTCTTTCTAGCTCTTCTTCTGCTACTTTCACTCTGGAGAGAGTCTCAAACTCTGTATTTCTGTCTCAGATAAATCACCACCAAAAAAACAGACATTTTGATTCTCATTTTGGTACATTTTCTCTCTACAACCCCTTCCCCTATTGATGAATCTTATTCTGTTTCACTGCATCTGACTGAAGATCTGGTACTTTAATATCAGTGTCTTTTCAAGCTACTAGTTGCTAGTTAAGTGAATGTATGCATACAATCCCCAGACTTGTAAAACAATACAGTGCTAGCATTTAGGACTATGCAGCTTCTGTCTTTGTCTTTTTTTTGTGTGCAGATTTCTTTTCTTTGGTTTTCTCATACTGTGCTAGCCATAATTTTTCAGATAAAAATCCTGATTCATAAACATTTAGAATGACATCTGGCTTCTTTGGTTCATTTAGTTTATCACACATCTGGTGTGTAGTCTAGCTGTAATATGAGAACATCCAATGCTGTTATAAGAAAACTGCAAAATTCATTTTATACTAATATAGAACCTTGGTTTCAAAGTAAACAAAGGTATGTAATGCAAAACACTTGTCAAGAACTTCAATTGAGCATACATCTGCTCTGGTCTATATTTTTGGGTGATCACCTGAGTCTAGACAGTACAGATCTCCACAGAATATATAGCATTCATCTTGAAGAATTAGACAAGTATGAAATCCTTTGGAAACTTATGTAAGTAATATGTGTGTTCTCATGTTTTCATTCATTATGACATAAATGGTAACAACACTGATAAGCCTAAATATTGAAAAGTATGAGGAAATATTTTACCTTTGTTAGGTTTATTGATGTTGTTATAAAAATTAACTGAATAGTATTGTGTAAAATCAACTAAACATTGCATGCTGAATCATTGAGTCGTGTGAGAGAATTTTACTGTGCTCTTTTCCTAAAGTTCCTTACTTCTATCTGAAGACATGTAAGAAAATGTTTTTGTGGTGTCTTAGAAAATATAGCAAAAACTTTCACTAGACACTGATCTTTTTTAGCATGGATTTCAGCATGATACAAATCAGAACAGCTCCATTGTTAAAATCAGTGGAGCAAATCAATCAATATTGGTTAAGGGTTTTGTTCCCAGCCTGTGTTGTGATAGGGAGACAGAAAAGGGGCACTTTTCACTGTCATGTACTGAAAAACATCATGTGTCTTACTGGGTCAGGCTAAAGACTGCCCTTTGGAAAAAAAAGTCACTGCCTCTTGGCTAAGCAAAAGAATTGTGCAGTTTTGAGTACAAACAATAGAGCCTTTGAACTTAAGATGTGCAGGCATGAAACTGTTTATTTACAGGGAAAAATGACCCATTTTTCCAGGAACATGACCCAATTCAATCTGCTAGAAAAAAAATTAAAGCAATTTGACTTAAATTTTCTGAAGCAAAAGGTGTGTGACAAACAGAACTGCCCATATAGTTCATGAAGCAGCATCATTAACAGGTCACTTGCTCTATGAGTCAAACAGAATCTTATTTCTTTAATCTTGTTCCTAATGTTACTAGGACCATTACCTGAAGAACTTCCACAGAGCTTTGACCTGCCCTGGCACTGTTTTGCAGCTGTCTTAGGGATGCAACTACACTGTGAACACCAGCATCACTTAAGCACAATCTGAGACTCAGAATGAACTGAAATAGCATGCGGTGAAAATAAAATACTTCCTTCAGGCAGATATGAAAAGACTAAGATGATTTGGTTAAAAGATTAATCTCAGTATGGTTGTCCCAAATGCCAGCCTGTGATACCACTGCTTTTAGAAATGGGTGCAAAAAAATTGTAATTTTAATATTTCTGATGGTCGGGATAGTGAAAATCTGAAATGCAGGAGTCTTTTCCAGGAATAAAACTGCTTTGCCTTTGACATTTTTCTTGTTCTTTACATATCCATCAATGTATTGAATTATCAGAGACAGTCAGAATCACTACAGAAGTATTTATTCACAATACTTCAATGGCACGTCTTTCCATACACTCTCCTTGACATGAATACCAAATCTGCAATTTTAGAGAATTACTGTAGGAGTGGCACATGGTATTCAAATCATGTTCACATTTTTATTAAAAACCCTTATATCTCTATTCCTTTTATCAAGTAAATCTAAATATGGATAGAGAACTTTCAAAGGACATTTCTTTATTCTGTCTTCAAAACTGCAAGTGCAAAATGACTCATAGCTGCTTCCTACCCTTTTGCTTGTAGAACTTTGAAGGGATACCTCATTGGGAACAAAGAACAACAAGAGCACATTATTACTCAAGTTCTGGACAAAACTGACTATGTGAGATAGCAATTACAAAAATAAGTGGTTTTAGAATGTGACCTTCAGTCACACTGAGATCGTTAAAATTACTTGAGGAGTGAGATACTCTCGCATGAAGAATTCAGTATTTATTTCTTCTTGTGATTTCTTCTTGTATGTATATAGACAATGTGTGGCAAGTAAGAGAATGTTTAATACAATTTATTTTTAATTTTGTAGGTACTTTGTAATATCCCTCCTTGATACTTGATACTGCTTTTGTGTAGGCATCAAAAAGTCCCTTATGAACTTGGGAAGCAAACTGAAAATGTGCTGGAAAGTAAAATAAAACTGGAGAATACCCTCAAAGGATATGGTGTCCAGAAGGAGGCTGGTATTAGAGTATTTTATCAGATTCCAGTAATTCTGTCTTTCTTGGTGATTTACTTCATTACAGGTAATTCTAGTGGTGTCAGTATGTGTTACTTCTAAGATTTTCATGCTGTCATGATGTACAAACTGATAACGCCTTTTGTGTAAGGCATGTAATAAAATATAGCAGCATGCTGGAGAACAACATGTTTTCACTCTGCGTAAGTCTTGTCTTTCTCTACTTTCTTTATCAGAGGATACACTGTGTGGTTTGTTCAGGGGCTGAACTTGGCTACACGTAAACATACAAATGTGGTTACTTGGTGTGTACAGGACCCGAACTGGCCTTTCCAGTTACCCATACTAAACTTTATCTATATTGCAGAAACTCTAATAAAAATCATCAGTCTGTGAATAAACTGGGAATAAGTCTCCATATTTGTAAAAACTAATAGGAGGGACAGAAGAGGACAGAAGTTAACTGAATCAGAAAAGTGGGGAAAACAGCAAAATTCCCCCAGCCCATCTGTGCATATGCCATATAACAAAAGAATTCCTAAAGATCATAGTATCAAATTCTCTCCTGTTTGCAAAGATTTTGAGATGTGAAGTGCATTGTTGTAACTTTCCAATCAGTCCAACTGAAATACTTGCTCATTTTAATGACATAATTATCTAGCAGTATCACTTTCGGCAGTGATCCTCAGCAAATTGTTTATCATAGAATTTTTCAGTATCTGTAGTGAATCCAAGCTGGCAGTTTTCAGATGTAGTGTTTAAATCACGTAAACTGATCAAAACCTTACAATTAGTGTTTGAAATGATTTGATTGTTTTCTTCATGATACTCATCTTCAAGTTTATCACTTTCATATTGGCCCTTGTAGTAGGTGTGGTGCTAAGCACTACTTGTGTGTCACAATGACAGATTTACAGTCTTGATTAACCACAGCTTTTCTAGTGATCAACAGTGTGCATTTGAATATGAACCTTTCACAGAAGACTCATCTTATTTACAGACAGCATGTGGCTTACCATGGCCTTTTTAATCTAATGCAAGAAGTTAACATTAGAAATCAAAGCTAATTAAGTAAAGATAAGAGCACTACCGGTAGTTGTGTAATTGGAAATAAATAAGATTGGTGACTGAGATTAGTGGAATATTCAATTGTTTGAACTGAGAATTTTTTTAATTTCTAAAAGAATTCTGTAAAATTAGTAATTTATCCAATATAACTGCTGAAAGCATGTGTGCAGCCTTTCCCCTGACAAAGACTATTGAAATGGAGTCTTTTGTGTTTAGAGTAATTTCTTAACAAAGAAGAATTGTCAGATGCACTTGGCTGACAAAACCCTATCATCAAGATCACCTGCATGTCTATCTTACTTTCCTCTTCTGTCTGCCTGCCTGCAGTTCTGCTCAGGGTAGTACTGCCACTGTACTGCCAGAAGTTACAATGAGGAAAATGTCTTATGAACATTTTTACTATCAGCTATAATGATACAGTTATAAATTTCCTTGTATACATACTTTCTTTTAAATCAGTTACTTCTTTAAATATAATAGATTTTTTTTCCTACTCATACACTTCCAGTATCTACAATTCAAAAATCACAGATACATAGAATGGCTTTGGTTGGAAGGGACCTTCAAGATCATCTAGTTCTAAACCCCTTGCCATAGGCAGGGACACCTCTCACTAGACTGGGTGGCCCAGAGTCCCACCTAAACTCGCAGGCAACAAGTTCCAGTGCCTCACCACTCTCAGAATGAGGAATTTCTTCCAAAGACCTAATCTAAATCTACTATTTTCAACCTAAAACCATAACTCCTTGTCTCATCACTAAAACTCCCCTTGTAAAAATTCCCTGTCCAGTGTTCCTGTAGGTCCCCTTCAGATATTGGAAGGCTGCTATAAGATCCCCTTGGAGCCTTCACTTTTGCAGTCTGAAAAGTAAGATTTCTGTCATTCTTCATAGGCAAGGTGCTCCAGCCCTCTGATCATCCTTCTGTCTTTCCTCTGGACTAGCTGAAACATTCCCATGTTCTTCTTATACTGGCAACACCAGAACTGAAAGCAGTACTCCAAGTGAAGTCTCAAAAAAGGGGAGAGAAAAGAAAATCACTTCCCTTGACCTCCTGGCGACACTTTGATACAGCAGATATAAGTTGGCTTTCTGGGTTGCACCCACACCTTGCCAGCTAATGTTGAACTTTTTATCTACCAACACCCCCAAGTCTTCTTTCTTAAGAATGTTTTCAATCCATTCACTGCCCAGCATGTATTTGTGCTTGGAATTACTCTGACCCAGATGTAAAAAGTTGTGCTTGGACTTGTTGAACCTCATACAGTTTGCATGAGCTCAGTTCTCAATTCTGTCAAGGTCCCTCTGGATGGCTTCCCTTCCTTCCAGCATGTCAACCACACCACAAGGCATGGTGTCTTCAGCACTCTTGTCACTGTTCATGTTGCCAACAAAGATGTTAAGCACCACTGGACCTGAAACAGACCCCTGAGGAAAACCACTCACAACTAATCTTCACTTGGACATCGAGCTGTTGATCACAACTCTTTGAGTGCAACCATCCAGCCATTCTTTATGCACTGAGTTGTCCATCTGTCAAATCTATGTCTTTGATTTTTAGAGACAAGGATGTCATGCATGACAGTGTCAAATGCCCTGCACATGTCTGGGTAGATGACATCAGTTGCTGCAACCCTATCCACCAATGCTGTAACCCTGGTTTACAGCAGAAAGCCTCAATTTTGTTAGGCACAATCTGCCCTTAGTGAAGCCGTGTTGGCTGTCACCAATTCCCTTCTTGTTTTTTGTGTGCCTTAGAATAGTTTTTCAGGAGGATCTGCTCTATGATCGTACCATGCATACAGGTGAAATTCTATGGCCCGTACTTCCCTGGGTAATTTTTTCTTCCCATTTCAAAAATGTGGGTAATATTCCCCCTTTTACAGTTGGCAGGAAGAGTTGGCATCAAAACTGCCATGATTTTTCAAATATGATGGAAAAAGGCCTAGCAGCTTCATCCACTAGTGCCCTCAAGACCTGTGGGTGAACTCCTGGCAGGATTTTTAGGCATGGTTATTTAAAAATTAGTAATTTAAAATTATCTGTTTTTTTCTTTAAGTAACTATGAACTATATAGTATAAATAAATAAATAAATACTTTCATTTTAAAAAACTCCATATGTTGTGTTTGTTGTCAGCTGAATTCTTCTCCTAATACTGCTGTGCAGAATTTATTTATATATAATTCTTGCAAGAACATTGGTTTTATTTAAGTCAAAAAATTGATTGATGCACAAGCAAAGTGCTTCTGGAATAGAATTTGCAGATTCAGTTGTACGGTACTGAACAATTTGTTTCAAATCAGTGATTCAGCACTTGGCTTGTGAGTAAAGAATGAGAGTATGAAAAAAATGATCCTTCTCCTCTCCCCATACTTATATAAGCTATAAAATAATCTGTACCATGTTTTCTAAATTGCCTTCTAGAATCCTAATAACCTCTTCAACAGACATTAACAACATTCCTGCTCAGTAGAATTTATTTTCCATTGTTGCTTTAGTATCTTATCTTTGCCTAAGTCCTGATTCCAGGAGAACCCAAATGGCACTGCTTAGCATGCAAGAACAGTACATTCCCAGTTTGTCATTAGTAAGTGAAGTGTTGTAGAAGTTGCAGTAGACTTATGACCTTCATCTCACTTGATTTGTTGAGGCAGTTTGCTCTTTGTCCTGCTGAATTTGCCTACTTTGCCTACATTCCTCTATTTGAAATAATCACCTGTTCCGTAGTCATTTCTTCAGTTATGACTGGTTTTGTAGCTACAAACTTCCTGAGCACCTAATCATCAACATATGTTCCTCTTAACCCCTTTTTTCCTATGCAGAGGTTTATTGCCTATAATATGGGGTGAAAATGAACCCCCATGAAAAATTCAGCTTGGTCCAGATCATTTTCCTGAAGTATTCTTTCCAAAACCTGGCTATGTTTATTCCAAAACCTTATGCCAAGCTTCTCTTCTCCAATTAATTAATCGTGGTTCCAGGACAGAGTCCATAAGATCAATAGTTCTGGCCATTGTTTAGTAGGAAGGAAATGAGATCCTTTCCCCGATTTCCATCTTGTAGTAGAGGTGCTATTGGCCCAACAGATATCCGTCATCACACGATGAATCTGCCAGCAGGTTATGTTCTCCTCATATTTCCCTCTTAGAGCAAAACCCCATTTTATTTTAACTGTCATTTCTCTTTTCAGTCAGCCTCACTATCATCCTCTGGTTCTTTTTGCTTTTGGCAGTCCTCCCAGAGTGCTGGGCTGAAAGCAGAAAAAAACACACAGATTCTGTGGTTTTTAGAATAAACCCAGGCTCCTTACAACATATTTAATGCAGCTGTGCTTTATTTGCCCTCTCTCATCTCTAAATCCCACTCTTCTTTCTCCATATGGATTTCTAAGATAATTGGGTCAATGACTCATTGTACGTACTTGTTATAGGGGATCCTTTTGGAGGTGCTTTGCAGTGAAGCGGTCTGGTTCACTTGGGATAGATTGGAATGCAGAATTGCTTCTCTCTCCTTTGGAAAAAAAAAAAACTTCTTCTATTTTATGTCTTCTTGAATATTGGTAGGCTACTTTTCATTGTAAAACACACTATTTTGTACAGTCAGACTGTATGCACCACTATGAAATCACCTTTTAATACGTTCATGTTTTGTTAACCTGCACTTTCTTCTGTGCTCTGTCAAGGAGATTATGGGAATAGGTATTTCATCTGTGTAACCATGTATGTTACAGAATCACAAAACCTTGGGGTTGGAAGGAACTCGTCCTTGCCAAAGTAGGTGCAGCCAGAGCAGGTTGTGTAGGATCACATCCAAGTGGATTCTGAATGACTTCAGAGAAGGAGACTAACACAGTGCCCTGCCTCTGTCAAAGGAAAAGTGTTCCTCATGCTCAGCCCTGTCTCATTGCAGGCATATTCCAGTCACCTGCAAACAAACCTCTTTGTTATATTCTCTGTATGTCTGTACGCATGTATATTTTCATACATACATGTGTATAGTACTGGACCAATGTCAGTGATACGGACAGTGTAATTGAGTGCACCCTTGGCAAATTTGCCAATGACACCAAGACGTGAGGTGTGATGGACACACTGGAGGGAAGGGGTGCCATCCAGAGGGAGCTGGACAGCCTTGAGAAGTGGGCCAGTGCCAACCTTGAGAGATTCAAAAATATCAAGTGCAAGGTTCTGCACCTGGGTTGAGGGAATCCCAGTCTCAAATACAAGCTGGGTGGGGAACACATAGAGAACAGCCTTGAGGAGAAGAATTTGGAGGTCAATGAAAAACGCAGTGTGAGCTTTGTGGCCCAGAAAGCCAACCACATCCTGGTCTGCATCAAGAGATGTGTGACCAATAGGTCAAGGGAGGGGATCCTCTCAATCTGTTCTGCTCTTCTGAGATCCCCTCTGGAGTACTGTGTCTAGTTCTGGAGTCCCCCACACAGGAAAGATATTGAACTGTTGGAACATGTCCAGAGGAGGTTCCATGAGGATAACTGGAGGGCTGGAGAACCTCTCCTACGGGCACAGGCTGAAAGAGTTGGGGCTCTTCAACCTAGAGAGGAGGAGACTCCAGAGAAGTCTTGTAGTGGCCTTCCAGTACCTGAAGGGGGCTACAGGAAAGCTGAGGAGGGGATTGTAGTGGTAGGACCAGGGGTAATGGTTTCAAGTTGGAAGAGGGTAGGTTTAGACTGGAAATCAGAAGGAAATTCTTCACAATGGGGGTGGAACAGGTTGCCCAGGAAGGTTATGGATGCCCCCTCCTGGAAGTTTCAAGGCCAGATTGGATGAGGCCTTGAGCAACCTGGTCTAGTGGGTGCTGTTCCTGTCTAATCTAATATGTAGTGATCTCACACTTCTGCGTAGATTTTGGGAGACATTAAGACATTTAACTGTCTTTAACTTCCAAAGATTCATGTTTAACTTCAGAACTCTTTTGGAAAATAAAAAAAAAAAGCCCACATCTCACACACCTAATGCACTGAGAAGTTATTTGAGTGACTTGCTATCACAGGCTTTTATTCAAAGAATGAAATGGCTCTCCCTGGTCAGATGGCTGCCTTCATGACACCTCTACCTTCCAGACCCTTTTGTGTACAGGTGTCAATCCAATTACATTTCCTAACACTTGGTAGATGTGTTTACCTGTGGCTTCTAGAACAATTTTTTCAGTGGGTCCAGCAGAAAAAAAGGCATGGAAGTGAATGCAGCAAAGTATGCTTTTCTAGAATGCATTCAAGAAGTAAAAGATCACTTTTACTCTGTATAGCACTGCATTATGAGAAAAAGGAGAACAAAGAATAAGAAGTGGTGTTTCTAACAGAGAACATGTAGCATAGATTCATTCTCTAAGACAGAGAATAGATTCTTCCTCACATGACTGCAGTGGTTTGAGCAGATCATTGTACTTTAACAGGGTTTCACGTAGGGAAAAAAAAAAGGAACTGCTGCTCTGCAGCTCTGGTATGTGAGGCTGTGCAATTCAAAAAAACTTGCTGAGTTCATATCTACTTTAATTCTTGGGGTTAAGAGATGCTGCAAATATTAACCAAAGGATTTGCCAGCTAATTGCCTATCCTGAATTTGTCTTGAAAGAACAGTAGAAGGATGCAGCTGGGTTGAAGATGTGGTGTTTAATTTGGCTGACTGCTTCTCTTACAGTTTAATTGGCTGCCCCTGTAGTTCATGTCATATCTTTTCCTAGCCTTTTATGGGCACGAATCTTGCTGTATCATTGCCATGTTTGCATTTTTGTAAATGATAAAATCCACTTCAGTATGTGTCTTTTTAATGTTTCACTTCAGGGTGTTATATTGAGTATGTATGGACTGAACATGAAAAAAATCCATGAACACACGATTATTTACAGGAAAGCTGTGTATTCCTCCTTGTAAGAGGCTTTTCTGACACTGTGATACATCAGGGAAGATGCTGTTTTTCAAATTCAGACTGCTATATCTGTGCAGCTGTGCTCTTCTATGAATTTATAGAATGAACCGTAGATTAATTTCTCTTGGCTACCTAACTGCTAAAAATTTCCCTTAATCAAAAAACTCACAAGGTTTGGTTCATAAATACCCCACTCATATAAAATAATGAAATATGTATTTTGCTTTCAGTTGTAGTGTTACAGCCTGAAATTAGTTGGGAAAAAACTTGTCCTCTCTGGTAATTATATTACATCAGAAAAGTGAAAGGGCATTTTATTTCCACTGAAAACTCAGTTACTATCCTCTACAGGAAGTATGATGATGACCAGGTGAAGAGCAGCCTATGCGAGGATTGAGATACTAATTATTCATAAATTTTAAATCCAGAAGGGACCATTACAATAATTTACTCAGACCTCTTGTTTAGCCTAAGCCATATGATTTCACACAGTAATTCTTGCTTTCCTAACACATTCATATTTTAATAAAACAAGTCCTGAGGTCTTACCTTGGCAAAGAACAGAAAGTGAAAGTCAGTAAGAAGTCCTGCTGAAATCAATGACAGCTTCACCTGAGAACATAATAAAGATTTTAAAGCTTGGGTCCATATTAATATCCTGGAATGCTAGCAGTGTAGAAAGTATATGCCAATTTTATACACTGTAATTTATTTTAAAATGTTTAAAAGTGCATCACAGAATGTCATAGCTTAGTCTAAATGCTACATGTAAATGATTTGTTAGCATTTGTAAATCTTATTTATGTATCACCTTTAGCACCATGGGGACAGTTAGAGCATGCTTGGCTTCCTGTCAGTACACTACTTCTGCTCTTCATGCGTCTTTCTGTTTCAATATGTTTTTTTTTCTGTGCCAGAAGAGATACTGAATGCACACAGTGTCTCCAGCCTGTAAAGCTGATTGCTGCTTCAGCTTATCTGCAGGGTAATGTTACTCTGCCTGAGCCTGACATTCTCCACGGGTTAGTTTTTTTTTCACTTCTGTCACTCTCCTGTTTCTTAGCTCAGTTAACTGATTTGTGTTGATGCAACTGAGCCAAATTTTTCATATAGGTGTATTTTTCATGTTTTCCAGCATTTTCTCAGTTCTTTCATCTTTTATTTTCTGGGACAAGTTGATAGGTGAGCAGAAAACTTACAATGGAGTCTCACAGTGGAGCCAAACAACTTTATCCTCTAGTACTTCTGATGTTGGTGAGCGGTAGAAACATGTCTTAGATGCTCCTGTTACATCCTAAGCAAGGGGAAAGATGACCTAGGCAGTCTCAGAGGAAGTGCTGCTTGCATTCTTCCTGTTTTACTTGCTGTGCTTATATCACAGTCATCTTTCCTTTGGTAGAGAAATTCCGCAAAGGCACTATCAACCATTTTCAGTATTTTACATTGTATTAAAATCTTTCTAAAAGGCACCGAGTCTGAACACACTGAAGGTTCTTCTGGCAAAAAGAATTTGGGTCATACATTTCTATAGGAGTCTGGGCAGAATCAGCTGATGTGCTGAAATAGTATAAAATGCAGTCATTAGATGGATCTGCGAATTTCATTAGTGAAAGTGTGTTCTGGATCTTAAGTTCACAAGAGGCATTAAAAATACACCATTACAAACCTGTTATATGAATGGAAAGTTGATAATTCATTTTGATAGTGAAGTTCAAGATTTTTATTTTTTGAAAACATATTTGCAAGCTGAATCTCATGGCTTCTATGGGCATGAGTTCCTAGTGTTACACATCAGTTAGCTGTCTGTTCCTATTACCTGTCCTTGTATATTAATTTCTAATCTGTCACTTTAACATAACATATTTAATGAAGTAAATTAGCAAGGACCAGTGTATTCTTTAATTTTTAACAATTAACTCTAGATTTTGTGTTCCAAAATTTATGCAAAAAGTATTTTACATATACTGGTTAGTATAGACAACATCTGTACTGTAGTTAGCTAGACCAGCAGCACCAATCCTGAAAACAGACTTTCTCTCTTACTCTGTCTCTCTATCTTCAGTATGGTCATGAGCAGGCAGTATGCTCCAAAATTCTTTCCTTTTGGTGGTTATGCTTCTGAATCTATGTCAGACCTACTTCGATTTATACTGAAGTGATTCTTCATTGCAGTAGTTTTGAGTAAGATGTCAAAAAACTAGATTGTCGGTTTAAGGCAGATCAGGCCAGCAATACTGAACAACTTTGCACCTAAACATTTCTGGCTTTTATCTCTGTCTCCAGGGTCTTTTTAAAAAAAAAAAAAAAAAAAAGGTATTTTCTAATTATTTACCTTATTATTTTTATTATGTGCTGTTTGCCTGGAAAATAAGCCCTAAGAGATTATTTTCACTTTTCTTGACTGTTGCTAGTCACCATTACTGAAATTTGTGGGATGACTCTTAGGAAAGGTGGTGGAGCAGCACACTGTGTTAGGGAATGACCTACCTAGTGGATGAGTAGAAGGCTGTGCATGTTGTTTATCAAGACATCAGTAAAATATTTGACGAGGTCTCCCACAAAATTCTCCTGGATAAGCTGGTAGCTCATGGCTTGGACAGGTGGAATCCTCAATGGGTAAAAAACTGAGTGACAGCCAAAATTGGAGAATTGTGTTGAATAGAATGAAATCGAGTTGGTGTCTGGCTCGTATAAGAAATGCTATTGTCTTGGGGAACAGTGGCTAAACAGCTGCTAGTTGGAAGAGGACCTGGGGGTGTTGATTGACAGCTGGCTGAACATGAAACATTAGTGTGCCCAGGTGGACAAGAAGGCAAATGGCATCCTGGCCTGCATAAGAAATAATGTGGCCAGCAGAAATTATCATCCCCCTGTAGTTGCACTAGTGAGGCCTCTTCTTGAGTACTGCGTTCTGTTTTGGGAAGCTCAATACAAGAAGGATGTTGAGGTATTGTAGTGGGTCCAAAGAACGGCAACAAGACTGGTGGAGGGCTTGGAGGACAAGTCATCTGAGGACTGGTTGAAGGAATTGTGTTTGGTTAGCCTGGAGAAAAGGAGGTTGAGGGGAGACCTAATTCTTTATACAACTACCTGAGAAGAGGTTATAGACAGGTGGATGTCAGTCTCTTCTCCCAAGTCACTAGTGATAGGATGAGAAGAAATGGCCTAAAGTTGTGCCAGTTAGATTGGACATCAGGAAAAATGTCTTCACTGAGAGTGTGGTCAGGTATTGGAACAGATTTCCCAGTGAAGTGGTGAAGTCAATGTCATGGGAGGTGTTAAAAAATTGTATGGACGTGGCACATGAAAACAAAACCAGTGGGAATGATAGTGTTGGGTTCATGGTTGGACTTCATGATCTTAGAGGTCTCTTCCAAACCTAATGATTCTATGAGTCTATTAACTTTATGATACTATAGCTAGTATTTCAGAGTCCTGTTTCTAATTTAAGAAAGGGAGCAATCCTGGGCTTAATTTTGTGGCCAGATTTC
The DNA here is from genome assembly GCA_013397515.1 of Upupa epops. Classification (NCBI taxonomy): domain Eukaryota; kingdom Metazoa; phylum Chordata; class Aves; order Bucerotiformes; family Upupidae; genus Upupa; species Upupa epops. The sequence continues at coordinate 29,247 of VZRI01007576.1, forward strand.
TTTGTTTCCTCCTCAATCTATGTTATTAAGTCTGTGTTTGACCACTGATGTGCTGTATTTGTGCTCAAGAAATGCTGTATGTAACTGAATTTGCCCTTGCAGTTGCTTTTTAGGAATATTTTGTTTGTTAGGAATAATTAATAAGAAATAGTTATTTTTTTCTGTCATTAGATGGGTCTGTGAACTTATATAGACAATGTGCAAGTAAAGAATTATGACAGAATTTTACCTCAGTCCCTCTTGCTTCTTAAGAAAATAATGTGAAGATAATTGTGAAACTGTAGCCTCTTTCTGGATTTAACTCTAAAGCATATAAAAACAGGATGTGGCTAGTATTTGGAACAATAAATAGGAAGTTTAATACCTAATAGTTCTCACATCCTAATTCCTCAGCATTTAGTGTATATGCAATATGAAATGTATATGTTTAAAAGGAGTAAAAAACACTCTACCCTACCCAGTCAATCCTTCCCAAAGTAGAAAAGAAGAAGTAGCTAAAACTTAACCTTTAAAAGAAGGGATTAGGTTTAACATTCAGATCTCTCTAGGCTGATGCTTTCAGAGAAATGCAATTATGAGCCAAGTAATTTCCCATTTTGTCCTCACTCTTATAATCTGTGCAGGGTTAACTACCAAAAGGAAATACCAGTCTGTTGAGAAAATGAGACTGAGGACAGTCTGTGTGAATATTGTAGATGCTTCAAGATATTTCCTACAATTCACTACAATTATGCCCCTGCTGACACATTGTCCATTTTCCAGTGATTCTTCTCTTTCTGAAATGAAACAGTCAAAAACTATGATGAACCACAGGAGCCCTGGGATTCTTGAATTATGAAAAGGTATCTTTATTTTTCTTATTGTTTTAAATGTTCCTATCTAGAATGAGAAAAAGCCATCCCCTCTGTGCCTGTATTGCCTGTGTATCTGGGTGATACTCATAATAGCAGATGACTCGGCTTAAACAGCATATGAAGCTTATGAAAGTAGAGTCTGAGCCGGAACACTGAAGAATAAATGTAATCATATTATGAAGTGTGACAGTGCTGCAAAACAGAGAGACACAGAGTGTAAAATATATGTACATACTGATGGAAATGTAACAAAACTTACATGGATTCACTGAAACAGGGTAATGCAGTAAGAATAAGAGAAAATGGAGTGGCAAGTACAGCCTTCAGAGAACAAAAGAAATCCTGTTACCAAAAAGTGCAGTTTAATTTTAATTGTGTTTTTCTGTCCTTTAAATTGATACAACTATTTAAAAAAATGTAGGAAGAAAAGATGCACAAGGGTTTTTAAGTTTGCGGTTTTTTTAGCATTTACTCACAAGCAGATTCCTTTTAGTTTAATTACTGTTTGAAATCTACAACATTTCTATCAGTGTATTATATATATTCAGGCTACATGGTTTACATTCTCAAATACTGTCATTTGTTTAATGTGTTTTTATCTCTTATGATTGTATCATCCCTGATTCAATTAGGTCAGTGGTGACTCTTGGGTTTTCTTTTGATTTACTGCAATAGCATTTCTCTTTCTGGCATATCTGATATGTAGAGGAGTTACCTCCTGTCGTTTCATTCAGAGACAGATGGAAATGCTAATTTCCTAGGAAGAAAATCTTTGTTTGAAGTTTTATTAGTAATATGACTCCAAATTATCTTACAGGTGTTTTTCAGTGGTGAGGTTAGATTCCATCTCAATCTGATAAGACATTCCTAATAAGAGCAAATTAGACCAGTATTCACAGAAAAAAATAAAGTGCCATATGTCCTGAATTTTCATAGTGATTATGAAATCACAGGAGTGTGTGTGCACAGTGTATTCAATACTGAGTAAACAAAGAAAGTCTTCATCAAACTGTTACAGTTTTCTATCAAACAGCTAATTAGGATCCAGTTATTATGTATTCCTGGTAATGTAAGAAGAGAAAAAAACATGTCTATGAGCAAAGAACTCTGCAAATGGATCTCTTTTTTCCATCTTGATAGTTTATTTTTCTGCTTGAGTATAACCAAATATGATTTCAGTTGATATATTCTGAAATACTGTTTGAGGGAAATCAAGTATTATACTTCCATGCCATTTACTCACATCCTTTTGTAAACATTTTATAAAGTTTTCTTTTTTATTAAAAAAAATTATAGAAGTTACTTGTGGATTAAAGTTCTCAAGTCTCACAGACCTAATCTATGATCAGTATGAGGAAAGCAGTTCAAAGACTGTAAACCTTCCTTTATTACTTATACATCTGAAGAATGAGATATTCCAAGTATATGTTATACTTTCATGTTTATGAAATTATAAACCACAAAGTACTATAACTGCAATAAACTGTGAAATTTTCTACCAGATGATGAACAGATTCGTGATCAGATACTGCTGCCCCTTAGTGGCCTGTGCACTAAACTAGGAATTGCCATTCTTAGTGTCTTCTACCACAGTTAGCATTCAGACAGTGTGTTTTATATATTAGTTCTATTTGTAATATTTGTAACACTTGTCACCCAATGACAGTATTACATCTTAGTTTTAAAAGAATAATTAGAAATTGGTACTTTGAAATGCAATTTTCTTTTGGTCTTTGTATTAAATGACTACTACAAAATCATGCTTGTTTTCAACTTAGTAACTGTACATAAAGCAATAGACAGAACATGAAAAGACATATTTTTAGTTGAATTCTATTCTATTGAGTTCTTCAAAGCAGTGCATTGCTGAAAAACCCTAAAAATGCTGGGATTAATTGGGTTATTTACAGATAGTAGTGAAGCATGGATGGCAAAATATGCTATAAATATAATTTAAATGAAAGGTAAATGCAACCTGCAAAAGGCAGTTACTTTAGTTTTCAGCAAGAGAATAATCTTCTAAAACAAGCATTAAAATACCGAATGTGCTATTTAAAATATACAGTGAACTGTGTGTAAAGCATTGAGAAAGGCAAAAGGCTAATACAGATGAGTAAATTCAGAGCTAATTACTCAGAAGCACAGGATATCATGGTAGTTTTCAGAAAGATAAGGCTTCCTTTCTGTACGGAAGACCCGTTTTCCTTTTTGAAAAATGAATTACACATTTGAAAAAGGTATGCTTGTGCTATTTATCTTTACATTATTTTAACATGAAAACATTACTTGGAGGAAGATTTATTAACAAAATTAATTGCATTTTCACTTCCCTAACTAGCTCTAGGGACAAATTAAAGCTTCAGTTTGTAATTTCCAGGGAAGTGCAGCATATACGAGAGTCAGTATGATCCAGTGTGCCACTACTGTTTCTAGGTAGTTTATTGCTTCCCTGTGATTAAGGTCCAAATTTTGAAAAGCTTTCTGGTTAGAATCAAGGACAACACACGTTAGTTTTTAGAATCTGTATAGTATTAAAAGGCTAATTTTAAAAGTGAAGAAATAGGGATTCTATTTACAATGATCAGGAGAACTGCATTTAGATGTAGATGTCTGTTAAAAAAAAAAGCCCAAAAGAGAAAACGGAAAAAAAAATCAGATGAAAACCATGTTCCTAAGTATGGAGGTCTGGCTTCAGCTCCTGCATTAGAGAGAGGCTTAAAGATAAAATGTCATTACACATGCTGAATAACATGTTTGCAAAGCACAATTTATTCATGTACTAGAGAATGGAAATGTGGTGATTACAGTACACAAGCTAATACAAGAGCTAGAAGGATGTGGTAGGAGATTTACTACTTTAAACTGCCATCACATTGTTCAGCTGAAAATTCTATCAATGCTGATGTTTTATTGAATTCCAAAGCTGTTCAAGAGAACAGCAATAGTACCAAGGCCTTCACACTGAACTTGGCATATTGCTCTCTGTTCAGCCCTGTGGCATGTTATTGGATGAACTTTCTCTGACTGTGAGCAATTTTTGCACTTTGGAACATACTGATGTGAGCCCCAGCTTCTGCCATCGATTTGAACTTAATCTGCATGTTGCATCTTTATTGTATTGCCATGATTCATTTAAAAGCAAATGCTTTTGAGCATGGTTGGTTGGCTTTCACGACAGGGTGGGCAGCCAGAAAATGAAAACAGTTCAGTAGTGTGTTATTTTTGTGTATGTCTGGAAGGGTAAATGGCTGAAAACATTAGGATCTCTGCTATTCAGAATTCTGACTGCTTTAGCTAGGGGGGCTGGATTCATGATGCATTTATGGTTCCTGTCCAGCCTGTAGTTTGTGCATTATGTTCCATGTCTCTTTCCATTAGCTGAGCCATATATGATGTCAATTGAGAGAAACAGTACATTACAAAATCCTTGTAATGCTATGACAATGCCAGTGTTATAGTGGCTTTTTGCTGGGCTGCAATGTACATTTTACCATTATATTTCATGCCTGCAGCTCAGCTGCAGTGATACAAAAAGGTTGAGCTATAGCCCAGCTGGAGTTTTAAAATCTTCCCTGAAATATTATGTAAGGGAAAATGTGGTAGATGGAAAACAGTGGTATTTCTTTCAGTTTATCAAAAGTAGGACAGAAATGTCAGTAATAGGCCTGACAACATCATAGATTGTTATCTGCCTTAGGAAAATACATAAATATACAAACTTAGTAAAGTATACATCATATATTGTCACAATATGGTTTTCTGTGACCCCTGGTGTCACAGATAAAGCATTTCTAATGAGAGTAAAAGCAAGGAAGGGAAATGAAAGTCTTATAAGACACACTGTTACACTTCTATTTGGAAAAGAGTATTTTGTAATGTGGTTTTGAGGACTGGAGCAGTAAGGAAACTCTTTTTGCAAGAATCCATGGGTCCTGATGGATTGTTGTGTGAGTGCTAAAGAACAAGTGGAAGTCACTGCTAGGTCACTCTCCATCATCTCATGTCATGGCAAACAGGAGAGGTGCCTGAGGACTGGATAGCAAATGCCACTCCCATCTTCAAAAAGGGCAAACAGGATGACCCAGGTATCTGTAGACCAGTCAGCCTCACCACCTTGCCCAGACAGGTGATGGACAACTTGTCCTTGGCACTGTCTCCAAGCATATCAAGGACAAAAGGGTCATTAGGGATAGTCAACATGGCTTCACCAAGGGGTGAAGCAAAGCTGTGGCTTCAGACACAGTCTCACAGCCAAACTGAGGAAATGTGGTCTGGAAAATCAGGTAGTGAGGTGGATTGTGAACTGGCTGCAGGATAGAAACCAGAGAGTAGTGATCAGTGGGGCAGAGTCTAGTTGGAGGCCTGTATCTAGTCCCCTGGAGGGGGTGTACTCGAACCAGTACTATTCAATATATCCATTAATGACTTGGATGAGGGATTAGAGTACACTGTCAGCAAGTTTGCTGATGTCACAAAGCTGGGAGGAGTGGCTGACATACTAGAGGGCTGTGCAACCATTCGATGGGACCTAGACAGGCTGGAGTGTTGCATGGGGAGAAACAGAATTGTTGAAGCTGGAAAAGACCTCTGAGATCATCAAACTCATCCTATGACCTAACATCACCACATCAGCTAGAACATGGCGCTCAGTGCCACATTCAGTCTTCTCTTAAACACCTCCCTGGATGGTGACTCCACCACATTCCTGAGCAGCCCATTTCAGTGTGTAACTACCCCTGTTGTGAGGAAGTGCCTCCTAACATCCAACCTCAATCTGCTGTGGCACAGCTTCCGGCCATGCCATCTTGTCCTATCACTAGTTGCCTGGGAGAAGAGCCCGTCCCCCACCTGTCTACATCTTCCCTTATGGTAGTTATCAAGAGTAATGAGGTCCCCTGAGTCTCCTCCAGCATAAACAACTCCAGTTCACTCAGCCTCTCTTCATAATACTTTCCCTCTAGTCTCTTCACCAGCCTTGTTGCTCTCCTCTGGACCTGCTCCAGCACCTCAGCATCTTTCTTGAAGTGAGATCTGCACACAGTACTCAAGGCAAGGACTCACCAGTTCCCAGTACAGGGGAATAATTACGTCCCTAGTCCTGCTGGCCACACTATTCCTGATACAAGTCAGGATGCCATTAGCCTTTCATGCCATACCGCAGGCTCATATTTAGCTGGTTGTTGACCAGAACTCCCAGGTAACCTCTCTACTGGGCTGCTCTCCAGCCACTCTTCCCCCAGTCTGTAGCTGATGAGGGTTATTGTGATCAAAATGTAGGATCCTTGGCCTTGTTAAATCTCATCCTATTGGCCTCTGCCCATTTACCCAACCGGTCCAGATTTCTGTGCAGCAGCATTCTCCCCTCCAGAAGATCAACACACTGCTCCCCAGCTTGGTGTCATCCACATCTTTACTAAGGGGAAATTCAATCCTCATCTCGGTCATCAATGAAGGTGTTGAATAGAACTGGACCCAACACTGATCTCTGAGGGACAGCGCTGCTCACTGGACACCAGCTGGATGGGGCACCATTCACAACCACTCTGTACCCAGTTATCCAGCCAGTTTTTAACCCAGCAGAGGGTGCACCCATGGCCTGCCAGCTTTTCCAGGAGACATATGTGGGAGACTGTCAAAGGCTTTGCTGAAGTCTAGGTAGACCATATCCACAGCCTTCCCCTCATCCACCTGGCAGCTCACCCAGTCATAGAATGAGATCAGGTTGGTTAGCGAGGACCTTCCTTTCCTAAACCCATGATGGCTGAGCCTGCTTATCTTGTACCTACTACTCAATAGCACTCAGGATGATGTGGTTACCAGGCACTGAGGTCTGTACTTCCTCGGATCCTCCTTCTGTCCCTTCTTCTGCATGGGTACCACATTGGTCAACCTCCAGTCATCTGGGACCTCCCAGCTTATCCAGGACCAGTGATAAATGATGGAGAGTGGCCTAGTTAGCTCTTGTTCCAATTCCTTAAGCACCCTGGGATGAATCCCATCCACACCCATAGACTTGTTAAGATCCAAGTGGCACAGCAGGTCACAGACTACTTTCTTCTGGATTACATGAGGGACATTCTGCTCCCCATCCCTGCCTACCAACTCAGAAGTCCAATTATCCTAAGGATGACCAAACTTTTTGTTAAAGACTGAGGCAGAGAAAGTGTTAAGTACCTCAGCCTTTTCCCTGTCTTACTGTTTTTTCCCCTTCATCCAATAAGCAGAGATTTTCCCTGGCCCTCCTTTTGCTTCTGCATTTATAAAAGTGTTTTTAAGTATCCTTAACATATTTGTCCAGATTAAGTTCTAACTGAGATTCTGCATCTCTAATTCTCTTTTTCTATGTGATCTTACAATTTCCTGAAAAACTTTCTGAGTTACCTGCCACTTCTTCTAAAGGTGATACACTCTTTTTTTTTTTATTTTATTTTTTTTATTTTTTCTGAGTACTTGAAAAAGCTCTTTGCTCAACCAGGCTGCTCTTGCCCAACAGCCCATTTTTTTGGCCCATGGGGACGGCCTGCTCCTGTGCCATTAAGACTTCCCTTGTGAAGTGTGTCCAACCTTCCTGATCTCCTACATCTGTTAGGGCAGCATTCCAAGGGACTTAGTCTATCAGTCTCCTGAACGGGGCAAAGTTTGTCCTCTGGAAATTGAAGGTGGCAGTTTTACTGACCCTTCTGTTTGTTTCTACAAGGATTAAAACCTCAATCATTTAATGATCACTGAGCCCTAGACATTTACTTTCCCCACAAGGTCCTCCCTCTTTACAGGAAGCAATTCCACTAGGGCATCTTCCTTGATATGCTCTCACCAGCTGTGTCAGGGAGTTCTCCTCCACACATTCCAGGAACCTTCAGGACTGTTCTCTCTCTGCTGTATTGTATTTCCAGCAGACATTGGGAAAATCAGAGTCAACTATGAGTACAAAGGGCAACGATTTTGAAACCTCCCTCAACTGCTTATAAAAAATGTCACATGCTTCTTTATCCTGGTTGGGTGGTTTATAATATATTCCCACCACAAAAACACTTTTGCTGGCCTTGCTCCTTGTGCCCACCCATAAGGCCTTGAGACTGTCATCATCCTGGGCTGGATCAGAAGGGGTGTGCTTAGTTGATTGAGTGGCATTATCCTTCCTATCTACTCTGCTCTGGTGAAACCACATCTGGAGTATTGTGTCCAGTTCTGGGCCCCTCAGTTCAAGAAGGACACAGAACTGCTTGAGTGACTCTGGTGCAAAGCCACAAAGATGCTGAAAGGAGTGAGGCATCTCCCTTATGAGGAAAAGCTGAGACAGCTGGGTCTCTTTACCATGGAAAAAATGAAACTGAGGAGTGACCTCATTAATATTTACAAATATGCACAGGGCATATGTCAGGAGGAAGAAGCCAGGCTCTTCTTAGTGTTATCCAATGATAGGACAAGGGGAAAAAGGTGTAAGGTGGAACATAGGAGGTTCCACATAAATACAAGAAGAAACTTCCTCACACTGAGGGTGGCAGAACACTGGAATGGCCTGCCCAGGGGCATTGTGCAGTCTTCTTCTATGGAGACATTTAAAAGCTACCTGGACATGTACCTGTGCAACTTGATGTAGATGATTGTGCTCTGGCAAGGGGACTGGACTAGATGATCTTTCTAGGTCCCTTCCAATCTCTAACATTCTGTGATTCTGTGAATTTGGTGCTTATTTAGAATTGGATTTTACATAGGTTAAATATTTACTAAAAGTAGAATACAATGTGTAACATCTGATTTCATACTCAGATTTATGTTGAATATATATGTGCATTCTCTTTGCTGTATGTAAACACATGCTATCTGGAGCTTATGTTTATTTTTATAAAATGTGATAAAAAAACATTTAGCATACATCACAACAAAACTTAATTTATTGTAACATCAGTGATAGAAAAATAATGTGTTCTTAAGTTCATCCAAAGATGATGGTACCTAATCTTTTTCAGTTTTTTTATTTGAAAAAGAAATGTGACAGCTGTTATCTTTAATGAGAATAAATACATTTTTTTTCTTCCCTGAATGTTGCTTTATTGATAACTTATTAGGGATTCACATTATATTTAGGACAAGAAAAAACAGCCTCAAGTTGTGGTTTAGATTGAACTGTAGGAAAATTTTCTTCACTGAAAGGATTGTGAAGCACTGGAACAGGCTTCCTGGAGAAGTGGTGGAGTCACCATCTTTGGAAGTATTTAAAAGCTGTGGTACTGGGTATCATTGTGACTTGGTGGTGCTAGGTTAACAGCTGGACTTGGTTGTCTCTTCCAACCAAAACAATTGTATTGTACTATTACTATAGGAAAACAAAACTTTTTCTCCAGTCTTAGTTCATCAGATGGTAATTTTAGTTTCCCCACATGCTGATCTACTCTGTCAATCCCAAGTCCCTGATTCTTTACATAAAGAAGAGATTTTTACTTCTGGATTAAGGCTCATGACAATTTCAAAAGCAGTTGAAATTATTCTGTAGTATCATATAGATTACTAACCTCTGAAACTCTCAGAAGAAGTCAGAGAATTATGCTTGTGCCTAGCTTCTTAGCTATTCTCTTATGGTACTATTAGTAGTTCAAAAGACATCTATTACAGAAGGCAGGCTCCTAATATCAGATAAGATCCTGAGCACCCCCTGAGAAGATCTAAAGTACAGTCAAGAAATACAGTACTAAGAATAGTGAAGCCTTGGAGATACTGAAAACTGTGAAATGGCTTTTACCATAGAATCCTAAAGAATATTTAAGTCCCCAAAAGAATAGACATTTATTTTACAGAATGTATTCCCATCATAGTTAGAAAGGGTTATCTGTTTGGACCTTCCAGCTTTTATCTATGTCTTTATTAAGAAAGCATTCTTTGCTGTACAGTATTTTTTAAAGTAGTGGACAAATGAAGATTTAAGAACCGTTAGCTGCCTTGTTGCCATGGCTACCAAGAGTAATCGACACTGATTGCTGAATACAGTAAAATAGAAACAGAATGTATCATTTTAAAGAGGGTACATGTAGAATATTTAAAATTAAATTAACACACAAGAAAAGAAAAACAATGCCATTTATTTTAGATTGGCTTTCCTATGCAATGTAATTACGTGCACAAAACATTTTATAGATGACAGGGTGATAAAAAATACCTTAATCAATTGCTTTAACATAACATATATCTTCAGTTTTGTAGCTGAAAGTGAATGTGTATGCTTATGTGAATATAAATAACTGTTGTAGGACAGTAGACAGAGTATCTCTAGCAAAAAGCAGATTTTTTTATTAAAAACTATATTTGTTTAGCATTTTATTTTTATTAATACTTAGAAGTCCTTATTTAGTCCCTAGGATTAACACTCAGTTAATTAATGAACCAAGTTAGAGTTGATCCTGCTTTAGTACTGGAAAATGGGCATGTATGTAATAGTTTACACCTAATTTCATTATGATTAAAGTCCATTACAATATATTTTGTAGTAGGCAATTATCCCCCAATCCAGAATATATGAAACACAGATTACTTTTGTACTTGTTTAGTGCAGCAGGTGGATTTCTATAGCACCATAGATTTTTATCAATTTACAATTTCCTTGGCACACTTTTGCACTACATAGAAATAATATTAGAACCATTGATTCTCTCTAAGGTAATTTGGGCAGATTTTGGAGCTATTGATGACTACCTTTAGCCAGTGAACACTATCACTTTCTAAAAAGGGCAGGTCCTTATAAAATGAAGATTTAAATCTTGCTGGTTCTTGGGGATTTCAGAAAAAAGTTTATGACTTTGGTGCCCAAAATTTGGCTCTGCATTAACAGATAAAGAATATAAATGCTCTGGTTTGTATTGAAACAAAAGCACAATGTATTTTGTTTTGAATTGCACCTTTTTCTCTTGGTAACTGATGCACATAGTTTAGTTGGCAACCAGTCAAAAAGGTAGTGTTGGCAATATATTTAAAAACATCATCAATGAAGCTAGAAAAGAGCAAAGAATGAAATGAAAAACAACCATTCAAACCAAAAACCAAATGAGGTGTGATTTGAAGTTAGTAAAAATAAACATTTCACCAAAACCAAGGGTTTGCACAGATAAACAGATCATTAGGAGTCGAAAAGTACCTCCAGGAATTCAGTCTAAGCAGGATCATAAAGCACAAGACAAGTTCTGTGTAACTTCACAGAATGACATCAAGACAGGTCTTAAAAGTTTCCAGAGAAACTCCACAATCTCCCTGGACAACCTGTTCAATGCTCAGTATAACTTACAGAAAAGAATTTTTTTCTCTTATTGAGATGGAACTTCTTGTGGTCCAACTTTCACCCATTGCTCCTTGTCCTATCATGGGCCACATGTGAAAAGAGATGGTCTCTTTCTTCTTGGCACCCAGTCCTCATGTATTTATATACATTGATTAAGTCCCATCAAAACCTTCTCTCCAAGATGAAAAGTGCTAGATCTTTCAATCCCTCATCATAAGGCATGTGTTCCCATCCCCTAATCATCCTATTGGCCCTCTGTTGAACTCTCTCAATCAAGTCTCTATTCTTGAGGTATGGAACACAAAACTGACACAATATTCCAGATGTGGCCTCACTAGGGCAGAGAGGGAAAAGAAACTCCCTTGATCTGCTGTATCCCATTTAAACAATTAAAAAAAGAAAATATGGATTAATACATCAGTGAATAAAAAAATAACTATCAAGGCACATCTGTGGTAAAGTCTTGATTTATGCTTGTATTGATACCAGGAAATCTGCAAGTTCAAATGTTGCTGACAAAGGCCTGTTAAGACCTGATTGTCTGAGCTGAGTATTCCTCTGGACAGAAGCCAGGTACTCTGTTCTTATGCAAAGGCTGGTGATGAACCTATGCTCTTAAACAAAGCCTGGTGATGCTTGCTGGAGAATGCAGTGAGTTCTGTTTTGCTTAGATTTCCAGGAACTATAACATGGAAAAGTGCTGGTCTGCTTGGTGGCTTCAGTTGTGGTGCCTGCTGATTGAATGAGTGGTATTTTGACAACAGTCCCACCCATACTCTTAACCTAACAGTAATAAATATAAATACTACCCCTATAACCCACCTAATTTAGGGGATGTACCTGAAACATCAACACACTCCAGGGTCTTTTCACCTAGAAGGGATGCCTTTTGGTCAGTTCTCTCGTTCTGTCATTAGTCACCAAAGAGAAGAGGCCAATGCCTACCTCCTTTACAGCCTCATACGGCTTGTCCTAAACCCCTCACAAGCTTGGTAGCTCTCCTCCAGGCATGTTCCAGATTCTCAATGTCTTTCTTATCATGAGGGGCACATAACTGAACACATTACTTGAGATGAGACCTCACAAGGGCTGGGTACAAGGCCATGATAGCTGTCCTTCTCCTGCTGACCACGCTGTTCTTGATATAGGCCAGGATCCTGTTGGCCTTCTTGGCCACGAGGACATACTTCTGGCTCATATGAAGCCGGCTGCCTACCAGCACCTCCAGGCCCTTTCCTGCTGGGCAGCTTTCAAGCCACTCATCCCCAAGCCTGTAGTGTTGCCTGGGGTTGTTTTGTCTGAAATGCAGGACCTGGCACTTGGCCTTCTTGTCCCTCAGACAATTGGCCTTGGCCCATCCATCCAACCTGTGCAAGTCCCTCTGTAGAGCCTTCCTGCCCTCTAGCAGATCAACAGTCCCACACAATTTGGTGTCATCTGCAAACTTTCTGAGGGTGCTCTCAATCACCACATCCAGGTCATCAAAAAAAGGTGTTAAACATGACTGGCCCCAAAACTGAGTCCTGAGAGACACCGCTTGTGACCGGCCACCAGCTAGAATTCACTCTGTTGATCACAACTATCTGGGAACAGTCAGCCAGCCAGTTTTTAACCCAGTGGATGGTACATTTATCTATACTATGATTCTCCAGTTTCTCCAGGAAAAAATGTTGTGGCAGACTGTGTCAAAAGACTAGACTCTCACCATTACCCTAGCACGGCCAAGTCCTTCCCTAGACCATGTCCACAACACCACAACTACACATCTTTTACACACATCTGGAGATGGTGAATCCACCATTTCACTGAGCAGCCTGTTCTGGTGATTTGCAACACTTTACGTAAAGAATTTTTCCTGATATTCAACCTAATTTTCTCTTATCACTTCTAACTTGGGAGCAGAGACCAACATCCACTTTGTCACAACTTTCTTTTAAGTAGTTGTAGAGAATTATGTGACCTCCCCTCAGCCTCTTTTCTCCTGGCTAAACCCTTCACCAGATAAATTTGCATTCTTTGGACATGCTTTAGCACCTGACAGAATCACTGCATCCTAGAATGGTAGGGAGTGGAAGAGATTCCTGAAGTTCATCTAGTCACCCCCTTCTGCTAGAGCAAGATCACCTAGAGAAGATTGCATAGGAACATGTTCAGGCAGATTACTAATATCTCCAGGGAAGGAGACTTCACAAGCTTCTTGATAGCCTATGCTGTTACTGTCACAGTAACAACTTTTTTCCTTATGTTTAGGTGGCATCTTCTATGTTTCAACTTGTTCTGGTAACTTCTGCCCTGTCACTTGGCACCACTGCAAAGAGTCTGGTCCCATCCTTTTCCCTCTTGAGGCATTTATATACACTAATGAGATCCTCTCTCAGTTCAGGCTAAACAGACCCAGCCCATTCAGTCTCTTCTTGTAAGTCAGATGCCCCTTGATTGTCTCAGTTGCTCTGTGCTGGACTCTCTCTGGCAATTCCTTGTCTTTCTTGAACTGGAAAGCCCAGAATTTGATGCAGTATTCTAAATGTTGCTTTACTAGAGCAGAGTAGAGGTGGTGAACATCTCTTGATCTGCCACACTCTTGTAAATGCAACCTAGGAGGTAATTCTTGTCCACAAGGGCAAGTTGCTGGCTCATGATCAACCCGTGATTCATTGGGATTTCCAGGGTCTTTACCCCAGAACTTCTCTCCAACAGGTCAGTCCCCAATCTGTAGTGAAATATGGGATTGTTCTTCCCCATATGCAGTACTCTACACCTGCATTTCTGAGCTCCATTAAACTTCTTCCTGCTCAATTCCCCAAACTTTCCAGGTCTTGGCTAGCAGCAGCATAGCCTTCTGGTTTGTAAGCCGCTCTTCTCAGTTTTGTGTCATCATCAAACTTTGTCCCTTCATCTATGTCATTGATGCATATGTTTAACTACACTGGACTTGGTACTGTGTGTTGGGCACCAGCACTGGCAGCAAGTCTCTAACTAAATACTGCATCTCCAATCACACCTCTCTGCGCTCTCCCATTAGACACCTTGCTGTCCACTTATCAAACCCACACTTCCTAAACTTAGCTATGCTGAAGTCACTGCTATTCTCTCATCTGCCCAGCCAGTCACGACACCTCGGAGGTTTATCAGATCACAGTAATGATAAGGCTGGAAAAGACCTTAAAGATCATCCAGTCCAACCTAAAACTAACCAAGTAAACCTAAACATCTGACATCTAGATAGGTCAAGCATTTTCCCTGCAGTCTTCTGAAGCCACCCATTGCAGCGATTCAGTTATGCACATCATCCTACAAAATTTCTGTGATTACATCTATGTCAGTTTTTCTGCTTCCAGCTTTTCCCATTTGTTGCCTGTGCTGAGGGTATTAGTGTAGATGCACTTCATTTGGGCTATTGATCCCACCATGTCTTTAGAGGGAGAAGCCCTAAATCCTACATAATCATTCTCAATTCTTCCATGGTTTGTAACATGTCAAGTGCCCTTGTGTAATTGCTGCTGCATCAATCTCCATCTCCTACTCCTGATGAAGGACATCTTTAGCACAATGTCTGTGAAATATTGGCATGCCACCCCAAGGCTTATCTCTAGGAAGCTTGATTTCATCCCTTTCCCCTATTTAAATCTAGTTTAAAGCTCTTTCAGTGAACCCTGAAACTTCCTGTGCAATGATTCTTTTCTCCATTTAGGATAGGTATATCCTATATGTCACCAGCAGGCTTGGTGTTGTCTTTGTTTTGTCTCTTTGGGGTTTCTGTGGAATTCTAATAGGAATGGACCTGCTCTCCTGTTTGGTTCTGCAAGAGTAAGAGGCAGGATGTATCACTGTGACATATGTATTGACTCCTTTCAGATTGGGATCAAAGTAACTGCTTGAAAATTTAAGGATGACTGCACTAGTTGGGCCTGTAAACCAGCCTCATGAACCGATAGATTTCAGAACATGGAAAACACCTCTCACCCAACTCTTGTTCTGTCCAGGGGAGTATGAAGTGAGGGTAGAGAGTTTCTGGGTGAGGATCAAGGGGCAAGCTGGCATGCGTGACACTGTCGTGGGTGTCTGTTACAGGCCAGCATATCAAAATGACAAGGTTGATGAGGTCTTCTACAGGCAGCTGACAATAGCCTCACAGCTACAGGCTGTTGGTTCTTGTGGGGATTTTAACTACCCTGATATTTGTCTGAAGACCTACTCAGCTAGCCATCCACAGTCCTGGAGGTTCCTCCAGGGCATTGGTGACAATGTCCTGATGCAAATGGTGGAGGAGCCCACTAGGAGAGGAGCACTGCTGGATCCATCTATACTTCAAGGAGCTGTCCTGGTATCAAAGCCCAGACTGCTGAGGCTCCAGAGGAAGTGGAGGCAAAAGAGGAGCCTGCCTTGGTTGATGAGGACTGGGTTAGGGACATGTTGAGCAAACTGAATGTACATAAATCTGTGGATCCTGGTGGGATGCACCCATGCCTGTTAAGGGAGAGGGCAGAAGGCATTGCTAAGCCACTCTCCATCATCGTTTCTAAGTCATGGGGGTCAGGATTGGTGCCTAGAGACTGAAGTTATCAAATGTCACTCCAATCTTCAAGAAAGGTAAAAAAGAGGACCCAGGTAACTATAGACTGGTCAGCCTCACCTCCATCCCAGGAAAGGTGATGGAACAATTTGTCCTGGATGCTGTCTCTAGGCACATCAAGGACAAGAGGGTCATTGGGGACAGTCAGCATGGCTTCACCAAGGGGAAGTCATGCTTGACCAACCTGATATCCTTTGAGGAGAGCATAACATGTCACCTGTCTTGACTTCAGTAAAGCATTTGACACAGTCTCACATAGCATCCTCACAGCCAAACTGAGGCAGTGTGGACTGGTTGATTGGCTAGTGAGGTGGATCACGAAGTGGCTGCAGGATAGAAGCCAGAGAGTACCGGTCAATGGGACAGAATCTAGTTGGAAGCCTGTATCTAGTGAGACCCCCAAGGATCAGTAGTGGGACCAGTCCTCTTCAATCTATTCATTAATGACTTGAATCGGGGTGCACTGTCAGCAACTTTGCTGATGACACAAAGCTGGGTGGTGTCACCGGCACCCCAGCAGACTGGGCTGCCATTCAGCAAGACCTGGACAGGCTTCATAGCTGGGCAGAGAAATTGAATGAAATACACAAGGCTAAGTTTAGATTCTGGCATGCACAACCCCAGGTACCAGTATAGGTTGGGGACTGACCTGTTTTGAGAGCAGTATAGGAAAAAGGGCGCTGGGAGTCCTGGCAGACAGCAGGGTGACAATGAGCCAGCAATGTGATCTTGTGGCCAAGAGGGCAACAGCATTCTGGGGTGCATGAGAATGGGGATGGTTAGCAGATCAAGGGAGGTTCTTCTCCCCCTCTGCTCTGCACTAGCTAGACGACATCTGGAGTATTGTGTCCAGTTCTGGGCTCCTCAGTTCAAAAAGGACACAGAGTTGCTGGAGGGTCTCCAGCATAGAGCAACAAAGATGATGAAGGAAGTAGAACACCTCCCTTATGAGGAAAGGTTGAGGGAGCTGGGTGTCTTTAGCTTGAAGAGGAGGCTGAGGGGTGGCCTCATTAATATCTATAAATATGTGAGGGTGGGTGTCAGGAGGATGGAACCAGGCTCTTCTCAATGTCATCTAGTGATAGGACAAGGGGCAATGGGTGCCAGCTGGAACTTAGGAGGTTCCACATAACTATGAGAAGGAACTTCTTCACAGTGAGGTGAGCATTGGAACAGGCTGCCCAGGGGGTTTGTGGAGTCTGCTTCTCTGAAGATGTTCAAGACCTGCCTGGATCTGTTCCTGTGTGATTTGTCTAGGTGATCCTGCTGTGGTAGGGGGATTAGACTGGGTGATCTTTTGAGGTCCCTAATGATTCTAAGTACGTGACAGTAAGAAAAGTGTTTTCTACAGCAACATACACTGGACAAATGATGCTTGAATAATACAGCCAAAGATATTAAAGTGAGTCAGCCTGGAAAACTGAAAGAAGAGTTTTCTAGACTTCATACATCCAAGAGGAGGAAGTACTTAAGCTCTTTGCATTAAAAACAAGACGGTGATAATTCTCTGCAACCGTCTTCTATCCCAGTTTAATTTGATGCTCTCCTGTTATCCAGGGCTAATTGCAGAACAGATTTACCTTGTATAGGCATTAATTTACCTCCTGCTTATAATAATATTTGGCTAGCTATCAATATTTCACTATCTTATCTCAGTGAATTACCTTGAGGAGGTGAGGTGAGCTGGCTTGAGGTGCTAGGTTCAAATGTAAAGTGAAGGTTCTGGAAACTTTCCTGATCTGCAGCAGGAAGCTGCTAAGAAACCTTCCCCATTTAGCTGCTACCACACACCTCCAATCCCCTTGAGTTATGTCTATGTCTGCAATTATAAGAAATTGCAATGTTTGCAGTGTGCAAGAATGGACATTAGGATTTAGAAGTGGAAAACATACCCTAGGAGTAAGGTGAATAAGTTTTGCAAGAGTTTTTTGTGTACCTCATCAGGGATCTTGTAATAGCTCCTGTGCACAGACAGAACTGAATTCAATTGCTGCTGTGATAGCTGCATAGATATCTCTAGCTGTTAAGAAAGCTACAGGCTTTCCAGCCCTATTCTGAAGTTATATGTATGTATTTGTTTGGTTTTTAAAATTAGATATAAAATCACTTTTTTTTTTCCCATAAATAGTATAATGTGATAAAATTACATTTGCCTATCATGCTGCACAATTATAGAATTAGAAAATTATATTTTACAATTGAAAAAGAGATGCTACTCCTGCTGGTAGCTATATCTGTAGGGAGCATCCTGTAGCAGTGACTGCCTCAGTCCAGATAGCAAAATATTATCCACAGGTTTAATTTTATTATTGCTTTTTATGCCAAGGATGCTTAATAAGAAAGGTCAGAGTATCATCAAAGCATAGACAGATTTTTGCTGAATGACATAAAACTGTCAGAGATATTGAGCTTTGATGTTCCATTAAGTGATCGATGCAGACTGCTGACTTTTTTGCTAAATGCTTCTCAACTCTATAAGGTCAATATTTGTTAGTTCATTGGTAGAATAATTAATCAATCAATACAGGATGCTTGAAGTCAGGAAAAAAATATTGCCAAGACTGTATGTCTGGCATTAGTAACTAAAAATATTTTGCAATCTCTTTAGAGTGTTATTAACTCCCTGTGTACAGAATGTATTTGTAACCATCACACTTATAGTAGAAGGAAAGAAAAAAAAAAATCCAAGTGAAGAGCTCTTCTTGTAACCTTGAGCTCCTGGAAGGAAAAACCTCTAACAAGCAGAGTGCATCATCATTAGTTCTTCCCTTTCACATCATCACACTCAGCCTGGAAAATAATTACATGCAATTTTTCTATTTTACAGTTGGGCCACATGACACAATGTTCTTTCTTTAGAGCTCCTACTCCAGCTCTCCCATTTTGTCTTTTATTGTAGTCTATAGCATTGCTAGTAGCCTCTCACACGTCTCCACTGGAAGCTTTTACAGCACTGCATGTACAGTGTCTTTCTTGTATAAGGCTTTAAACCATCGGCTGGACTTTTAGCCTACAGCCTACTGCAGTAACATTAATGAATAGGGTAAAGGGCATCCATATGTACCATGGATATTTACCAGATATAATAATAGCTTTAAACTTTGAAATTCTATTAGAATTTGCAATCTAAAGCACCTTCAATTTGCATGTGAAAAGTGTGTACACACTTCTTTTCTTGAATGCTAAGATAAATTCTTCACTCAATTCATGCATCCAGGATGCTTTCAAGCTCTGAGAATCAAAAGGAAGAGTTCTTTTTCAGAGATAGTTGTCATGGAGAGTTTTTAATAAGTTTAAAAACAAATTCCTGCTTATTTATCTTCTAGATGTGCCTGCACAAATATATTTTTCTGTGGTAAATTTCTGCGGTCCCAAGCACAGTGAGATCTTGATCTGTATAAGAATGTGTATAAAAAATAACTCATAATATAAGAGTACCTTTACATATAATTGGCAGCTGCACTCAATAATATGATCCAAATACGTTAAAGGAATGCCATGCAGAATGTTTGGAGAATAAGTACATGATCCTCACATATCAACACAATATTAGTATAGAAACTAGACTTTGTCAATGCTTAAGACGTCCACACCAGCTGGCTTGCAAATGCTAGGTGCAAGAATGGACATCTTTCTGACAGATTTTGAAGCAAGCCACACTATGGTTTTCTGTAACTGCCTCAACCATGCTGTCTGGTAGACAGATACTCTAAGGGAGAGGATAAGCAGTGTCATAAGCAGCTACAGTACATTCCTTGCTATCTGAAACTGAGGGCATGTTGTTTAGAGCAATTAAGAGTGCACCAAATAGGATGGGTGAGAAATTATGGTCCCTAAAATCCTACTTACCCAGACAGCAACAAAAGAAATTTTTACTTCCATTTTGGCAATGGGGAACTGAAGAACTGAGAGCCTACACATCTTGAATTCAGATCAAGGCAGGAAACTGTGACTGATTTACCAAGTCATAGATTTGTTTTGAATCAAGTGAAAATACATGATCTTGGTACTTTATTAAAATTACTACAGGTTTGATATAATCACAGAAGAAATTTAATGCAAAGAGTACCAGTTATGTCATGCATATCAGCTCAAAGCTATGGATTTGTGAGGTCATTATTTACATAATTTGAATTATTTTAAATATATATTTGATTATGTAAATATTTGTTATTTAATGTGATAGAGCCCAGAAAAGACAGGATCAGAACTTTTATATTCTTGGCTAGTTTGGAAGTTTTTCAATGCAAATCTTAGACCACAATTTTAAGAAATCTGTCCTGACGTAGCTTCTCTTGACCTGAAGAATAGGACCAAAAAGTGAGGGTATATTGAGATAAATCCATTTGGTGACCAGACACAAGAAGACCTGGTGTTTCTCAGGCCTCTGTGTTGGGACCTTTTCTCTTTAATAACTTTACCAATGATCTGGATCAGGGGATCAAGTGCACTTCAGAAAGTTTGCAGGTGTCACCAAGTTAGGCAGGTCTGTTGATCTGCTTGAAGCTAGAGAGGCTCTGCAGACATGTATAGACAGGCTGGATCAAGGGGCTGTGGCCTGCTATATGAGGTTCAACAATAACAAGCTGCACTTGGGTCACCACAACTCCAAATAGAGATTTGGTGAAGAATGGCTGGAAGGCTGTTCATTGGAAATGAATCTGTTTGTCAGAAGCCAGCTAAATATGAGCCAGGTGGACCAACAGCATCCTGCTTTATATTTGTGTGGCAAGCAGGAGTAGGGAAATGCCCTGTACTTGGTGCTGGTGAGGCCAAATCTTGAGCATGGTTGAGTTCAGATTTGGGTCCCTGGCTATGAGAAGAGCATTGTGATGCTGGGGCTTGACCAGAGAAGGGCCATGAAGCTGGTGAGGGTTCTAGACCTAGTATCTAGGGCAGGAAAGTCTAGAGGAGCATCTGAGGAATCTGGAGTTGTTTAATCTGGAGTAAAGGAGGCTGAGGGAGACCTTATCTCTGTAACTGCCTAGAGGGAGGTTGGAGCTAAGTGGGGCTCACTCTCTTCTTCCAGGTTAGAAGTAACAGGATGAGAGGAACTAGACCTAAGTTGCACCAGGGGAGGTTTAGTTTGAGTATCAGGAAAAAAAAATTCAGAAAGGTTTGCAAACTCTGGAACATGCTTCCTAGTTAAGTGGTCATTTCATGATTACTGGATGTATTTAGAAGTTCTGCAGATGTAGTGCTGAAGCATATGACTTAGTGGTGACCTGGCAGTGCTGAGTGAGTGGTTGGACTTGATCTTAAGGGTTTCTTCCAACCAAAATTATTATGTAATTCTCCAATAAAGTGAAAGTTTTATGGTTTACCTGTTCAATGTATTACCCCATGGTTCAGTTTTTCTGGATGTCAATGTAGAAGAAGTGGAATGGACTTTTCAACTCCTGAAATAACATTAGAGATCCATTTGCCTTGAACCATCATCTATTCATTCAAGTTGATGGGATTCAATGTGTTAGATGGTGTGAACTTTATAGAAGGAAAAATGAACACTTCAGACAAGTTTCCTACCTAACATGCTACATTTGATCATACTGGATTACTCTTCCACAACTTGTTATATCACATTGAGACTAACGTGTAAATGACAGAAATAAGTCAATAAAGTACTATGGTATATAGGTACCTATGGTAACTAGGTACTATGCCATTTAGCTCTAGCTAATACATACAAACCAGAAAATTAAATGATATTGAAATAGGTATTGTACCTCAATTACTATAGTTTTCTTTTCACCAACAGGTTTCACACAGTTATTCTAGGATTTTTTTTTTCTGACAAAATGCCATCATGATCCAAACTATGGTTCCAACCAGAGGTTAGCCATCTCTCAGAAATGGGAAAACCTGCTCTGTCTGAACAGAATATTGTTCCATTATTTCATGACTGGAAAAATCATCATATATAAAATTATTATGCTCCCTGCTTTACTCCATCCAGATGCAAATATCTTAGTACTGTTTGTCTAGTAGATGTGCAGAATGATATATTAGCTGACTCAGCATAAGTAACTTGAAATTTCAAAGAACATTGGAAAGAAAACTGAAAGTCCCAAACAGCTACTTTCCCTGGGAATAAATAAAAAAATCATTTAGTTTCTGACTACGGTGTAAGTTACAACATAATGTTTTTTTTTAAAACTAGAACTAGCTGCCTATAATTTCCTCTTCTAAAATTACTTTTAAGTGCATTCTTCTGAACAATTATGATATTGGTAAAAGGTAACATTCTTTTAAGAATTTAAACATTGGAAGTTATTTTTTTCTGAGAATTTTATGTCAGTGACATAAATAATTTTCTTGGCTTGTGTTTTCCTTCTGGCTGAAATCATGTACCTCAGAAGCAAATGAAAGACTGCGTTCTGGGTGTATTTTTGTGGGGGTTTTGTTTGGGTTTTTTTTGGGTTTTTTTGTTTTATTTGTTTTTTTTTTTTTAATGATAGTGGGAAGGAAATAGAAGCAAATAAAACTTTGACAGATGATCAAATTTTTCCTGCTTATTTGTCTTTCTTTTTAAATATTTGGTTACAGTAAAACCACACATAGGTGATTTGGCACTATTCATTTTTTTAATTTTGTCTTGAACTGTGTCAGAGTAGCACTTTACATGAAACTTCCCTATAAATCAGTAGTCATAGGAAAAGTACTTGAGAAACTGAATTATTAAATGTCACAGATTTGAAAAAATGGTGTGTTTAGCATCAACTATGCTTTATATCCAGATGTAGCTTCATATGGAGACAAATAGTTGTGTTTCAAACCAGGAGAGTGATCAGGTAAGCCAAATAAATTCTCAATATAGAAGGACTGGAGTAGCAACCAATGCTGCAATTGGTACAGTTGTTTCCGGGATTAGTGGAAGATGTAGTCCTGTGAAATTGCCCTTGTAGACTGCAGCTTGACAAAACTAGACACTTGGAGGTTATGGACATAAAATGGTTTTTTTTCAGTACACTGTTACATATTTTCACACACACACACACACACACACACACACACACACACACACACAGACACACATGTATGTATGGAAGCAAGGTCTGTACGAGACCTGATTGCATACACATTTGTTAATATAATTAATATTTCATATTTTATGAACAAATGTTGCAGTGGTGGAAGTGGTAGACAACCTCTATAATATGAATTCTGATAGGAGGCACTAAATATGAAAGTGGTGTTTGGTTGCCTGAGGGCTGTCTTAAGTACTAGGCTTTTGGTCATAGTGACAGATTTAAACCCATTAAGAGAACTAGAAACGAGAATTAAAAAGCTGACAGCTGTGGTTCAACATCTTTCTGTCTCTCTTTGAGTTCCTAATAACTGAAACCATTGAAGATTTCTGGAGAGACATACAAATCATTCTGCACATATGATGAAAAAGAACTCATTATGTGTTCCCTGCAAGTGCTCTGTATATGTCATTTTAACTTCTCTCAGGTTATTGAGACCACTAAAGGTCATGACCCTCAAGATTTGAAAGCATTACTCAAAGAGCTAAGATGATGAAAATTTATAGTATGTAAGGTGTCCTTATGTCTACATGAATTCTGAGATCTGTTTGCTACTGAATAGTAAACAAGCAGAGAGCAGTTTATGGTTTAAGTAAGTTAAATCATGGTTTAAGTAATTTAAGCCACAAAGCCAATTAGCCTCTTTGGGGGAAAAAGAATCCACAGCAAGATCTTTATAGGAACAGGGAAAACACACTACATAAAACACACTACATAAATAAAAATATAGTTTTGTGGTTTAATAGTTATTGCAGGTTTAAAATGTTTCATGTTATATTTTCCAATGGAGGAAAAGAGATAAAATCTGCATATCAGGTTAATATTAAATTGCTTCCAGATGTAGATGGTATTGCTGTAATGACAACATTCACCATCGCTCTCAGAAAAAGCACAAATCCATAAATGTACAAATACATATACTCAGATTTTATGTGCAAACAGGAAAGCAGGCTTTTTAGAAATGACAGCTTTTACACACACTGTGAATTTTGACTGTATAGCTGAAAAGATCTGTCCAGAGCAGTCATTAACAACCACTGTAACATCAGCTATTAAGATCTTTTATGGAAACCTTAATGCCACCTACACAAATTCTTTATCACAATCAGTTCAGCCAAATAGCTACATGGGGAATTTTAGAAATGGTAGATGAGTCATTCCACTGACGACCTTGAAGGACATCTATTGTCCAAGATCATCAGTGCTTTGGCTCCTAAAGTCTCTTCCCCATAAACCTCTTCCTAAAGCCGCATACATCATGGATGACAATGATTGTGCTTTTGGAAGAACCACTGGCAGATTTTACTCTTTAGTTATAGCTGAGAAAATTTTCAAATTTCTGTATTGCAAGTGAAGTGGAACTAAAAGATAAAAGTTTTCCTCTATAATGCCATCTGATAAATCTGCTTCATTAGCATTCTAATATTGGCTGCTGATGGATTGATACATCATCACTGTCTCCACTTAAAACAAGTTAGATTTTCAGTAGGGAAATTTTCTGTTGACTTCAAGAATTAGATCAGAATCAGACAAAACTGTCTGTTGTAGGTGAAATACATTTTTTTACTTGCTAGACTTGGGCTGTTGCTATTCAGTTTCTAATGCAAATAACATATATGTATCCAGAGTCTTCTAAACCCTTCAGTGAATAACAGACATCAGATAACACTAAACTGAAATGGTGTCCCTCTAAAAATATTACTCAGTCTGAAATGTGTATTTTTTTTCTTTGTCAACAAGGGAAATAAAATATCTCTGTGCATAAAGAGGAATGTATGATGCTGCTTGCAGTGTCATGTCTAATAGATATATTGGATTTTTCTACACGAATCCATGAAGAGTGTTCTTTATAGAGTTTATTTGGGAAGTTCCAGAGCTTCCACATGCGGAAGTACTGTGCAAGAAATACAAAGACCCATTGATTCTTTAAAGTCCTGCACTATACATGGCCTTATATATTTGGGTAAGTATTGCTTCGGCCCCTGCGTTTATATGCAAAGTATCAAGAATATTAAATAAGCACTCTTAACAGTGATGCAGTGTGCAATGCCAATATGGTTCAACTTTACCAAAACAATGTTTTAGGGGTATTCTCAAAGTGGAGGTGCAAATTCAAACTTAATTAAGCTTGATAACTACGAATGACAAACAAAGACTGATGAAATGCAAAATGTGGAAGAGATAATGTGGTTAAAATTTTCACAGTGGACAGAAACATACACTACTAATCTCACTAAGTCCAGAATCAACAAGAAAAAATGACAGAGTAATTGTAAAGGTTGATCTGGCTCCTGGGTCCTTCTGAGAATGAAAAGATATATTTATGCGGCAAAACCATGGAATGTATGACTGTAATTTTGTATCTCACATCTAAATTATTTCTAAGGTTGAAAGCTAAATAAATAGGTAAGCAGTGAAGAGGAAACACTTCAGCAGTGTATATAATCCAAACAATCTTTAGAGTCTTATGTATCTCTGTAACTTTCTTTATAGGAAGTAAACCCTGTTTCATAAAGGTACCATGCAAGTATCACAGTATCACAGTATCACAGTAATGATGAGGCTGGAAAAGACCTTCAAGATCATCCAGTCCAACCTAAAACCAACCAAGTAAACCTAAACATCTAACTTCTGAATCATGCCACTCAGCACTTCATCCAGCCTAACCTTAAACACCTCCAGAGATGGTGACCCAACCACCTCCATGGGCAGCCAGTTCCAAAATTGGATTACACTTTTGGTGAAAAACATTTTCCTAATATCAAGTCTAAACCTCCCGCGATGGAGCTTAAGACTGTGACCCTTGTCCTGTCTCCAGTATCCATTGAGAGAAGACCTACCCCCACCTGACCACAACCACCTTTTAAGTGATTATAGACAGCAATAAGGTCACCCCTGAGCCACCTCTTTTCCAGGCTAAACAGACCCAACTCCATCAACCTCTCCTTGTAGGGCTTACCTTCCAGGCCCTTTAACAATCTAGTTGCTCTTCCCTGGACTCATTCCAGCACCTCAACATCCTTCCCAAACTGAGGAGCCCAGAACTGAACGCAATACTCTAGGTGCGGTCTAACCAGTGCTGAGTTCAGGGAGAAGATAAC